>JAMXBD010000427.1:600000-999073 GCA_024138025.1 Combretum micranthum | reverse complement strand
TTACCACCATCAAACCTGGTGTTCCTCTCATGCAACATGAGTTCAGCCTCAACGCCATATTCTTAGCCTCTCATATTCCTCAAAACAGTCACACCAATCTTATCTTTAATTTGTAATTTTAAACCATCTACATACCTGTCACGCCCAGCGGGTACCCTAAACGTGACAGCCCGCCGTACGCAATATTAAAACTTAAGAATGACTACCTCAGTCACTCGAAAGCTTTCATATCGGTACAAGGCGTACATTCACAACAAAGGGAGACCGGTGGAGTAATGCATTTTAAGACATTGGCAGCGGAACATGCAAAATAACATTAATATATATTTCATTGAAATAAAAGTCTTACAACTTCTAAGGGGCATTCCCCCGATAATTTCATAATAATCATGGTCTTGCTAAGATAAGCAACAAAAGCTAGAAGATTTTAGAAGAAATCTACTCTAATACTATGAAATAGAATTCCTCCAAAAGCTTCCCAAAATAAAGATTCTACCCGGGTGGTCAAGATGGTCTCGGGTGCAAAAAGATAAACCTGCAAGGTCAAAAGTCTGTAGGAGTATAAGCATTACTAGCTTAGTGAGATATTCCTTACGCAAAAGTACTCATAACAAACAATCAACCAAGTTTATTAATCAAGCATATGAATGCAATAACCATATGATCAAACATTACATACGACTATCCGGTTTCGTATGTTTGATGGATTTACCCCTCCATCGGAGGTTAGGGAATGCTTTGAACTAGGTCCCGAACGACCTCCTGAAAGTTGCGCGTCTTGGGGTTCCAACGAACCGTACTACTAGTCCTCGGGCTTTCCTTACCCAAAGCGATCGATCCGGCTCGGCTACACCTTGAGACCGTATTCCCCGAACGTCCTAACTCTCAAGATTGTAGCAAGGCAGCTTACCTTTCCGGTCCCACGCTGAGGAGTAGTAGCAAAATTTCGAAATGATATTCTAAGTGATATGCATGAGCAATTTATTATATGGGGATTCCGATATGACATTAAATCATTTAAAGCGATCAAACAATATTCGCACACATAACAAATACATACATGGAGACATTTATATCAATCACAAATCGGGTTCCGATATACTTTATTGTTCATTGATCGCACACAACGAATCACATACATAATTCCCATGATATCCCACATGCATATCAATTTTATCTTTTCCTAACATCTAGTGCTCTATTCTACAAGCACATGCGCGAATACATAAGCGTAAAGGAAACTCACTCGTCCATAGCTTTCTTCTAGGAGTCGAAGTAATCCTCTGGGAAGGGAAGATCTTCGTCCTCGACACCTAAACCAAAAGAAATACCCGACATGAGTATTTCATCCACGATCTATCGAACTCTATAATTCGATCTTATTGAATTCGTCAAAAATCGTATGAATGGAAATTCCAATTTAAAATGGCCATAACTTGCTCATTTTAACTCGGAATTTCGCATATTATATACCGATTTCTACCTACTCGAAAGATCTATCTATTTCTAAGGTTATTTTATCAAAAGAAGTTATTTAGGTCTCGGAATAGCAGCGTACAGATTTGACACGAATTTTCCAAACTTCAAAACTAGAGTTTTCAAACTTTACTTCACTCAAGGGCTTTTGTACAAAAATATAGATACATTATATGGTTGAAAGAAAATCCCTTGAATACATATATACTCAAACCATATGCATGAATTTGGTGGTGTTGTCTCAACAATGTTCTTGTGGTACAATATGTTTTGAAAGTGTGATAAGCTTAAGTTTTGTAAAAAAATAAGTTTTGTAAAAAAATTAGTTTTGTTAAGAAATTTCTTATTTTACTAAAAGTGAGCATCTCCTTCTTTTAATTCTTTTTCTTAAATAAAATTAATTTTAATCTTTTTAAATTCCTACTACTTTATTTCTAATGTTTTGGAAAACATAGTTTTTCTAAATACTTCATGGGTATATGTTCTATAGCTTTTCTTAGATCCACTTTAAAAGAAATGTCTTTATAAGTAAATTTTTGAAAACTTATCTAGACTTTAGTATTTAAAATGTTGGTAGAAAATTTTGATAAATGTGTTTAAGAAAACTTTTGGTTGAGTAAGGAATGTTTAAAGAAACTTTCTTATTTTATTTGTTTGAAAGAAGAGTTTGTAATAACTTTATGTATTTCTTGATAAAATCTCATATAGTGTTATTACTAAAACTTGAGCTAAACTTGTCTAGCTTTAGAAAAATATTTGTTAAGATAAAACTTTAAGTCTTTATGGAAAAATAATTTCTTATGAGATAAAATTTATTTTTGAGGAGGGTTCTTACTTTCTATTACTAAAGGAAGCTCATTTTCATTATGGTTGAGACAATATCACATATTCATGTATGAATGAGGATAAAATAAAACAACATAATAAGATAAACAAAATATATAAGAGCATAAAAGTAAAGTCAAGTATTGGGAACCTTAGCTTCATCAAGGTATCCCGGGACTAAGAATAGACTAGTCCTCAAAGAAAAGAAAAGCAAAGAAATAAAATTATTTTGACTTGATATGGACAAGTCTAAGACTAGAAAGACTAGTCTTAATATTTGCATAAAACAAGTAAATAAATAAATTGCAAGACTTGAAATTAAATAACAAGTGAGCGTATATGCTCTAAATAAATATATATACATAATATATATAATACTTATATAAGTTAGGTTAGAAACAATAATAACAATATCAACATAATAGTAACATAAAGAAAATAAGAACATGAACAAAAACAAAACATGAATAAATTGTTGCTTCTTTAACTCAATGAGTCTAAGAAACATACACTAAACTCATGTTAAGTTATATGAACATGATGAGTAAATAAGAAATTTTTACCTAAAGTTTATGTGTTGGTTGAAGAAGAAAAGAATGGGTTGTAATATTATGTGGGAATGGATTTTCTAAGGAGAAAGAGAACTTGAGAGAGATTTGGGAGGAATTTTGTGGAGTGATTTTGGGAGAGTTTTGGTATGAATTTTGTTGTGTGAAAGAATGGAAGAGGAAGGGTATTTATAGATTTTTGGGAGTGGAAATTAGATGTAATTAAATAATTTGAAAAAGAAAATAAAATTGATGTGATTAAAGAAGTAATGTGTAAAGTGTGATGTGACTAAAGTTGTATGGGGAAGGTAAATTGTAAGATATAGGTATGGTAGAGTGTAAGAATAGTGTAAGAAAAAGTAGAAAAGGTGAATAGTAATGAATAGTAGAAAAGTACTATGAATAGTAGACTAGACAATTAAAATACCGGTAGTAAAAAAATACGCGTAAAAGTCCTATATCTGTTATTTTTAGATACCGAAAAATTCTAAAACTGATATTTTTGAAAACCTTATATTTTTACGAATCTATTGGTGTTGTCGGAATATTTTTGCTATCCGGTGCTCCGGGGCACGGTTTTTGAAAACTGATCCCGATCGGATCCGAAGGACACTAGAAAAATTCAAATCTGATATTTTTAGGCTTCCCTATATTATTACGAACCATAATCCACAATTATTTCAATTTCGTTTTCTAGGGTTTAAGAATACGGGATTGCCGGATCTAGATTCACTAGACTAAACATAGAACTAGGTTAATTTTAGGGTTTCGTTTCAACTTCCGGTTCTTAGGGTTTACTAATATTATCGAAAAATCTAGGGGCTTACAACCTACCCTCCTTAAAGAAAGTTTTGTCCTCAAAACTTGGCTATCGTACCTGATTCCTCGAAAAGATTCGGATATTTGCGTCGGATCTCATCCTCGGCTTCCCAAGTTGCCTCCTCATGGGTGTGATTCCTCCAGAGGACTTTGACATATTTGATCTCTTTGTTCGAAGCTTTTGGACTTTTCTATCCAAAATCTGTACCGGGTGTTCCTCATAAGTGAGGTTCTCCTTTAGCAACACTGGCTCAACTCTACTACTCGTTCTGGATCTGCTACATGCTTGCAAGACCGATACATGAAACACGTTGTGTACACCTGACAGGTTTGGCGGCAAGGCTAGGCGATAGGCTAGATCTCCCACTCGTTCAAGCACTTCAAAAGGTCCAATGTACCGTGGGCTCAACTTTCCTTGTGAGCGTACCCGATGTATACTCTTGATTGGATTTATCTTTAAGTACACATGGTCTCCTACTTGAAATTCGAGAACTCGCCTTTTCTGATCTGCCCAGCTTTTCTGTCTATCTTGGGCCTCTTTCATTCGCTGTCGGATTATCCTTACTTTGTCTGCTGCATCTTGTACCAAATCTGGTCCAATAGCAAGCTTTTCCACATCATCCCAAAACAGAGGCGATCTACAGCGTCGCCCGTACAAAGCTTCATATGGCGGCATTTGTATGGTCGAGTGGTAGCTGTTGTTGTAGGCAAACTCTATGAGCGGCAAATGAGCATCCCAGCTTCCTTTGAATTCCATAACACAAGCACGCAACATGTCTTCCAAGGTTTGGATCGTCCGTTCCGATTGTCCATCGGTTTGGGGGTGATAAGCTGTGCTAAAGTGCAACTTTGTCCCCATACACCTTTGTAAACTCGTCCAAAACTTGGATACGAATCTAGGATCTCGATCTGACACAATCCCGGCAGGTACTCCATGTAAACGTACTATTTCCCTTATGTAAAGCTTGGCTAGCTTGTCCATCGAGTACGTCATTGATTGGTATGAAATGAGCCGATTTGGTCAAGCGATCTACCACGACCCATATGGCATCATACCTGCCGATGTCCTTGGTATCCACACACGAAATCCATCGAGATTTGATCCCACTTCCATTCAGGTATCGGCAAGGCTTTAGCAATCCTCCCGGCCTTTGATGTTCCACCTTTACTTGTTGACAAGTTGGGCACTTCATCACAAATCAGCTACATCCCGTTTCATCCATTCCACCAAAAGTGGCTCTTAAGATCTTGATACATCTTAGTTCCTCCGGATGTACTGTGTATCCTGAGTTATGTGCTTCACTCATGATTTCTTTCTCATATCCTCATCATCCGGCACACATAACCTTCCCTTCATCCTCACTACATCCTCGTCATCTACGGTGAAATCAGTATACTTCTCGCTTGTACTTCCCGTTTGATCCTTTGTATGACTTCATCATATCGTTGAGCTTCTTTAATTCGTTCCACAAGGGTTGGTTCCATCACCAAGCTAGATATTTCCACCTCCACATCTCCTCCTATGAATTCGATACTCAGCCTTTCGAATTCTTTTACCAACCTTTTGGTCAGTCAACAAAGCGGCAACTTCCTCATGATTCTTCCGACTAAGGCATCCGCGACGGCATTAACTTTTCCTGGACAATAGTTGATTCCAAGATCATAGTCCTTTATAAGCTCTAACCATCTCCGTTGCCTCATATTCAACTCCTTCTGAGTGAATAGGTACTTGAGGCTCTTGTGATCCGTATATATTTCGCATCTTTGTCCATACAAGTGATGCCTCCATATCTTGAGTGCGAAAACAACGGCAGCTAGCTCCAAGTCATGCGTCGGATAATTCTGCTCATGCGGTCTCAACTGTCGCGAAGCATAAGCAATCACTTTTCCTTCTTGCATTAGCACACATCCAAGACCATTTCTTGATGCGTCGCTATGCACCGTGTAAGGCTTCTCAGGGTTTGGCAAAACGAGTATTGGTGCGGATACAAGCTTTTGCTTGAGCTCTTGGAAACTCTTTCTCTTTTATCGGTCCAGATGAACTTCTCATTCTTTTGAGTAAGTTGCGTTAACGGCTTGGCTATAGTCGAGAAATTCTTTACAAACTTTCGATAATAGCCAGCTAGTCCAAGAAAGCTTCTTACTTCTGTTACCGTCTTCGGTTGTTTCCACTCCATCACTGCTTTAATCTTTTCAGGATCAACCGATATACCACTTCCTGAAACAACATGTCCTAAAAAGGATATCTTATCCAACCAAAAGTCACATTTCGACAATTTGGCATACAACTTATGTTCTCTCAACGTCCTAAGCGCCATACGGAGGTGTTCCTCATGTTCCTCTCGTGTGGTTGAGTAGACCAAAATGTCGTCGATGAAAACTATAACGCATTTATCCAAAAAGGGCTTATAGATTCGATTCATCAAGTCCATGAAAGCGGCAGGTGCATTTGTCAATCCAAAAGACATTACTAAGAACTCATAATGTCCATATCGAGTTCGAAAAGCAGTCTTTGGTACATCCTCCGACCTTACTCTTAACTGATGGTATCCAGACCTTCAAGTCGATGCGTGAAAACACGCTTGCTCCTTGCAACTGATCAAAGAGATCATCAATCCGGGGTAATGGATACTTATTCTTGATTGTAACCTTATTCAACTCCCGGTAATCGACACATAACCTCATGGATCCATCCTTTTTCTTAACGAACAAAACTGGTGCTCCCCATGGTGATACACTTGGGCGTATAAATCCTTGATCCAGAAGCTCTTGTAATTGCTTCTTGAGTTCTTTCAACTCTACCGGTGCCATGCGGTATGGAGCTTTTGATATCGGCTCGGTATTTGGCATCAAGCTAATCTCAAAATCGATCCCTCTTTGGTGGCAAACCGGGTAATTCCTCAGGAAAAACGTCAGGAAACTCATTGACTATGGGTATATCCTCCACCTTTGGTCCTTCATTCTTCTTCTATAGCATTGATTTGTCGGTCAATCTCCTCCTCATCCGTCACCAACTCAAGCGAACTTAATCCTTGCCTCCTTACGACCGTGGATTCTCCTTTAAACTCAATATCCTTCCCATTTACATCCTTAAAATTCACCTTCTTCTCTCGACAATCTACCGTGGCTTTAACATGGGTTAACCAACTCATTCCAAGAATTACTTCATACTTATTCATCTCCAACACGATCAAATCACTTGTCGTATGGTGTCCTTGGATCTCTAAAGGGCATTCCTTCAACATCTCTTGGGTGGTTACACGCTACCCGTGGGTGTCTTTATCTTGAAGCGGTAGCGGTGGTGACTATAGGTAATCCACTCTTCTTAGCAAGGTTGGGGGTGATAAACGAATGGGTGGCTCCGGTATCAAACAAGGCATAAGCGGTCTCGTTAGCTACTCGTATACTTCCTGCGTTTAACACGCACTAGTTACTAACCATACTATACTTATCTAACTTTTCTAAAGCTTTAGGCTAAAGAGGTATAGGGATTCTATTGACAGATTAATAGCGTAAAAGATACTATAAACAAAACGAAAGCTTAAGGTTAAGGCTAACCTGCAACGAGTCCATGATCATAGCCTTCGTCTCCCTCCAAGGCAGCAAACTCATCCTTCCTCCTCATCATCTGCTTCCTCGCACATCCACTGGCCCTCCAGGTTGTTGTAAACTCTCATTCCATGCATCGAGGTGCCAGAGCGGTTCCCATTCCCATTGCCATTGTTGGTTCTGACAAGGGCGGATCCTCCCGAGGTGTTGGATGACCTCACAAGAGCATTTTTCCTCTTTGGGCATTCATTCGCAAAGTGCCCTGGCTGCTTGCACACATAGCAGACACTGGTGTTCTTCTTGGGACACTCCAAGATTTTATGATCGGGCTGCCACAAAAGAAACACTTGTTTTGCAATTGTGGGCAGACTTTGGATAATGCTTCCCTCGGCATTTCCAGCATGTGACATCTACCTTGGTACCTCCCTCTGATTGCTTCCACTTCCTTTGAAACTTCCAAAGGTCTTAAACCTCTTATTTTTGAACCCAGAACTTGGTCCTTCATGGCTTCCTTCCGAACACAAACACTTTCTTCTCCGGAGCTTTTGTTTTCATCTTTTTGGCTTCTTCAATAATTCTAGCCTTTTCCACTAGCCCCTTAAAACTTTTAACATCAAACTCCACCAAGCGAATCTTTAGGTCTTCATCTAACCCATTCAAGAAAACTTGTCTCTTTAGCTCCTCGCTGTGCTTATAGATCAGGAGCATACTGCAACAAGCGACTGAATTCGGTTTCGTACTGCTCGATGGTTCTCCCTTTCTGAGTAATTAAAGAACTCAGCACTACCGAACTCTGAGACTCCCTGGAAAGTAGTTCTCCAAGAACTCTTCTCGAAACATATCCCACGTAACTGGAGCAGGCAATTCTCGCTTCTTTTCCCACCATATGCGAGCATTGAACTTCAACATGAATGTCCCAAAACTGACTCTTAGTGGTGGGGTACTTCATAACCATCAAACGATCTCTCAATTGGGCCAACCAATCTTCGGCCTCAGCTGGTTTTCCGAAGGTTCCATCAAAGTAGGTATTACTTTTGATGAAATTGGCGAGCAAGTTTTGATGTGATCTGGCGGTGGTGGTGGTGGAAATGGTGCAGCATGTGACTGTTCGCCGGGTGCTTCTACCGTAGCTTCAGGAGCATTCTGAGGTGGAGCAGGAGCTGGGTTATTTTGATTTTGTTGCTGAATCAAAATAGCTAATAACTGGTTCATTGTCCAATGGCAGCTGCAAAGTCGTTTTGCTGGTTCGGGGCAGGAGCAGGGTTATTCTCGGTTGGTTACGTGGGGGTACTCCTCGTTCAGCTGGTACGTTGTTGGAATCTCTTTGTTCTCTATTCCTACGTCTTCTTGGACGGCTGTTTAATCGTTTAGATTTTAGTTTCTATTACGCTCTACTAACGTTTACGGAAATCACGGAAATCTCAAATATAAAGACTAGAAATTTAAATCAAGGTACAAAACTTAAGGAAATAAATTGACAAAATAGGGATTGATAGGAGTTTAATAAGAAATTATGAAATTCAAATACAATTCAAAGAAATTACAAAGTAAGAAATCAAATCATGCATGTTAATCACAAAAAGAGATAATATAATAAAACTAAAACAAAGGAATCTCATTATCAAGAAATCATTAGGTTACTTTTATTTGTTAAAAACTTAACTACATCTTTTGATTAGTTGCGATTTAATACTAAGGCGTTGCGTCTTGGGTGAATACGACGTCTTCTTCTCATCATGGCTCCTTACTTCGTTTCGATCCTTTTGTTGAGACTTGAGGGAATCTGGGGTTGGTTTCACCTTCTTCACCTTTCTTCGATCCTTGTTTGGTCGTCTGCGCTGTTTCCGGCGTTACCTAAGGTTGGTTGTATAGTCTTTTACGTAAACGTATTTTCCTTTTTGTTTAGAAAGCAAGTTAACTCTTCTTTAGTAACTAAGGGTTGTGTTTTCTTAGCTTAAAACGGTTTGGAAATCCTCCTATTCTTCTTAAGGGTATAAACTAGTCCTAGGGCCACTTACATATCTTAGGTATGGTCATAGAACATGTGTTTCCCATAAATCCCCTACTTCTATAATTCTAGGATTCTCCTAAAACTCTTATGGCTTAATCTTAAACTTATCCTATTCTTAAGACTTCTATTTCTAACTTACTGTTTCTTTCCCTAATCTTGATGCTCTGATACCAACTTAAACTGTCACGCCCCAGCGGGTACCCTAAACGTGACAGCCCGCCGTACGCAATATTAAAACTTAAGAATGACTACCTCAGTCACTCGAAAGCTTCATATCGGTACAAGGCGTACATTCACAACAAAGGGAGACCGGTGGAGTAATGCATTTTAAGACATTGGCAGCGGAACATGCAAAATAACATTAATATATATTTCATTGAAATAAAAGTCTTACAACTTCTAAGGGGCATTCCCCCGATAATTTCATAATAATCATGGTCTTGCTAAGATAAGCAACAAAAGCTAGAAGATTTTAGAAGAAATCTACTCTAATACTATGAAATAGAATTCCTCCAAAAGCTTCAAAATAAGATTCTACCCGGGTGGTCAAGATGGTCTCGGGTGCAAAAGATAAACCTGCAAGGTCAAAAGTCTGTAGGAGTATAAGCATTACTAGCTTAGTGAGATATTCCTTACGCAAAAGTACTCATAACAAACAATCAACAAGTTTATTAATCAAGCATATGAATGCAATAACCATATGATCAAACATTACATACGACTATCCGGTTTCGTATGTTTGATGGATTTACCCCTCCATCGGAGGTTAGGGAATGCTTTGAACTAGGTCCCGAACGACCTCCTGAAAGTTGCGCGCGTCTTGGGGTTCCAACGAACCGTACTACTAGTCCTCGGGCTTTCCTTACCCAAAGCGATCGATCCGGCTCGGCTACACCTTGAGACCGTATTCCCCGAACGTCCTAACTCTCAAGATTGTAGCAAGGCAGCTTACCTTTCCGGTCCCACGCTGAGGAGTAGTAGCAAAATTTCGAAATGATATTCTAAGTGATATGCATGAGCAATTTATTATATGGGGATTCAATATGACATTAAATCATTTAAAGCGATCAAACAATATTGCACAATAACAATACATACATGGAACATTTATATCAATCACAAATCGGGTTCCGATATACTTATTGTTCATTGATCGCACACAACGAATCACATACATAATTCCCATGATATCCCACATGCATATCAATTTTATCTTTTCCTAACATCTAGTGCTCTATTCTACAAGCACATGCGCGAATACTAAGCGTAAAGGAAACTCACTCGTCCATAGCTTTCTTCTAGGAGTCGAAGTAATCCTCTGGGAAGGGAAGATCTTCGTCCTCGACACCTAAACCAAAAGAAATACCCGACATGAGTATTTCATCCACGATCTATCGAACTCTATAATTCGATCTTATTGAATTCGTCAAAAATCGTATGAATGGAAATTCCAATTTAAAATGGCCATAACTTGCTCATTTTAACTCGGAATTTCGCATATTATATACCGATTTCTACCTACTCGAAAGATCTATCTATTTCTAAGGTTATTTTTATCAAAAGAAGTTATTTAGGTCTCGGAATAGCGTACAGATTTGACACGAATTTTCCAAACTTCAAAACTAGAGTTTTCAAACTTTACTTCACTCAAGGGCTTTTGTACAAAAATATAGATACATTATATGGTTGAAAGAAAATCCCTTGAATACATATATACTCAAACCATATGCATGAATTTGGTGGTGTTGTCTCAACAATGTTCTTGTGGTACAATATGTTTTGAAAGTGTGATAAGCTTAAGTTTTGTAAAAAAATAAGTTTTGTAAAAAAATTTAGTTTTGTTAAGAAATTTCTTATTTTACTAAAAGTGAGCATCTCCTTCTTTTAATTCTTTTTCTTAAATAAAATTAATTTTAATCTTTTTAAATTCCTACTACTTTATTTCTAATGTTTTGGAAAACATAGTTTTTCTAAATACTTCATGGGTATATGTTCTATAGCTTTTCTTAGATCCACTTTAAAAGAAATGGTCTTTATAAGTAAATTTTTGAAAACTTTCTAGACTTTAGTATTTAAAATGTTGGTAGAAAATTTTGATAAATGTGTTTAAGAAAACTTTTGGTTGAGTAAGGAATGTTTAAAGAAACTTTCTTATTTTATTTGTTTGAAAGAGAGTTTGTAATAACTTTATGTATTTCTTGATAAAATCTCATATAGTGTTATTACTAAAACTTGAGCTAAACTTGTCTAGCTTTAGAAAAATATTTGTTAAGAAAACTTTAAGTCTTTATGGAAAAATAATTTCTTATGAGATAAAATTTATTTTTGAGGAGGGTTCTTACTTTCTATTACTAAAGGAAGCTCATTTTCATTATGGTTGAGACAATATCACATATTCATGTATGAATGAGGATAAAATAAAACAACATAATAAGATAAACAAAATATATAAGAGCATAAAAGTAAAGTCAAGTATTGGGAACCTTAGCTTCATCAAGGTATCCCGGGACTAAGAATAGACTAGTCCTCAAAGAAAAGAAAAGCAAAGAAATAAAATTATTTTGACTTGATATGGACAAGTCTAAGACTAGAAAGACTAGTCTTAATATTTGCATAAAACAAGTAAATAAATAAATTGCAAGACTTGAAATTAAATAACAAGTGAGCGTATATGCTCTAAATAAATATATATACATAATATATATAATACTTATATAAGTTAGGTTAGAAACAATAATAACAATATCAACATAATAGTAACATAAAGAAAATAAGAACATGAACAAAAACAAAACATGAATAAATTGTTGCTTCTTTAACTCAATGAGTCTAAGAAACATACACTAAACTCATGTTAAGTTATATGAACATGATGAGTAAATAAGAAATTTTTACCTAAAGTTTATGTGTTGGTTGAAGAAGAAAAGAATGGGTTGTAATATTATGTGGGAATGGATTTTCTAAGGAAGAAAGAGAACTTGAGAGAGATTTTGGGAGAGGAATTTTGTGGAGTGATTTTGGGAGAGTTTTGGTATGAATTTGTTGTGTGAAAGAATGGAAGAGGAAGGGGTATTTATAGATTTTTGGGAGTGGAAATTAGATGTAATTAAATAATTTGAAAAAGAAAATAAAATTGATGTGATTAAAGAAGTAATGTGTAAAGTGTGATGTGACTAAAGTTGTATGGGGAAGGTAAATTGTAAGATATAGGTATGGTAGAGTGTAAGAATAGAGTATAAGAAAAAGTAGAAAAAGGTGAATAGTAATGAATAGTAGAAAAGTACTATGAATAGTAGACTAGACAATTAAAATACCGGTAGTAAAAAAAATACGCGTAAAAGTCCTATATCTGTTATTTTTAGATACCGAAAAATTCTAAAACTGATATTTTTGAAAACCTTATATTTTTACGAATCTATTGGTGTTGTCGGAATATTTTTGCTATCCGGTGCTCCGGGGCACGGTTTTTGAAAACTGATCCCGATCGGATCCGAAGGACACTAGAAAAATTCAAATCTGATATTTTTAGGCTTCCCTATATTATTACGAACCATAATCCACAATTATTTCAATTTCGTTTTCTAGGGTTTAAGAATACGGGATTGCCGGATCTAGATTCACTAGACTAAACATAGAACTAGGTTAATTTTAGGGTTTCGTTTCAACTTCCGGTTCTTAGGGTTTATAATATTATCGAAAAATCTAGGAGCTTACAATACCTGGCCGCTTGCTGCCCTTCACTTTCGCTGAGATCATTACACTCCGCCAATCTCATGATTCGGCTGTGTATTCATGAACGGTTCGTGGCCCTTGACGGCACGTTGATACTATTGAAACAATATTTACTCATAATCAGGTAATAAAAACTCCCCTTCAATAGCTACTTCATATGTATCCATGTCCGTACCGGTTGTCTTCCTTCCTCAACCGCCTACTCTGCACTCTCTCCCACCAGGTAGAAGCATCAGCCTTCAACCTACAAGCACTGTCTTTAACCTTCGCTCCTCGGAACATCCTTATAATCAAAGAATCTCTTCACCTCCACCAACCAATCAAGAAACTCTTCAATATTTAATGTACCATTAAAGTAAGGGAGATCTCCTTTAGGTGAAAATCTTTACCATCCGATTGATCGTAATCATCGTAATCCCGGCAGCCTCTTCGGCTCCTACCTCCACCATAACTACCCTTATAGGTGGCTGTCTTCTCCCATACACCAATTCATCTTCCTTTGAATCATCATCAGAGTTTTGTTCCTTCTATCCGCATGGATAGGTGGATCAATTGGATTACCATAATCTTCTATTACCATAGGCTGTCTCCCACCATCAATCCTACCTCTACTAGCATCAACTCCCATGGCGTCAAACTATTCTATCAAAGTCTCGACAAGCTCTCTGCTTACCGTAATCTCTAATCCATGGCATCCACCACTACCTTGGAACCGATTATTCAGCCCCTTGGACTTCCGCATCATGAACACCGTCATAAGTATGACTATTGTCAACATCGTTGCCAGAAGACATCTTGCAGGATCTTACCTTGCTCTGATACAATATGACGTAGCATGGAAGCATTAAGTAACAAAGAACACTCAACAAGTGAATCTCAAACGTGAACTTAATCACAATTACAAAACAATTGTAAATTCAGAAAAAATCTTCTTAATTCAATACCAAAGATTTCAAATATCAATTTTGTATAAAAAGACAAGCCCAAAGGGCTATTTATCCTATTTCATGAAAATCCTAACAGGTAAATAATAAATACAATAGAAACTAATAATAAGAAAATAATAAATACAAATAATGACTAAAGGAAACCCAAAGATAGAATCCTAAAAGTCAAAATCCTAATAAATGCAAAATTAACTAAACAATAAATACAAGATACCGTCTAAAGAAAATAGGAATAAAGCAACAAACTAATAAAGTACGGCGGCTTTAGGTGGCTCACATCTTTTCACTTCATTTTTCTTTCTTTGAATCGTCTGATTTATCTTATTTATCTCGTCGTTTGTAGTGATTCGCATCGACAAAAGATAACTTTTAATTGAGTTAAAACACAATATTCCTCATATTAGAATCCAATGGTGATTTTAGGTCGAAGGATTATAAAACAACAATGCAAATGAGAAATACTTATGCGTTGATCCATATAACATTATCATATTTGGTCATTCCAATACAATATACTTTTACATGTACTTATGTGCTTAATTAATATCTCATATCCATGATCAATAAAACATGATCATTCATCTAAACAACATACTAGTTTTATTCATTATTATTCCATATAATGAACGACTATAGATAATTTAGAATAAAATTATTTTTCACCTTATGGTTTTACTATTAAATTCACATACTTTAATGACATAAGGAATAACTAATTTATTCAAGGAATAATACTTTAACAAAGCAAAAAGGCTAATAAAAACCTTGATAAAGAAATGACTCATATTATAAAGATAATAAACATTCAAATGGCATAGAATCATGTAGACTAGTTAAACTCTAGTCAAGTTTAACCTTTAATGCTCTAGTATGACTATCATGCTTAGACTAGGGAAGAGGCTTAGCCAACGGATTTGCAATATTGTCTCTGTATGTACTCTACATATCTTAACATCTCCTCTATTTATGATCTCTCGAATGAGATGATAACATCTGAGTATATGTTTGGATTACTGGTGTGATCTTGGTTTCTTAACCTGTGCAATAGCCCATTGTTATCACAATAGAGGTCCATTAGATCTGAAATGCTAGGAACAACTCATAAAGAAGTAATGAACTTCTTGATCTAAATGCTTCCTTAGGTGCATCCGATGCTGCTATATACTCTGCCTCTTTGGTAAAATCCACAACTGTGTCTGTTTGGAACTCTTTCAGCTTACAACAGCTCCATTCAAACAAAATACATAACCAGATTGCAATCGAAAATCATCTGAATCAGACTAGAAACTGACATATGTGTAACTATTTACCACAAGATCAGTTTCATGTCCTCCATATGTTAAAACAACATCCTTAGTCCTTCTCAAATACTTTAGAATGTTTTTTGCTGATATCCAGTGACTCTCACCTGGATTTGACTGATGCCTACTTGTGATGCTTATGAATAAGCGACATCAAGTTAAGTGCATAAAATAACATAGATGATGGAACCAATAGCAGAAGCATATGGAAATCATATCATGCGTTTCCGTTCTCCTTCGAAGCAAGACATTGAGTCTTGCTCAATTTAATTCCATGTGACATTGGAAGAAATCCTCTCTTAGTATTTTTCATACTAATGTTTTTAGTACTTTGTTAATGTATGCACTTTGACTTAAGCTAATGGTTCTGCTAGATCTATCGCTATAGATCTTGATGCCTAGAATATAGGCAGCTTCACCTAAGTCCTTCATTGAGAAACAATTTCCTAACCATGTTTTGACATTTTGTAATGTAGGAATATCACTTCCAATAAGTAGTATGTCGTCTACATAAGCACCAAGAAAAATATTGCGCTCCTACTAACCTTCTCGTAAACACAAGGTTCATCTTCATTTTGAAAGAAATCAAATTGTTTGATTGCTTCATCAAAACGAAGATTCCAACTTCGAGATGCTTGCTTCAATCCATAAAATGGATCTTGAAGCTTGCAACATTATGAATTCCTCGGACTGTCAAAACCTTATGTTGTGTCGTGTATACATCCTCAATAAGGTTTCCATTCAAAAAGGTTTTTTTGACATCCATTTGCCATATCTTATAGTCATAATATGTAGCTATAGGAAGAGGAATTCTAACACTTAAGCTGACTGTAGGTGAAACGTTTCATCATAGTCAATACCATGAGTTTGTTTAAACCTTTTGCAACTAGTCGTGCTTTGTAAATATGCACGTTGCTATCCATGTCAGTTTTCTTCTTGAAAACCCATTTACACCCAATGGTTTTGACTCCATCAGGTAGATCAATCAAAATCCAACTTGATTATCATATATGAATTGCATTTCTGCTTTCATGGCTGTTAACCATTTCTCAAAGTCAGAGCCCTTTATTGCTTCCTGGTAAGATGTGGGCTCATCTTGATCTATGAGCATTACATCACGATTGTCAGTGATGAGAAAATCATATCTCTCAAGCTCATGACGAATCCTACCAGACCTATGTGGACCTTCAGCAAGTGGTTCAGGCTCAGCAACTATTTGTGAGTCTGATCGAACATCCATCTGGGCGCTGTATCAGTTTGTGGTTCTTAAACTTCTTAAGTTGTATTTTACTCCCGCTGGTTCCTTTAAAAACAAACTCTCTCTAAAAAGTGACTATTACGAGCAACAAACACTTTGTTCTCAGATTAGTATAGAAGTAATATCTTTGTTTCTTTTAGATATCCCACAAACAAGCATTTATTAGATTTGGGTGCCAATTTCTCATACACTTGACGTTTAACATATGCATCACAATCCCATATCTTTAGAAAAGACAAACTTGATGTTTTCTATTCTATAACTCATATGATGTCTTTTCAACAGATTTTGAGGAACCACTCTCAATATAAACATAGCAGTTTTCAAGGCATATCCCTAGAAGGATATTATAAGATCTGTCTGACTCATCATTGATCGAAACCATATCTAATAAGGTTCAATTTCTCCATTCAGAAACACCATTCCATGTGGTGTTCCTGGAGGAGTTAGCGATGAGATTATCCCATAATCCTAAGATAGTCAGAAAAATCTTGGTTTAAATATTCACCACCTCAATCTGATCGAAGTGTTTAGATATTTTTGCCAAGTTGATTTTGTACTTCATTTTTGAATATTTTGAACTTTTCAAAAGATTTAGA
The DNA here is from genome assembly GCA_024138025.1 of Combretum micranthum. Classification (NCBI taxonomy): domain Eukaryota; kingdom Viridiplantae; phylum Streptophyta; class Magnoliopsida; order Myrtales; family Combretaceae; genus Combretum; species Combretum micranthum. The sequence goes on along the minus strand of JAMXBD010000427.1, from coordinate 982,008 downwards.
TTTACGCTTCATTAGGTACACATATCCATACCTGCTAAAGTCATCAGTCAAAGAAATGAAGTACAAAAAACCTTCTCTAGCAGGTGAACTCAATGGTCCACATATCTGTATGTATGAGGCCTAACAAGTCAGTAGCTTTCTCACTTTGTCTAGTAAAAGGAGCCTTTGTCATGTTACCCATCAAACAAGATTTGCATGATTCATATAACTCCAAATCAAATGAATCTAAAAACCCATCTTGATGAACTTTGATATGTGTTTCTCGTTAATGTGTCCCAAACGACAATGCCAGAAGTAAGTCGGATTCAAATTGTTAGATTGGAATCTTTTGATATTATATTATAAATAGACTTATTAACAGACTTATCAAAGTTTAGAACATAGAGACCATTCATATATGAGCAAAACCATAAAAGATGTCTCTATAATGGATGGAGATTGTATTATTCTCAATAACAAATCTAAAACCATCCTTGTCCAAACATAAAACTGAAATAATGTTGCTGCTCATAGTAGGCACATAGTAACAGTTGCTTAAATTAAAATAAGTCCATAATGCAAAGTTAATTAAAAAGTTCTAATGCTAGTGCAACAACTCTTGCTCCATTTGCCATACGTAGGCCCACTTCGCCTTTTGCCAATTTTCTACTTTGCTTGAGACCCTGCACATTTACACAAATGTGAGAGCTACATCGAGAATCTAATACCCATGATGTAGAAGTAGATAAATTGATTTGTATAACATAAATACCTGAAGAAGTAGTCTCACTACCCTTCTTCTTTTTCAGATCTTCCAAGTATAGCTTGCAATTCCTCTTCCAATGATCTGGTTTATTGCAAAAGAAGCAAACGCCTTCCTTTGGTGGTTTAGTCTTATGCTCGGTTTTGGGCCTTTTAGCCTTGGTCTCACCTTTTACTTTGCCCTTACCCTTGCCATTGGCTTTTCGCTTTTTGCTTCGTCTCTTTTGAACCATCAGAACATTATTATTTGTTTTAATGTTATGTTTTGCTTCCTTAAGCACCCCATGCAATTCCATGATAGACTCATCCATTTTGCATGTTGTAATTCATCAAAAATTGGTCATAACTAGGAGGTAAAGAGCCTAAGATCATATCCATAGCCAACTCTCTAGGAATTGGAAAACCAACCTTCTCAAGTCTATCAATGTAGCCTTTCATCTTGAGTACATGTGCACTCACGGAGCTACCAAGAGCCATTTTATAAAAATTCAATTCTCGGGTCACTGTAAACCTCTCATGCCTTGTCTGTTCTTGGAACATTTCCTTAAGGTGTACGATCATATCGTACGCTTTCATGTCCTCCACTTTCTTCTTAAGCTTAGGATCCATGACGGCAAGCATGATGCAAGTGACATCCAAAGAGTCCTCTTTATGCATATTATAAGCATTCCTTTCAGCTCTTGGAGCATCAGCAACAGGTTCTTCAAGGGTTGGTTCATCAATTACATATAACTTCCTTTCATGCTTAAGAATAATTCTTCAGTTTCGATGCCAATCAAGGAAGTTTGTGGTATTCAGTTTTTCTTTTTTGAGAATCGATCACAATGTTGTATTGTTTATTGCCATAATCTACATACAGATGAATGCAAAGTTAATTTATCTTTATGTAAGCCATTTTACATGCTTCCACTATTTTATCAAATTAATAACCCTTGAATATTAAAACATCCTTAATCCTTCTCAAATACTTTAGAATGTTTTTTACTGATATCCAGTGACTCTCACCTGGATTTGACTGATGCCTACTTGTGATGCTTAATGAATAAGCGACATCAAGTTAAGTGCATAAAATAACATAGATGATGGAACCAATAGCAGAAGCATATGGAATCCTATTCATGCGTTTCCGTTCCTCCTTCGAAGCAAGACATTGAGTCTTGCTCAATTTAATTCCATGTGACATTGGAAGAAATCCTTTCTTAGAATTTTTCATACTAAATGTTTTTAGTACTTTGTCAATGTATGTACTCTGACTTAGGCTAATGGTCCTGCTAGATCTATCTCTATAGATCTTAATGCCTAAGATATAGGTAGCTTCACCTAAGTCCTTCATTGAGAAACAATTTCCTAACCATGTTTTGACATTTTGTAATGTAGGAATATCGCTTCCAACAAGCAGTATGTCGTCTACATAAGCACCAAGAAAACTATTGCGCTTACTAACCTTCTCGTAAACACAAGGTTCATCTTCATTTTGAAAGAAATCAAACTGTTTGATTGCTTCATCAAAACGAAGATTCCAACTTCGAGATGCTTGCTTCAGGCCATAAATGGATCTTTGAAGCTTGTAAACCTTATGTGAATTCCTTGGACTATCGAAACCCTCATATTGTGTCATGTACACATCCTCAATAAGGTTTCCATTCAAAAAGGCTATTTTGACATCCATTTTCCATATCTTATAGTCATAATATGCAGCTATAGCAAGAGTAATTCTAACACTTAAGCATGACTGCAGGTGAAAAGGTTTCGTCATAGTCTATACCATGAGTTTTTTTAAAACTTTTTGCAACTAGTCGTGCTTTGTAAATATGCACGTTGCCATCCATGTCAGTTTTCTTCTTGAAAACCCATTTACACCCAACGGTTATGACTCCATCAAGTGGATCAATCAAAGTCCAAACTTGATTATCATATATGGATTGCATTTTTACTTTCATGGCTATTAACCATTTCTCAGAGTTAGAGCCCTTTATTGCTTCCTAGTAAGATGTGGGCTCATCTTGATCTATGAGCATTACATCACGATTGTCAGTGATGAGAAATTCATATCTCTCAAGCTCATGACGATCCTACCAGATCTCCGCGAGCCTTCAGCTAGTGGTTCAAGCTCAGCAACTATTTGTGAGTCTAATCGAACATCCATCATGGGTGTTGTATCAATTTGTGGTTCTTAAACTTCTTGAGTTGTATTTTACTGCCACTGGTTCCTTTAAAAACAAACTCTTTTCTAAAAAGTGACCATTACGAGCAACAAACACTTTCTTCTCAAATCAGCTATAGAAGTAATATCCTTTTGTTTCTTCTAGATATCCCACAAGCAAGCATTTATTAGATTTGGGTTCCAATTTGTTAGACACTTAACGTTTGACATATGCATTACAATCCCATATCTTTAGAAAAGACAAACTTGATGTTTTCCATTCTATAACTCATAGGATGTCTTTTCAACCAATTTTGATGGAACCCTATTCAATATAAAGCAGGGCATATCCTAGAAAGATTGGAAGATCTATATGACTCATCATTGATCGAACCATATCTAATAAGGTTCAATTTCTCCATTCAAAAACACCATTCCATTGTGGTGTTCCTGGAGGAGTTACCGATGAGATTATCCCATAATCCCTAAGATAGTCAGAAAAATCTTAGCTTAAATATTCACCACCTCAATTTGATCGAAGTGTTTTGATATTTTTACCAAGTTGATTTTGTACTTCATTTTTGAATATTTTGAACTTTTCAAAAGATTCAGATTTATGCTTCATTAGGTACACATATCCATACCTGCTAAAGTCATGAGTAAAGAAATGAAGTATAAATAACCTCCTCTAGCAAGTGAACTTAATGGTCCACATACATCTATATGTATGAGGCCCAACAAATCAGTATCTTTCCCACTTTGTCCAGTAAAGGAGCCTTCATCATGTTACCCATCAAACAAGATTTGCATGATTCATATAATTCGAAATCAAATGAATCTAAAAACCTATCTTGATGAAGCTTTGATATGCGTTTCTCATTAATGTGTCCCAAAGGATAATGCCAGAAGTAAGTCGGATTCAAATTGTTAGATTGGAATCTTTTGGTATTTTTATTATAAATGGACTTATTATCAGATTTATCAAAGTTTAGAACATAGAGACCATTCAATAAATGAGCCAAACCATAAAAGATGTCTCCATAATGGATGGAGATTGTATTATTCTCAATAACAAATCTAAATCATCCTTGTCCAAACATTAAACTGAAATAATGTTACTGCTCATAGCAGGTACATAGTAATAGTTGCTTAAAATTAAAATAAATCCATAACGCAAGTTAATTAAAAGTTCCTACAGCTAGTGCAACAACTCTTGCTCCATTTGCCGCACATAGGCCCACTTCGCCTTTTGCAATTTTCTACTTTACTTGAGACCCTGCACAGTTACATAAATGTGAGAGCCACATCTAGAATCTAATACCCATGATGTAGAAGTAGATAAATTGATTTGTATAACATAAATATTTGAAGAAGTAGTCTTACTACCCTTCTTCTTTTTTCAGATCCTCCAATTATAGCTTGCAATTCCTCTTCCAATGATCTGGTTTATTGCAGAAGAAGCAAACGCCTTCCTTTTGTGTTTAGTCTTAGGCTGGGTTTTGGGCCTTTTAGCCTTGGTCTAACCTTTTACTTTGCCTTTACCTTTGCCATTGGCTTTTCGTTTTTGCCCTGTCTCTTTTGAACCATCAGAACATTATTATTTCTTTTAATGTTATGTTTTTCTTCCTTAAGCCCCATGCAATTCCATGATAGACTTATCCATTTTGTGCATGTTGTAATTCATCAAAAATTGGTCATAACTAGCAGGTAAAGAGCCTAAGATCATATCCATATCCAACTTTAGGAATTGGAGAACCAACCTTCTCAAGGCTATGAATGTTGTAAACCCCGAAAATTTCATAATTCTTAAAAGTAATCCTAGAAGTCTAATATCAAAATTCAAATCCGAAAAATCGACTCAAGATAAAAACCCAATTCTAGACCGAGTCAAACACCAGAAACGAAACTCTAAAAATCGAACCAAGTTAAAACTTAATTCCAAATAAGATCAAAAACGAGATTTCTTAGTCTCGAGAAAATGAGAACCTTTGAAACAAAAAAGTCTACTACGGTTTAATCAACGTTCGTACGCCAATCAAATCATCTATCAAATTCATAAAACGCAAATCAAAACGATAGATCCAAATACCGCTTAACAACGAATGATGAAATCTTAAATCCTTCGGTAAAATTTTAGAATCACAATTTTCAATTTCACCAAAAGTCAAACTGAGTCAACTCATAACCCTAGACTCGGTTAAACGATCCCGAGAACTAAAAACTATTAAATAATCAAATAAAATAAGATAAACCATAGAGGTCGAGCTAAAAATATAAAACGATCAAAACTCGAAAATTATACGAACTTACAAATATCTCGACGAAACTAGAAGTCAAACTAGAACCCTAAAGTCAACAAAGCTTATAACGAACCCTAGTGTTTAAGATCCGGCAATCCCACGTTTTCAAACCCTGGAAAACGAAATTAAGTTAATAGCTTAAAATGGTTCATAATAATATAGGCAACATAAAAATATCAGATTCGCGAATTTCGAGTGTCCTTCGGACTCAAATGAGATCAGTGCTCGAAAAGCGTGTCCTGGTGCTGGAATATTAAAAATATTCGTTTATACCAATAGACTCATAAAAATACAAGGGATCCAAAAATATCAGTTTTAGAATTTTTCGATAGCTAAAAATTACAGATATCGCATTATTACATGTATTTTTATTACTACTGGTACTTAATTGTCTAGTCTACTATTTATAGTACTTTTCTACTATTCATTACTATTCACCTATCTCTACTTTTCCTTACACCTACATATCTATTTTCTTACTTTTTATATTTCCAATACATCTTATATCAAATCATATCTTACATATTAATTATTTTCTTGCAAAAATTACAAAACAAACAAAATATACTCTCCTCCCTCTCTCTCTTATGCGCCGACCACCCTCTATTTCCCTCAATTATTTTTCTTTTTCAAATTATTTTATTACATCTAATTTCCACTCCAAAAATTCTATAAATACCCCTTCCTCCTTCATTCTTTCACACACTCATTTTACATAACAAAACTCTACCAAAACACTCTCTCAAAACCTCTCTCCAACCATGCCCTTTCAAAATACTCTCTACCCATTTCTACTCTTCAAGAAAAAATCAAACATAAAACCCAATTATCTCTTTTCAAACCTTCCATAAAACCTTAGGTAAAATTTTACCTATATTCTTTATCATGTTCATACAACTTAACATGAGTTTAGTGTATGTTTCTTAAACGCATGAGAGTTAAAGAAACAACAATTTATTCATGTTTTGTTTTGTTCATGTTTCTATTCTTTGCTTTATGTTAATATTATGTTGTTATTATTATTGTTATTATTTGTTTCTAATCTAACTTATATAATATTATGTATACTATGTATATATATTTATTTAGAGCATATAAGCTCATTTGTTATTTATTTACTTTCAAGTTATGTAATTTATTTATTTCATGTTGTTATTAAGACTAGTCTTTCTAGTCTTAGATTGTCCATATCAAGTTAAAACAATCTTTTATTTATTTTCTTTAATCTTTCGGATAGTCCATTCTTAGTCCCGGTATGTCTTGATGAAGCTAAGGCTCCAATACTTGACTGGGATACCTTAATGAAGCTAAGGTTCCCAATACTTGATATATTTTATTTTCTTGCTTATTATTTGTTTCTAGTATTTTCTTATGTTCTTATTACTTTATATGCTCATGATACTTTCATCTACATAATGCTAATGTCTCAACTAATCAAAAATAGAATTTTACTTTACTAAAGGACCATAAAACCGAATTTTCTATTATATGATTTATCACAAAATCATGAAGTTATTACCAAAAACAAAAAATAGAGTTTTCTCAATGTTTTCTTAAATAACAAAAATAGATTACCAAGGAAACGTAAGAAATAAATATTTTCTTTGAATATTATGTTAATCTAAGCTTTAGTAAATAATTTATTAATATTAAAAGTGTTTACAAAAAGCCTAAGATTTAAACTATTTTAAACTTCATAATAAAACTAAGAAAACAAACGTTTTCAAAGTTAAGATAAAAATTAACTCATAAAGTTATGAACCCACTTAGGAAAAATAATGATTTCAAATTTCTAAAAGAAGGAACTCATTTTCAAAAGAATATAAATAAAGTAAGATTAACAATAATGGATTTTATCAATAAAGATGATTCTTTTCAAAAGAAATGAAAGAACAAGTTTTAGAAAGCAAAAGCTTATATTTTAGAAATGAATATAAGAAGACAAGACTCATTTTCTAAAACCATCCTAAATACAAAATTATAAAAGGGTTTTCATCAACTTAATATACTTTTGATAAATTTGATCTTTAATCACTAGGAGTAAAATTTATGCAAGATTAAAGGTTAAAGAAAATTTAACTTGCTTCGGAAAAAGGAATGAAGAAAATAAAATAAGAATATACTCAAATTATAACAACCTATGAAGATAAAGTTTCTTCAAAAGACTTGAAACAAAATTGTCGAAGCTAAAGTTTTAATAAATCAAAATGAATTGTTTTATGAAATAAATTGTTGAGACACTACTATTAGAAATCTTGCATATAAAGTGAGCTTATCTATATACTCAAAGGATTTATCAATTATATATATATATATATATATATATGTTTACTAAAGGATTTTCTTTAAAATGAAGTTGAGTTAGAAATGGATTTGCAAAAGTTTAGAAATAATTCGTTTTAAATCTGTACCCAACGTTTTCGAAATCCAAATGACCTTTTATGAAAAAGATAAGTTTAGAAATGGATAGATCTTTTCGAATAGGTAGAAAACAGTATATTTATGCGGAATTCCGAGTTAAAATGAGCAAGTTATGGCCATTTTAAGTTGGAATTTCCTCTTATATGATTTTACCGCGATTTTAAGTAAAGTTTAGAATCTCAAAGATTAGAAATTTCATGACAGACTCATCCCGGTGTATTTGTATTGTCTAGGTGATAAAGGATATGAGAATACCTACCCGAGGATTACTACGACTAGGAAGATTGCAAAATGGACGATTGAGTTATTCCTCCTAATTTCATTACCTTGCTTGTGCTTGCAAGTAGTAGAATTAGTATACTAAGAAAAGATAAAAATGGATATATATATTTGAGGAATTCGGGATTATGTGTATATACGTGATTCTATGTTTATACGTAAAATGAGAATTAAGAATATCGCAACTTCGAACTGTTTGTTTAAATAATTTTGTTTACTTACTTGTATGACTGTTTATTGTTTGCTAAATTGATTATCGCCCCTAATAAACCTTAACAAGGTTTGGTTTAAGAAAAATAAAATGTTCACGCATAGCATCCATCGAGTCACATCTATTTCGGAAGGCGCTACTCCTACGTGTAGAGTTGGATTGGCTGTGATCATGCAGTGCCATGGGCCATGTTCCTTCCTGGAGAATCTAAATCGCTCGGGGGAAAAGCGACTCTAGGTTCAGAGCCGAGCCAACCGAACGCTGTGGGTGAAGACCTAAGGACTAGTAGTAGAAGGTCGAGGACCTTCAACCCCGATTCCCTAACCTTTGATACGGAGGGGTAAATCCGTTCTATATATGGTTTCCGGATAACTATATATATTTGCGTAATCATGTGATTGATGCATTTTTGCATAGCATATGAGTGAAAATCTAAATGAACTTGTTTGAATATATGGTGCAATGAAAAGGAATATCTCACTAAGCTAGTTGTAGCTTATACCCCTATAGATTTTGTTTGAAACAAATATACCCATGGCTTAAATTGAGGATCATAACATTAAGGAAGTCATGGAAGGATGATTAAGCTTCTATGAAGAAAATGGAATCATAAGATGAAGTAATTTTATAAGGTTATTTATATGTAATATATGATTAGTAATGTTTATTTATTTGAAGATAATAGAGGGATATGCCCCTAAGAATTGAAATGTAATGTGTATATGTTTTATGATAAGTATTCTCTTTGCCTTGTTACTTATTTATTATCAATATAAATTGCTCTACTCCGATGCGTTCCCTTGGTTGTGATGTACGCCTTGTACATAATATGGAAGCCTTTCCATGACTGAGGTAGTCATTCCTAGGCTTTAGTATTGTGTACGGTGGACTGCTACCTTTAGGGAACCCCTTGGGGCGTGACAAATGTAGCCTTTCATCTTGAGTACATGTGCACTCACGAAGCTACCAAGAGCCATTTTATAAGAATTCAATTCTCGGGCTACTGTAAACCTCTCATGCCTTGCCTGTTCTTGGAACATTTCCTTAAGGTGTACGATCATATTGTATGCTTTCATGTCTTCCATTTGCTTCTAAAGCTCAGGATCCATGATGGCAAGCATGATGCAAGTGACATCTAAAGAGTCTTCTTTATGTTTATTATAAGCATTCCTTTCAGCTCTTGGAGCATCAGCAGTAGGTTCTTCAAGGGTTGGTTCACCAATTACATATAATTTCCTTTCATGCTTAAGAATAATTCTTAAGTTTCGATGCCAATTAAGGAAGTTTATGGTATTCAGTTTTTCTTTTTGAGAATCGATCACAATGTTGTATTGTTTATTGCCATAATTTACATACAGAGGTATGCAAAGTTAATTTATCTTTATATAAGCCATTTTACATGCTTCCACTATTTTATCAAATTAATAACCCTCAAATATTAATTTGGAAACCATTTTATCAATAAAGTTTCTTAGTTGAATAAGATCCATATTTCACCAAATATTGAGTCTATTACGCCCCATAGGGTATCCTAAACGTAACAGTCTGCCACATACTAGATAAGACTCTCGAATTCCCTATCTGAGCCCATCGGGAGTCTTATAAAGATTAAAGCGTTCCTTTACGAAAATAGAATACTTCAACAAATGGAGTTAAACAATTTAACTTGGCATTCATTAGCCATAGATAATAAACCAAAACGCATAATTATACTTTACAAAATCTAAGGGGCATTCCCCCGCAAAATAATATCAAGTCCATTACAGTCATCCAGAGTCCTTTAGTTTCCAACGGAAGTGTAAGCCCCAGAAAATTTCAATAAATAATTTTAAGATGAACTTCGAAAATAAACCCTAAAAATCACTCCAAATTAAAACCGAATTTCGATAAGTCCTAATTCACAAACGAATTCAAAACTTCTTAATCTTGAGAAAATGAAAATCTTTAAACAATAAAATAAGAACTCAGTGGTCTTCAAATTCAAAACCACGATGTACGAAAAATCCCATATTTAACTCCGACTTATAAAATCGGGTAATATAAAGCCCAAAAACAAACTATTAAAAAGTAAATAATGATTGATCTTCGGAAATAAAAACTCAATTCAAGAATTCTGAAAACATTAAGAGATATTAAATACTTACAAAAATAAAATTTAAAATAAATTTCTCAAATTAAATATGTTATATGAATATACATATCAGTTTCCAAATTGGCAAAAGCCTAAACCGGAAAATCACCCGGAAACCCTAACCAGAATACAATAGTTAAGTCCGGCAATCTAGCGCCCCTAACCCTAGAGGCCAAGGCATAGCTAAATATGTAGAATAGCTCATAGTAATATGAGTTTGTTTAAAAATATCAGATTGGTAAATTTTTGACCTATTTCGAACTCGTTCGGATACAGACTTCGAAAAGCGTGTCCCGGGGCTCGAGATATCAAAAATATACCAATAGTACCGTTAGACTCGTAATTTCATAAGATTTTTAATATATCAGTTATGAAATTTTTCGGGTTATAAAAGTTACAGTTATAACCCTTTTATCGTATTTCATTATTACCGGTAATTGAATAGTCTTTTGCACTATTTATTTTTATTTCATTACAAAATTTTATTATTCTTATAAAGCCTTATATTTTTAGATAAATATTTTATATGTTATAGAAAATTTTGTTTTTCTAAAATTTAGACGTTTCGGGTCTTTACGGGATCAGATTCTGTTTAAGACCCGATACTAAAATATAAAATAAAATAATTTAATATTTGAAAAATATTTTTTATTTCATAAAATAATTTTTTAGAATTTTTCGGGTTATAAAAATATTATTTATAGCCCATATTCGCCTATTTTGATCATACCGGTAACTATTTGTTAAAATAATAAAATAATTCAAATAATTATTTAATTTAATTATGAAAAATCTGCTACAAATATTTTGAATAAATTTTCCAATTTTATTTTATTTTAATTTATTTTATTAAAAAAGTACTCTTACAACCCATCTTTTCAAGTACACCTTTCATACATCACTTCTTTTTCACTTCAATCTTTCTACACTTCATTATCAATTCTTGGCAGATTTTTTGACTCCTTTTGGCTGCCTTTTTTCCTTTGAAACCCTCCAAAAATTAATTACAATAACTCTCTTTCAATACTTCTTCAAAAGCTACACATACCATTAATTACATTACAATTTCAACTCAAAAGCCAATCAAATTTCTCTCTCTCTCTCCCCTCTCTTTCACGTGAATCCTCCCCCAAATTTCTACCCTTGTTTATTTTTTTCTCATTCAATTAATTACACACATTAAATGCACTCATTTTCTCTCTCCCTTTCATTTACACCTTCAAACCTTAACCATTCTTTATACTTTTCTCTCTCTTTTTCCTCTCTTTCTTTCTTCTTTTCTTCTTGTTCTTTCAAGAAAGAACATGCTGCCCCATTCCATTCTTGAGCTTCACACTTCATTTTAAAGTTTTCTAAGCAAATCTTTATCCCAAAGCTCATAGGTGATATAGGTAAAGTATATGAATGGTTTCCATGCATCAAATGAAACTTCCATAAGCTTAAAAGCTTAGGATGATGATGCAAAAATGAAATCTTTCTCTCTCCACTTTTATTACCTTATATTATAATTATTTTCTTGTTTAAAGTTATTATATTTGTAGATCTAATTTTTATGGCTTGTTTTTTGTTTATGCCATAGATCTTGTTATTTAAGTGTTATTTTTGTTATTCTTATGATTTATGCATAGATCTAGCATTCACATGTCTATCTTAGTGATTCATTGCATGTACTAGTTTAGAAAACTAGATTCTAAAGTTTTGAGTTCATAGATGCATTAGATCTTTGTTATGTTCATGAAACAACTTGCTATAGCTTGTTGATGGTAGGGAAGTTGTAGGAAACTCAAGATCTTTTTATTTCAACAAAATCATTTTTGCAAATTCGGATGAAAATGGAACCATATTTAGAAAAGTGGTTTTTCAACTTCAAATGTGTTTTTTCATTTAAAATGAAGGGCTTAGGTATAGACATAAATAATGAAAGATTTTGATAAGTGAAGTTTAGATCCATGATGTTTATAGCTTATACCATGCATTTGTTTTATGTTTATGTTCATATTAAGTATTAGATTTAGTTATGAAACTCAAACAAAATTATGAAATTCGTATTTTGACAAGACCCACATTTAAAAAACACTTTCCAAGTGTGAAAATTGTAATTTTTACTTAAGAAAAATAGGCTTAATATATGTATATCATCAAGACTTCTTTTTACAAGATCAAAAGTGATTTCCAAAAGTTTTTATCAAAATAAAAATTCTATTTTCGGATTTTGGCCAAGCCTATTTTAAAAACATGTTTTTATCCAACTCAAAAATGAGTTTTTATTTTAAGAAATGGAAGGCTCATAAGATATGATATGTAAGGAATGGATTTTCATGAGCTTAGATAGATTTTATCAAAAGATATAACCAAAAATGAATTTTGTAAATTCGGATCCCAACTAAGACCAATTTTTAGAACCCATGTATCAACTCCAAAACTCATGTTTTATGTGAAAAATGAAGTATATAGGTAATAGATATCATTAAGCAATGATTTTTTACAAGTTAAAATGAGTTTAGACATGAGTAAGGTGTTAAACAAAGTAATGGAATTAAAATGAAAAATTTGAGTTAGTGATCAATTGTCAAATTCGTAATTTGAGATGATGCATAAGTAATCACTTAGTATTTGAGCTCAAATTGCAAGTTTTATATGTTAAATGAAGTCCTTAGACAATAGATATAGTAAAGCTTCAAATTTTAATGCATTAAACAAGTTTTTCCCCAAATGAATCATTCAAAAAGTGGATTTTCTAAAATTCGGATTTTTGAATAAATCATATTGGAAAACATATTTGCAAAGTGTAAAATGCAAATTTTTGTGTAAGAATGAAGTCCTTAGTAGTTATACATGGTTGAGCCTTAAATTTCTAAGTATCAAATGATTTTTACTTAAAGGAATCACTCAAAAACTAATTTTTGTAAATTCGGATTTTGGAATCAACTCCACTTGAAAACATGTTTACAAAGTGCAAAATGGAAATTTTTATGTAGAAATGAAAGTCATAAGTAATAGATATAATGAAGACTCAATTTTAACAAAAATAATTATTTTTCTTAAGCAATAAATCACAAACGAATGGAAATGATCAAAGTTAGAAAACTAGATTTTTCAAAAAGTAGTTATAGTTGAAGTCTTGTAAAATAAAGAGTTCTAAAATTTTCTTTTGCCAAAAATCATCAAGACCATGCATACATGAAACTCATTTCCTACCATTCATGTTAGGAAATCATTCATATTGCATGTATGGCTAATTTATACAATAAAAACATTACAAACATTTACAAAACTATTTTTTGGAATCGGAAACCGCTACTGATCAGATCTGATCCCTCTGTTCCGAGACTAAATGTTTTCAAAACTTGAAAATAATATTAGAAATAGATAGATCTTTCTAAGTAGATAGAAATCGATATATAATTTGCGAGATTCGAGTTAAAATGACCAAGTTATGGCCGTTTTAAGTTGGAATTCCCGCTTAGGACGAGAATTACAAATTTGATAGTTTGTATGAGATAGCTTGGACTAGTTAAGTGATGAAATACTTATTAGGGTATTTCTTCCTTCTTAGGTGACCCCAATAACGACGATTCCCCTACCACCGGATTACTTGTACTAAGAGACCGGTGATCCAATGGCCAAGTGAGTATTACTTCCGATTTCATTTATTGTATGTGATTGTAATAATAGTTGCACTAGGTATTTGGTAAAGATAAAATGGATATGCATGATGGGGACGAATGGGAAAGATGTATGCTTGTTGTTGATATGAGAAATGGAATGTAAGAATATCGAAGCCGAGTGATTAACTATTGCCTGTATAGATGAATTAGAATTGATTGTTTGCGATTATTGACTAATCACTTAAAAGAATTGGTATAATTGATTATTTGGAATTGAAGATGAAATTGAACTCATTCATACACGATGGGGATGGAGCATTAGCATTTGTCGGTTTATCGTTGTGCCTTAAACGATTTTATAGTTTATAGTTGTCCGTAAGCTGAAACGGTCTCGGTCGTACCGCAGGATTCGTTAATCTGCTAACCCGGGATGGAGGGCGCAAGTCCATCCACATATGATTTCTGGCAGGTCATATGTTTGTTGAATTCATGAGTTTGATGCATATCACTTGTTTGACTAATCACTTGATTGTATGATGTGTTATAAATGTAATCCTGGAAGTTTTCACTCACTAAGCTAGTGTAGCTTATACCCATATAGTTGTTTAAATGAACAGGTTATCTCAAGAATGCAAAGTGGGGATTGAATTGGTTGGAGCCGGGTATGACTACGGGGTTCCGGCAAGACATAAGAATGTTTGAAGTTATTAGCTAGGTTTTCCTATTTGCCTTGTAATAGTTTATGTAGTAGAATCTTTTGATGAATTGTAATTGAAGTTAATGAGTTGTATTTTGAAGAATAGTGAATTGAATTTCCTTTACATTGTTCTCAAGTTGTATCAACATAAAATGCATTACTCCGATGAGTCTCCTCCATGTGTTAGACGCCTTGTACATAGTATGGAAGCCTTCGCGTGACTAAGGTGGTCATTCTTAGGCTTTAATATTGTGTACGGCGGACTGCCACGTTTAGGGTACCCTTCGGGGCGTGACAGTGTGTTTGGAGGATGAAGAAAGTGAAGTTCTGTATTCCTAATTTCGTAGTAATGATTTTAGTATATATTATATAAGTGAAGAGCATGCTTGATGTTGTTAATGCTATTAGGTATGCGTTAGCTTGGTGTCTACATTAATTACTCTATGGGCTCAAGCTCTTTCATTATTAAGAATAAAATAAGAATTATGTGATAATAGTAGTTGTTAAAATTATATAGAAAAATTTAAACTTGGTGCACAAAAATTTAATTGGGTACCTGAACTTTAAAGTAGTTGATTTAATACATATCAACATTTTCTTTTTGTTGTTTTTACTATCTTTTTGTGGTTATTCAACTACACTATTTGCTTTATTTCCTAATGTGAAAAAAAATTATCAGTACTAAATGATGCTATGAGAAATGACAAAGACTTAATAATATATTGTCCCTTCCAAGTCAATAAATAGAGTGAACAAGAATGTAGTAAAAATAGTCAAAAAAAGGTTTTTAATAATCCTAAATAAGAATAAAATAACAATTATAATAAATAAAGAAAAATCTTTTATAATAATGGTCACGTCGTGCTCTCCCATACATAAGAATTGACACATCAACAAATGAACGTATTGATGCTAGCTGGGATAGCATTAGTAAACGCGAAAAGCTTAGATAGTTAACTGTATATTTGGACAAAGTTCAAGTAGCAAATGTGATATTAACTTCTTTGAATTGATAGGATGTATTGGAAATTTCATAGGTTTAAGTTGTTATATTTCAAACATCTAATATTAAAACATAACAAAATAATTTGTAAAAGTCATCGGATATCAATACCTCGTAAGTTTTAAGAGGTCGATTACATTGCATAATCTTTTTACAATATTATAGGACAGAATCAAATTCGAGAATTTAGAAGTAATACTTACAAGATTGAATAGGATTAACTCGTCCCTCCAGCGAACCCATTTGCCAACACTATCCGACGATCGGTATTAGGATTGACGTTTCACAAGGAAAAGGACATGGCAAGCAAAGTGATGTTATATGTATTAAAGAAGATTGATTCACAAATTTTCCTATGATGTGAAATCCTAACCCTACTTAGTGTTTTATCTAGTTCTCTGCTCTCTTTTATTTTATGTCTCAGCTTTTGCTTCCTTTCAATTGACACAAAACTCCTGCTACCTTTTTGGTTTTAATGTTATTTGATGTGTGTGGAATATCACAGGAACAAGCTGTCAATTCAAGCTACAAGTTGTAGATCCGAAGGATTTTATTAAATTCACAGTTTTGGTAACGTATTAATATTATGAAATAAGTTTATTTAAACTATTAATATCTTAAGAGTTAAAAAAGAGAAATAAACCTTTGGTAAAGTAAATCAAATAAGATATTGATAAAAATTATTGAGAAGAATTAAGTAAAATTAATCAAATATTGGTACCTTAAATAAATTTTATAAATATTAATATTTTATTTGCCTCATTTTTGTAAAAATATTGATTTATTTTATCAACCATTTGAAATATTAATACTTAATACCTCAAGGTGTAATTGATTTAATTAATTTATTAACTTGGTTTTGTACAATCATTAAGCATGAGATTACATGTTATGTTATATCAAGTGAAAATGTGATACTCACTATAGTATCTAAATTACCAGTTTATTTTAATGATTTGTTTTTCATCTATATTTATTTTTAATAAATAATTTGATTAGAACATATATAAAATAAAGACCAAACAAATATTAAACCAACGAAACAAACGTACCCGACTCTTATAATGCTTCCACAATGCCACTGTCACCATCACTTTAGTAAAGAGAGTCGCAATCATTTATCTTATTTTAATTAGAAATTTGTGATCCCATAGTATACTCGTTCACAATTTGCGTCTTTATCTGCCAAACTTTATTAAATGTTGAGCAATATTTACATGCCAATTCTCTTGTTTTTCTCTGGTCTTTTTTTTTTGGCGTAGACGAATTATACCGTATCCCATTACGTGTACTCGAGAGAATAAACCATATCTATTATGATCACTGTTCTGCTTAAATTATCTATATCAAAATTTTATTTCACAATACAAGGGTATCTAGTAATATTTAATAATAGAACACATTTTCTAAGAAAAAGACATAAAAAGTGAGACTTTTATAATAATATATAGATAACACACCGTTGAACGGGAAAAAAAATCATTGTGGATTAAATAGCACGATCAATCCGTGATTGATCCACTAAAATTTAGAGGCTTTTAATATTTTCCACATATAACTTTATCATCAATCTAATTATTATGGTGTTTCATTATTTATAATCAACAACTAATAGTTTTTGCATCTTTCACAATATTTTTATTACAATATTGAAAAATTCAATGATCTCATCATTAATTTTAATAGGATCGGTCCCATCACTATTCAGTGGCTCACATTATATCTAATAATGATCGAATAACTAAAATAGTTAATATTTTAGTTACTATATTTATTTTAACAATTATATGATTAACTAGATGATTGCGTTGACAGAAGTAGAAGCTCTCATTTTATATATATATCTTACATAATAATTAGGATTTCGGCCAATTAGCATTTATAGGTTAAAGAGAATAGGACATGATTCCGCCAAAGTCAGATATGGAAGATTTGCCAAACAGTGCCTGTTCTGCAAATTTACTGTGGTCGGCTTAGTTAAAACAAAACATCGGTGGTAAATGTAATTTCGCCAACGGGCGACGAAATCAACCACTCAATGAGCCAAAGCACGGCATCGATTTTTTTTTCCCTTTATTATTATTTACTTTATTTTTTTTCTTTTATAATTTAAAGGCAAATGGTAGCAAGCTAAATTAAAGAATTACAGAGAACATAGTTGTTAAAATCGTGAGTCAAATATATATTTTTACAAGTTTATGATTTTCTGTATTTTTTAATTAAAATGGATACAAAATTGATTAGGTGTAGACTTTATGTCAAATTATGAATTTAGGTGTGCAATTCTATATAATTACAATTTTATCGGTTTTGTATGATTTTATACGATTCTATAAATTTTATACATTTTAGTGATAAAATCACGATTTTAACAACCATGTAAAGGGTTATCTTGATAGCCCAAGATGCCCAAAACCCGTCTTTTGTGCTGGCAATATGGTCAGAAGATGGTGTGTAATTAGGGATGTCTTAAAATATTTGATTTAGTAGGTTTGAACAGGGATCGAAGGGCATAATTTTTCCACTCTTAGATTTGGTTTTCTTGAGCATGAAAAATAGATTCTAAAAATACCTTTGAAGATTGTTTCAGACTTTGTTTGACTCCAATATAGCTCATGTGAACTAAAATAGGTTTAAACTCTTTTTTGTATTGAAGATGAGCTACCTTATAAAAGGATAAAGCTTCTTTTATATTATAGAAGCCTTTAAGCTCTTCTGAGCCCACATTCAAGTCTGTGACTATGCATGAAAAGAAGATATGAATGTCGGCAACAAGATCTATGAGAGTGATCCAATTGTTGCTAGTAACACTTGATCTCAATGATTTGTTTGGATGCCATCTGGTGGTTAACATTAGCCCCCATTGCCACGCCCTGAGGGTACCCTAGTAGTAGTAGACAAGTCTCATTTGAATACTATTACTAGATTACTTTCAGAGAATGATAGGTTTTTAAAACAACAGGAACTTTTAGTTGCTTGGTAAGAAATGACAAATACGGGAAAGAAATAAATTAGTGAATAAACATTACAGAATTATTACAAACCAAACAGTCTTCCTGAAGTACATAACTGATACATTAGCACTAATTAATCTATTCTAATAAAACATAACCATTAGACCAAAGTATAGACTTAGACTTCAGGCTCCTAAGCTCTTACAGGGGCCATACTCCTGGAAGTGACTAAACAGGGTCGTAAGGTAAACCTGAAAAGACTGTCGGAATATGAGCAAAACCACAACTCAGTGAATAACCAGACATATCATACATCACACAAGTTATTAGCAAATCATATGCAATGCAAACACTCAATCATATGCACAGATACAAGCTTGGATGATCTAGAATCCAAATAGGAAAAAGATTTACGCCCTCTTTTTAAGGGTTGAAGAACCATTACTCCATGACCCACCTGCCCAGGAGAGACTAAGTTTACAGGAGAATCAACGATTTCTCGTTTTAGGGTTATCACTTTGAATATAATTGATTAAACTGACCATCTCCTGCATTCATCTTAGAAACTCCCTAAGTATTAATCATTTCAAAGCGAAACTACGGGCGGCGTTCTTCGGTGCCACTTAGTTCCCGTAGAACCGACGGAACAAAGAAATCCTTGGAAGAACTAACACATTAGAACAACCAAGCACTATGTTAAGACGGAATATACTCAATTTTTATCGAGTAAAATATGTTAATTCTATTAATTTTATAGAAATCCAAAAGAATTGATACTTAATCAAGTTTAATGTCGTGTTCAGGTTTTATAAAGCAAATGGAACGATTTGGCGAAATTAGGCATGAGTTTGTAACAAGCTTCATGGATCAATATCACTTTCAATGGAATGCATAAGTACTCACAATTTCATTCCAAACTGGGATGATTTGCTATCATTACTATTAGTTTTCTCATGAACTATAGCAATAGCAAACACATTTGGAGGATATACAAGGTTCAAAACTCGTCCAGAACACCCAAAGCTGCCAGCCATAAGAGGAACCAATACCAGCCATCTTATTAGAAGAATGGCCGGCACTGGGAGAATCATGGCCGGCCATGGAGCCGGCCATCAGTGCACCACTTGTTTCGTGATAATGGCTGCTAGCTTGTTGCGACATGTCTCCAGCCATCTTTTATGCGAAAAACACTCTTTATATCTGATGTTTATCTCACATATATAAAGAAGGAGGAGAGAGAAAAGAGGATTCATTCATTATTCATTATTGATTGTTCTTGTTCTTTATACTCTCAAGAAACCCTAGCTTTTGTTTTCTTGATCATGAGTAACTAATTACTCAGTCTAGCCAAGGATTATTACGGGATCAATTCATCAAAGATTGTGAGATCAATTGATTTATTGAGTTTATTCTGTTTATGAGTATTCATATTTCATCTATTTGAATTGTTACAATTGTTTTGATTGGTCATTACGAATTAGGCCTATTTGTTTGATTGATCAAGCGATTATTGTTATTTAGAACGTCAAATCCGTAATTGTTTGATTGTTCCAATATAAGTAATATAATAACATGATTGGTTGCAGAATAAGTGATTGATTTATGTTATGGTGATTTATGATCTAATTTAAATAGTTCATGCTTTTGATCTATTGATTAGAATTGGTAATCTCTCTAATTATTAATGCTATTGATAGATTAAATCTTAAGAGCTTATTTAGGGTTGTCTAATCAATAAGGGAATAATTAAAGATCGTATCTTGATTATCAATACTCTAAGGAGAGATAGATTTTCAGAGCTTGTTGAAAGTCATAACCAATTTATTATGAATTAGAATGACAATCTTTGCATCAATGATCATCTCTATGAATTGAACCGTGATAATTCTTTGGTTAGAACTTGTTGCCGTTGAATTTACATTAATAAACGTATTTCTGTTTTAGAAATAAATTATTTTCTAAATAATCGTTTATACAAAACCCCAATTTTCTTTCTTTTTGCTGATTATTAAATAGATAGATAGATTTTCCCAGTCCCTGTGGAGACGATCCTGCTCACTATTTACAAAATTTTAAGAGTAGGTTATTTAATTTTGTTGGATTCGACACCCACCAAATTTTGGCGCCGTTGCCGGGGATTGGTGTCGAAAATTTGTTTCTATTTTCTTTATGACTCGTTCTTCTCATACAGGTGAACTTGAATTCGATAAAGAGATCGAGAAGACAGTCAAGGAATTGCGCAAGGAAGCAAAACTGCGTGCTAAAGACGCAATTTCATCTTCATCATCTCCTGGACTGCATCAAACGCTGGAATTTGCTGATACATCCAGTGAATCCGAAGGAGAGGATAACAAGCAACAAGTTATGGACAATCAGGATAGAACTTTGAGGCAACTAGCTGCACCAGACGTGAATCAGCAGCCCTTATGTATCCAATATCCAGAACTGAACGTAGCTTTTGAATTAAAATCTGGATTGATACATTTGCTTCCTACCTTCCATGGGTTGGAAAATGAGGACCCTCATAAGCATCTAAAAGAATTCCACATTGTGTGTTCGAGCATGAGACCTCAAGGAGTTCCCGAAGAACAGGTCAAGTTGAGAGCTTTTCCATTTTCCTTGAGGGATAGGGCTAAAGACTGGCTATTTTACCTACCGCCTGGTTCCATCAACACCTGGACAGATATGGTCAAATTGTTTTTGGATAAATTTTTCCTGCTACTAGAGCTGCTAGTATCAGAAGGGATATATGTGGGATCAAGCAAAGGGATACCGAGAATCTTCACGAGTATTGGGAGAGATTCAAACAGTTGTGTGCCTGTTGCCCACAACACGGGATTTCAGAACAGCTTCTTATCCAATACTTCTATGAAGGATTGATACCCATAGAAAGGAAAATGATGGATGCCGCTAGTGGAGGAGCAATAGTCGATAAAACTCCTGGTCAAGCCAGGGAATTGATATCTCTTATGGCTGCAAATTCCCAGCAATTTGGCTATAGACACGATCCATCGACAAGAAAGGTTAATGAGGTAAGCGTTTCTCATCTTGAGCATCAAATTTCTGATTTAACCTCTCTTGTGCAGCAGTTGGCCTTTGGAAACCAACAACAGGTTAAGGCTTGTGGGATTTGCGCTGCTCCAAATCATCCTAGATATGTGTCCCACACTCCAAGAGGAACCTTTAGAGCAAGCCAATGCAATTGGAGGTTTCCCGGGACAACCACAAAGGAAGTATGATCCCTATTCAAATACATATAATCCGGGATGGAGGGATCATCCTAACCTTAGCTATGGGCCTAAATCGCATAACTATCAACAATACCGACCAAGGCCACAGAACCAAGCACCACAACCTTCTTCCTCAAGTTCAGGTATGTCTCTAGAGGAAATTGTTAAATCTTTAGCTGTTAACACAAAACAATTTCAGGATGAAACGAAGCAAAGTATCCAGAACTTGGAGACACAGATGAGCCAACTCGCATCATCTGTAAGTAGGTTTGAATCTCAAGGTAAGTTGCCTTCTCAAACTGTCACAAATCCTAAACAAAGTGCTAATGCAATTAATTTGAGAAGTGGCAAGGAACTACAGGAATCCACAAGCAAGGCAACTCGAAAGAGAGATAGAGAAGAGACTGAAAAAGAAGTAGAGCCACCACACAATCAAGGCAACCAAATGGGAGAAACTTTGGTTGTACCACCCAAAGCAATAGCACCCCCTTTTCCATCAAGATTAGCAAAGTCCAAGAAAATAGAGGAGGAAAAGGAAATTCTTGATACATTTCGCAAAGTTGAGGTAAATATTCCCTTACTTGATGCTATCAAGCAAGTACCTCGATATGCTAAGTTTTTGAAGGAATTGTGCACTAATAAGAAGAAGCTTAAGGGGAATGAAAAGATAAGTGTAGGGAAAATATTTCTGCTATTACAAAGAAAGCTCCCACCTAAATGCAAGGATCCAGGTATGTTTACAATCCCTTGCAAGATAGGTAATTTTGGAATTGCTAAGGCCATGTGTGATTTAGGTGCTTCTATTAATGTGATGCCTTTGTCAGTCTATCAATCTTTGAATGTTGGACCATTAAAAGAAACTGGTGTGATTGTTCAACTTGCTGATAGGTCCAATGTATATCCTGAAGGTGTATTAGAGGATGTTTTGGTGCAAGTGAATGGGTTGGTTTTTCCTGCAGATTTTTATGTTCTTAATATGGAAAATGATGATTCTGCAAACTCATCCTTAATTTTGTTAGGAAGACCATTCTTGAAAACATCTAGAACAAAAATTGATGTGCATGATGGTACACTCACTATGGAGTTTGATGGGGAAATTATAAAATTTAATATTTATGATGCCATGAAATACCCTAATGATACTTCTTCTGTTTTTGTAATAGATGTTTTTGACCCATTAGCACAGGAAACGTTTGACTTAAGTGATGAGAATAGGTTGAAGGTCGCACTTGAAAAGAGTCTCACCATTGAGAAATTGAGGAAGATTGAAAGGAAGTTAGTAGTTCCTTTGATTTGGAAGACACCGTACATGAATTGGAGTCGTTGCAACCCCTCAGGTATGGTGTATCTTATATTGAGTTACCTTCATCTAACCCGAAACTCCTTCCTTCTATTGTGCAGGCACCAAAGCTAGAGTTGAAACCCCTGCCAGAACATTTAAAGTATATATTCTTGGGGGAACAAGATACTCTTGCGGTAATCATATCCAATAAATTGAGTGCCTTAGAAGAAGAGAAGTTGATTAGGGTGCTCAGGGAATACAAGGAAGCTATTGGATGGACAATTGCTGACATCAAAGGATTGAGTCCTTCCACTTGTATGCACAAAATCCTATTGGAGGAAAATTGCAAACCCACAAGAGAAGTTCAAAGACGGCTAAATCCACCTATGATGGAAGTGGTAAAGAAAGAGATCCTGAAACTTCTGGATGCAGGTATGATCTATCCAATTTCTGATAGTAAATGGGTAAGTCCAATTCAAGTAGTGCCCAAGAAGACTGGTTTAACTGTGATTGAAAATCCGGATGGTGAGTTGGTACCTACTCGAATTCAGAATGGATGGAGGGTTTGTATTGATTACAGGAAGTTAAATGCATCTACTAGAAAAGATCACTTTCCACTTCCTTTTATTGACCAAATGCTTGAACGTTTAGCTGGACATTCACATTATTGTTGTCTTGATGGTTTTTCAGGTTTTCATCAAATCCCGGTTGCACCGGAAGATCAAGAGAAGACCACGTTCACATGTCCATTTGGAACGTTTGCTTATAGGAGGATGCCGTTTGGACTTTGCAATGCTCCGCCACATTCCAAAGGTGTATGGTTAGTATATTCTCAGATTATGTAGAAAACATCATAGAAGTCTTCATGGATGACTTTACTGTATATGGTGATACATTTGATACATGTCTTGCTAACCTTACAAAAGTACTTAAAAGATGCATAGAAACAAACCTTGTGTTAAATTATGAAAAATGCCATTTTATGGTTGATCAGGTTAATTCTAGGGCATATTGTGTCCTCTAAAGGCCTTGAGGTTGATAAGGCCAAGATTGAAGTGATCAAATCCTTACCTTACCCGTGAGTGTATGGAAATTCGTTCTTTTCTTGGAAGCAGGTTTTTACAGGCGCTTCATTAAGGATTTTTCCAAGATCACTCAACCCCTGTGCAAACTATTGCAAAAGGATGTGGCGTTTGAATTTGATATGCTTGTAAGGAGGCTTTTGATAAACTGAAGGAGAAGTTACTTAACTTCTTACCCCAAAACCACCACCTGATGGAGCCTCCTTAGAATTCTGTGGGATGCGTGAACTATGCTATCGGGTGCTATCCTTGGACAAAGAGTTGGAAGGGATCCACATGTCATCTGCTACTCTCAAAGACACTTGATAGTGCCCAAGCCAATTATTCAACAACGGAAAAAGAACTTTTAGCTGTTGTTTTTGCATTAGAAAAATTCCGTTCTTATTTGCTAGGCACTAAAGTAATTTTTTTCTGATCATGCAGCCTTAAAGTATCTACTTGCCAAGAAAGAAGCTAAGCCTAGGCTCATCAGATGGATACTTTTACTACAAGAGTTTGACTTGGAGATACGAGACAGGAAAGGCACCGAAATGTGGTGGCCGACCACCTCAGTAGAATACCTGGTAGTGAAGACCTATCCACTGCAAGACGACTTTCCAGATGAGCATTTATTTTCTGTCCAAAAGACAACTCCTTGGTATGCCGATATCGTTAACTATCTAGTTACTACCTTACCAAGTGATTTGTCTAGGGCTCAAAAGGAAAAAAATCAAAAGTGACTCTAAATATTATGCTGGGATGATCCTTATTTATGGAAACACTGCTCCGATCAAATTATTAGGAGATGTATTTCTCAAGAGGAGATTCCTTCTGTTTTACAATTTTGTCACACTTACGCATGTGGAGGACACTTTGGTCCTAAAAGAACCGCTCACAAGGTATTAGAATGTGGTTTATTTTGCCCACATTGTTTCAGGATGCATATCTATTTTGTAAGTCCTGTGAAAGATGCCAAAAGTAGGAATTTAGGACATAGAGATCAAATGCCCCTTACCCCATATTGTTTGTGAAATTTTTATATATGGGGCATCGATTTTATGGGTCCTTTTCCTCCTTCTTTTGGCAATGTGTATATCCTTTTGGCTGTTGACTATGTCTCGAAGTGGGTGGAGGCTAAAGCTACCCCTAAAATGCTAAAGTTGTTGTAGATTTTGTTAGATCATATCTTTGCTAGGTTCGGGACACCAAGGGCTCTCATCAGTGATCGTGGTACACACTTTTGCAATAGAGTGGTGGAAGCTCTATTTAAGAAATACAAGTCACTCATCGTACTTCCACGGCATATCATCCACAGAAATGGATTGGCCGAAGTTTCAATCGGAAATCAAGTCATTCTGGAAAAGACTGTCAATGTAAACAGAAAAGACTGGAGCATGAGACTTGATGATGCACTATGGGCCTATCGCACAGCTACAAAACACCTCTAGGTATGTCTCCATACAGGTTAGTATTCGGTAAGCCTTGTCACCTCCTGTTGAGTTAGAGCACAGAGCTATTGGGCTATTAAACAAGTGCAACATAAGATATAATGAAGCAGGTGAACTGAGAAAACTTCAATTGCAAGAGCTAGGAGATCCGCCAAGATGCCTATGAGAACTCTAGGATTTACAAAGAGAAAACAAAAGCTTTTCATGACCAGACATTTCAAGAAAACAATTCTCCATTGGTCAAAAAGTTTTATTTTTCTCTAGATTAAAGTTATTTCCTGGTAAATTGAGATCTCGATGGGTAGGACCTTTTGTTGTTACTAACGTATTTACTCATGGTGCAGTTGAAATCCAAAGTCTTGAAAGAAAATTTTTTAAAGTAATGGTCATCGTTTGAAACCATTTTATGAAGGTTTTCAGGTGTGCAACATTGAGGATATCAGTTTGGAACAACCAGTATACAATTGAAATTGAAGCTGATACGTCTAGCTAAAAGACGTTAAAGAAAGCGCTTCATAGGAGGCAACCTATGTATTGTACTTATTTTCAAATACGTCTTTTTCTATTTCATCTATAAAAAAAAAAAATTAATTAAAGCTGGCAGCCAATATCACAAAGCTGCCAGCCGCAAGCCTACTGGAGACTTCACTAAAGGATACGCCCAGTAGGTAAGGCCGCCAGCCAACATATAATGGCCGCCGGCCATGAAGCTTCTGCACACACTCCTCACGCGATGGCCGACGGCCAAAATCAAAGTTGCCAGCGTGACTGTGCGAGGACACCGCCCAGACTACGCAAGGCCGCAGCCATTCAAAGATGGCAGCCATCCGTCTCCTGTTCCTTAAAGGCATTAAGGCCGTTCATTATGGCCGGCGGCCAACATGTAAGTGCCGGCCAATCTCCCTTGTCACGCATATATCTTCAAGCTCTGTAAGTTTTTCCACTTCCTATTTTTTCTCTCTTTCAAAAACACTACCACTCTAGAACTCTCACACACACACCAAGCTACTCCCATACGCATCAATCACACCACTCGTGGATCATCATCTCAAAACAAGTAAGTCCATCTCACTTTCAATTTTCTTTTCTTGTTCACATTAATGGGTATGGGATGAAGACAATGGCTGCTGTATTTTGCTTTGACAATGGAATTGTGGATAACATGGGTCGTGTTGATGGATTAGCGATGAGGAGAAATAGGTTATGGTTTATCTAGGAATTATGACCACAATCTGGAGTTGTTGCATGTAAATTTCGAATTATACCAAATCTGGAAAAAAAAAATTTCCCGCAAACTCTGTCACGAATTTTTGAATGGATCGTGTTCGTCTTTGCTGCTGATTCCTTGCATGCACGAGTTGTTTTGGATTGAGTCTTTATGTACTTGTGTAGTCTTCGAATCCATTCCGCTTACACCGATTTGATTCTTGAATGTATTGAATTGCTTTGCGATTTTTAGGGTTCTAAGGAGAGTCAAATTGGGGCTTTTCTGATTTTGAGACACAAACATGGTTTTTGGATGGTTCCAACATAGGGGATCACGTGTGGCTTCCATTGGCTTGTACAAATTCATGTTTTGATTCATATGTGGTTGGGATCCATTGTGTTCAATGGTGTTGATGAGTCTACATATCACTTATGGAATACTTTGAGTTCAAAATTATGATCCATGTTGTTAGTTAATACCATTTCCATGTTTATTTCATGATCTTGATAGTGACAGTTTGGACTTGCAAATTTGAAAAACTCTCCTCTAACGGTCAAATACTAAGCTGCCTAATCTAGGCTGCCAGCTTTGAGTTTGTATTACCAGTGTAACTCATTGTTCCTTCAGTTACTGTTCATGGATGATAATTTGTTTTGAATTACTTAGGCAAACCTATTGCAAGGCCTGCTTTGAGATCACATGTTATCATTGATATTGTTGTGTGTGATTATGAATTGCCATGAACTATCCATTGTTCCTGTCCTGGTTCTTAGTTGTTCTATTAATCTATTTTCACAAAGGACACTATCACACACCGAACAGTAACCTATATTTGCATCTACTTTGCATTCCCTTTATGCTAAACTCAAACATTTGATGTAGGGATGCCGCCAAAAAAGCTTCCACCCCAGAAAAAGAAGTCCAAGACCGCTGAAGCATCTTCCTCTAGAGCACCACAACCAGAACTCATCTCGAATAGGAATTTGCCAAGGCAAGAAAGAAGAAGTTGAGGGGTATGGAACTCATGAATATCCAATATTTAGACTGGACTGTACTGGATCTTTATGGGCTGGTAGATTTGCTACCACAAACTGTCCAGGATCGAACTTGGTTCACACTTTTCTCAATCAAAGAACCAGCCTACCGGGATATAACCATAGAGTTCCTGTCAACTCTGACGATGGAGAAAGAGGACCACCACTTTTATGCAATTCCAGGTATATGGAGAAGTCAAGAGGGTTGATGTGAAGCGTGTGGGATACCTGCTAGGATTCTATGATGATCCACAAACTGCCATGGCATTACCCAACTCCTGGCCCGCTGATATGAATCCTTCAAAATTCTGGCTTCAGCTTATAGCTCCAAGCACCAAGCCATTTGAACCGTCCAAATCTCACGCCACCGACTTCCCAGCTACGGCACACAAATTACTTCATCACATTATAGCTCATACCATCAGCGGTAAGAAAACCAGCCACAGTAAGGTCACCAACTCTGATATGTTTTATCTTTATAGCTTGACCACTAGCCACAGAATTGACTTGGGCGTGGAGGTCGCCAATTATTTGGATAAACAAAGCACGGATACAAGGACCAAAGTCATCCTTTGTGGGGGCTATATCACAGCTCTACTAAAAGGGATGGTATCTTCCGAGAGCCTGAGGGAGATGAGGGCATCCCTTGCAAAATGATATCTGATGCCCCTTTCAGATTATGGGGATTATCCAAGGGATCTAACAGGACTGATCAAGCCGAAGAGATCGAGGCCCTTGAGATGGCTCCCGTAAGTAGGCCATCTACACCCCGGACTACTCCTCTTGCGAGTTCACATGACCAGTTGTTACAAGAAATCAAGGAACTCAAAGAGGAAAACAAAAAAGAGAGAGAAGAACAGGAAAGAGCGGAAAAAGAACAAGAAGTTTAGAACCACCCTGTTCCAGATGCTGACGTCCACTTTTGCCTGCAATACATCCACAGATGTCTCGAAGTTTCAGTACCAGACATCCAGTGAAGAGGATAGCAACTCTGAAGCTGATAGCTAGAGTTCCTGCTAGCTACTTTATCTGCTACTCACCGTGAACTTTGTTTTGCAGCTACTGTGTATTCGATTAAGCACCCATTCCTATGGTAACTTATGATGATTTGTAAATAATATTGACCTTGTCTTTGTCATTTCTTTCCTTTTGTATTCAACTGACCACAGGATTCACACGACCTGATCTACATTGCCCATGGAACTCACCTTTGCTCCTATATCGTGCGAAAATCCAGGGAAATATCGTTCATCATTTTTCTTTACCTATTTTCTTTTCTTTCCTCTGAGCTGAATTAGGAACAGTGAGGACACTGTTCAAAATAGGTGTGGGGGAAGGGATGATATATGAGGAGAATTGAGTATTACTGTCTGTTGATATCTGAAATTGGACTATAATTTGCATATCCAGGATATCTGAATTGATCTGAATTGCTTGTACCCACATTGTGAATTGTTGAAATGTTGTCTTTAAGATACATGGCAATTTCAGGCTTATGAAATCTAGAGGTTATGCCAAATATTCTCTTTGATATCATCTAAAAAAAAAAAATGGAGATTGAATTGTGAAGGCACCCTACTCACCAACTGTTGTAATGGGATTACTTGGTAAAAATTAAGTAGCAAAATCTTTAACAAACAAATTTACTGTGTATTTAGCTTTAGACTTGGAAATTTAAGAGTAAGACGAGTCCTTTTTGTGAAAAATAAACAGGTTCACTTCTAGGATAAAGTTAGCATGTGTATACTCTTTTTAAGTTCTTTTTAAAGAATTTCCTTTAACATTCAGTAAAAGAGATAAATGATACTTTTTACTTAGTGATCCGTGATAAAAAAGTCTTATATGTGTATTGCATTTAGAGTAAAGAAACAAGCATAGCCACTACTCTGCTAACTTAAGCAATTGAGTTATGAGTATCCAAACTTGAATGTTAGAGTGAGAGAGAGTTCTTAGGGGTCCCTTTAAAACCTGGTTACTTGGGTGACGAACCCGGGATGAACTAACTCAATGAACTCACTATAACGATAAGGGAAGGAAAGGCAAAAGTTCAATATATGAGCTTTGAAAAAAAAAAAAAAAGAGAGCTGAAAAGAAGCGGACAAAAACTCGTCCAGAGAACCAACTCTGAAGGCTCAAAATATGCTTGAATTGGCAAAAAGAAAAAGGAATGCAGAAATACCAACAAAAACAAGGCTTATAATAAACATGGAGAAAATCTAAGCAAGGAGTTGATACCACAAGCTTTTACTTTGTGTTGTTGGGAGTATATATTTGGTAAATATCCAGTGAAGTTTAAATGGGTATTTTTCTTTATAGGATTGAGTGTTTCCTTTTGAACAGAAAAATCTTTTGCTAAATATGTGGATTAAAGTTTGTTTTGTTTAGATTAGCTATTGAATCTTGATCTTTGTAACCTGATTACATGTGATCGGTATGGTTAGAGCGATGGGTGCTTAAATTGCAAGTTATCAATCAAAATCAAAGGAAGATGCTTGAAATTGAAAAAAATGGAAATTGCATTTCCTATGACAGATTTCATTACTGTCTTTCATTATTTTGCTTGAGGACAAGCAATGGTTCAGGTGTAGGGGAATTTGTTAAGATGGAATATACTCAATTTTTATTGAGTAAAATATGTTAATTCTATTATTGATTTTATAGAAATCCAAAAGAATTGATACTTAATCAAGTTTAATGTCGTGTCTCAGGTTTTATAAAGCAAATGGAACGATTTGGCAAAATTAGGCATGAGTTTGTAACAAGCTTCATGGATCAATATCACTTTCAATGGAATGCATAAGTACCCACAATTTCATTGCAAACTCGGGATGATTTGCTATCGTTACTATTAGTTTTCTCATGAACTATAGCAATAGCAAACACATTTGGAGGATATACAAGGTTCAAAACTCGTCCAGAACACCCAAAGCTGCCAACCATAAGAGGAGAACCAATACCAGCCATCTTATTAGAAGAATGGCCGGCACTGGGAGAATCATGGCCGCCGGCCATGGAGCCGGCCATCACAGTGCACCACTTATTTCGTGATTAATGGCTGCCAGCTTTGTTGCGACATGTCTCCAGCCATCCTTTATGCAAAAAATACTCTTTATATCTAATGTTTATCTCACATATATAAAGAAGTAGGAGAGACAAAAGTGAGGATTCATTCATTATTCATTATTGATTGTTCTTGTTCTTTATACTCTCAAGAAACCCTAGCTTTTGTTTTCTTGATCATGAGTAACTAATTACTCAGTCTAGCCAAGGATTATTACGGGATCAATTCATCAAAGATTGTGAGATCCAATTGATCTATTGAGTTTATTCTGTTTATGAGTATTCATATTTCATCTATTTGAATTGTTACAATTGTTTTGATTGGTCATTACGAATTAGGCCTATTTGTTTGATTGATCAAGTGATTATTGTTATTTAGAACGTCAAATCCATAATTGTTTGATTGTTCCAATATAAGTAATACAATAACATGATTGGTTGCAGAATAAGTGATTGATTTATGTTATGGTGATTTATGATCTAATTTAAATAGTTCATTCTTTTGATCTATTGATTAGAATTGATAATCTCTCTAATTATTAATGCTATTGATAGATTAAATCTTAAGAGCATATTTAGGGTTGTCTAATCAATAAGGGAATAATTAAAGATCGTATCTTGATTACCAATACTCTAAGGAGAGATAGATTTTCAGAGCTTGTTGAAAGTCATAACCAATTTATTCATGAATTAGAATAACAATCTTTGCATCAATGATCATCTCTATGGATTGAACCGTGATAATTCTTTGGTTAGAACTTGTTGCCGTTGAATTTACATTAATAAACGTATTTACTAGTTTTAGAAATAAATTATTCTCTAAATAATCGTTTATACAAACCCCCAATTTTTCTTATCTTTTTGCTGATTATTGAAATAGAGATAGATTTTCCCCAGTCTCTGTGGAGACGATCCTGCTCACTACTATTTACAAAATTTTAAGAGTAGGTTTTATAATTTTGTTGGATTTGACACCCACCACACTAACAGAGAATCGAAATATTAATACGTAGTAGGCTGTCATCCCAATATATATGCAATAATGCAATTCGTGCAATGCATGATCATATTATTTCTTTAAGTCAATAATTCTTATTCAATTTTATGGTGATCATACATTACACACAATCATCATCATACTACTTCACAACATCAAATCATTGCATTATCACTTTTGTAAGGATATCTTATCAATCATACAATCAGATCACAACATACTTTCAACAAAACAATCGTTTGACTATCTTTGCATTACATATTCAACTACTTACAAGCACAAACAATACAATATGACTGAATTACTCACCTGCTCATACTGACTCAGTCGTAATAATCAGCTGGAAGATCTTCTAGTGTTACAAAATCACCTATTAAGATGAATAAAGTATTCATCAATATATTATATGTTATATAACTAAATTCATATATGTGACTAGTGTTCTAAACTCGATATTTATCAAGTTTTGTAATGACTAATACTAATTCTATGGTATTCTATACTGATATCAATAGAAAATTATTTCTATTTATTATTACTTAGTGTCGTTGTGTTTTTCCTATTTTATCTCAAGTAATTATTTTGTTATTTTTAGAAGTCACATTACTTGAAAATTTAGCTTATTTCAATTTCCATTCTTACCTATTTTATCTATTTAGAACAATTATTTGACTAATTATAACTTTTATTAACACTTAATATTCTTCCTTAATTCTAGAATCTTAAGAATTACTAATCAAAATATTTTAAGTATTTATATTTACTTATTTACCTAATGAATTCGGTATTAGCATATATATAATATAATCAATAGGTGTATTACATATATATATATGTATGTATTCTGTTTATTTCAAAACTAGCTTTCGTTGAAGAAATTTAGGTGTACGCCGGCTCAAAGCTGCCGGCCTTGAAACCCAGGCGCCAGTGTTGATTTCGTTTTGCAAAATATTTCATATTGGGTGCACCGGCTTTGAAAACTGTCGGCTTTGAAAGCTGTCGGCTTTCAACGTATGCCGGTCCTACGCCGTCGGCGTAAATCCCCATATAGCCAGCTTACATTCATCTTTACGTGAAAATAAATTTTACGTAACTTCTGTTCAGTGTAAGCCGTCTCTACACCGCCGGCCTAACCATGTAAGCCGCCGACATTGAGTGATTACACTACCGGCTTTTAGACAATGTTAGCACTGTTCATCATCTTCCTCGATGATCCGATTCATATTTGTTAAATTTTCCACGTTAAAAACATTCTTAAACCATTCCTAAGTGTTTCTATATCTTATATATAGTCATACAACAACTCTTAACACTTCTATACACATATAACTTTAGATCTCAATCTTATGGAAATAAAACTAGGGTTTCGGATTTTTACCTTGGTTGAGCTTGTCCGATGAAACTCGAAGCTTGAAGTTGTGTTTATTACGTTCCTATGATTATTAGAAGTCAGTTATAATGCTTAGATTTGAAAGAAAATCATTTAAATTACATCAACTTACCTTTGAACTCGTATCCAAGGGTTTTTCGTATTATTTTTCTTTTGATTCGAACTTGGGTGATTTGATCTGTTTGTTCTCTGTTTTCAGTTCGTTTTGGTTGCTATTCAAGTGTTGATTTGTTCTGGAAAGTTTGGGAAATAAAGAGGATTGTTTGTTTCTCCATTATGAGCTTTGAACATATATATATATAGAAGAAGAAGAATAAGAAGTTACGGCTGCATGTCCCTCCGATTTCCTCCGAATTTGCTCTTCATTTGGCTGTTGTTTTCATGCCAATTAGTGAGGAGTTGAGTTGGCATTGTTTAATTGGTCCTTAGGTTGCTTTTGTTGAAAATTTTGGGTGAATTATTGTTGAATTCCGGCTCTCTTCTTCCCGTAGCTTTCCAAGCCAATTTCCACCGAAAACATATATATATTAGTTAATTATTTTAATTTAGTTTTAGGATAATTTAACAAGTATACAGGTATAAATTAGCTAATATTTGATAGTTTTTGCACAAAAATATGTTTATAGAGTTATACAAAATACTTAGATTATCAAATAATACAATTTTAAGTTTCATATATACGTGATTAATTATTTGCATAGTTTTATCTCCCGCGATTAGGGTTTTCTGAACTCATTAGGTCAATTTTTGTTTTAGGCTTCAATAGCTAAAGAAAACTTGAATTAGAACAATAGCGTGATTTGATTATTTATTTGGAATTCAGATTTTGAGTTATACAACAGTTTATGTTTTTGTTGTGTATTTATAATCCTAACGGTTTATCTTTAGGTTATCGTTCTCTATCTATAAGCGTAGTTAATTATTTACTTAATATTGTATTTGATATAGAGGATAAACTCTATATATATATATATATATATATATCTTTGGTTTTGATACCTAACATGAAATCTTATTAGTAGCTATTAATTTTAACTAGGAATCTCGAATTTAGAGTTTAAATCCAAGTCTAAGCTCATTACTACTCATCGTTCTAATCTCAAATTATTGTTAAGTTCAAAATCAATCATTTAATCTCTATATTTATATTTTTCTATTTAAATCTATTTGTAAAACAAGTTTCGGGTTTAAATTTTAGATTTTCTTTTAATCATATCTTGAATTATGCATTCAAGGTATGAAATCTTGTTTTTGGTATCAACTAGGGTTAAAAAAATTCTTTACTCACTTTCTAAATCCTTTATGTGACTAAATTCCAGGTATTGGTTTATTCTTAGACTTTGATTAGATTCTAAATTTGGTAACTAGTTCATACAATCTATTGTAAAATCGTATACTAATATGAAAAATTTCCGGGGTTTACACCCATCATCTATAGATAAGAAGCCCATCACTCATTGAGGATCATTCTACATATTGCTAAAATTGAAAGTAATGCTGAAGCTCAACTGAAGTGTCCTTACAAGAGATAAAAAATGCCTATTTAATGAAGAACGGATTGAGAACAATTGAATCTGATTGATTTGATAGTTTATTGCATTTACGTGTTTCAGATATTGAGTTTGTTTATTTCTCCTTCTATAGCTCTTTCTATAGCATCTGTGCATCATCATCTCAAGACTCTTTCTAGGTTAACCAACACATTTATTGATCAACTAGCACATATGATCCAATCAAAATTCTTAAAATTTATTTTTGAAAGAAATATTACTTCCTTTAATTACTTCCTTGGAAAGTCCTCTTTTATTACTTTTAATTTTCCTATCCACTTAGTATCTTACTAATTTTGAGTCATTCCATCAATAAATTCGATGTGGCAAATCATTGATAAGCTAAATGGCTTCTACGTGAATATACGAAAAGGTATACATTTTCTAGAATCCAACTTTATAGATGCTAAATTAGGTAGTGTTGCCTTTGGATGTTAGAAAAGCATCTTGGTTTAAGGAAATTTGATTAAAAATGAATATATTTAGCAATTGGTGAATGGAAAAGATTCGAGCTTTTAAAGTTGTTAGGGTGCAAATGTGAGAATCCCACATAGGAAATATGGGACTTGTGTGAAGAGTTTATAAGAGGGAAGACTCATTAACCCATTGCCTTAAGGTTTTTGGTTATAGATGGTGTCAAAAATCCCATTTGTGCAATCCTTCACAAAGCCCATTGGATTTCTTCTCATTGAGGGCATACTTTAGTTCCTGATAATTGGTATTGAAGCTGATGGTTCGGCTGGGAATCTCTCATGGTTAGCTCACCATGTGGAAAGAAGAGCTTTGTGGTATGACTCGTCTGTGAAACCCATTGTGAGTAGGTGGGACCACTCACAAAGCGTGTTTAGTGGAGTCAGTTTGACAAGCTCTTGTTGAGAAGGAGTATGACCTATCCCATTGTGAGAAGACTCACACTTGAGGGGAGATTATTAGGGTGCAAATGTGAAATCTCACATGAGAAATAAGGACTTGTGTGAAGAGTCTATAAGAGGGAAGACCCATTAACCCATTGCCTTATGGTTTTGGTTATAGATGGTGTTAAAATGCCCATTTATGCAATCCTTCACAAAGCCCATTGTTAAAATCAAACCCTTAAATTTCTTTGTAACTCTTAAAAAATAATCTTGGAATTAAAGTACCAAATTGAAACCCTAAAGAGTGGCCCAAGTTAAAATCAAACCCTAAAAAATATCAAATATGAAATTTCATGGCCTTAAGTAAAAAAGAACCTTAAAAAACAAAATAGAAATTTAATAATCGTTTGACTCAAAACCCAAACGTGAAACAATTCATCTATTTGATCCCTACTACATAAATCGAGATGGAATATTCAAATAATATTTAACAACAAAATTATGGAACCTTGATCCTTTCGGTTAATTTTGGAATAAAAAATCTAAATTAATACCGAAAGTTAAACTGAGTCGTCACATAATCCTATACTCGATTAAACAATCTCAAGAATTGTTAAATACTAAATAAATCATAAAAATAAAGTAAAAGCTTAAATTTTGAACCAAAAATATAAAAAAGTCATAAATCCCAAAAATTAGTAATCTTGCGAATGAATCTTAAAGTCGGAATTAAAACCGGATCCCTAAAAGTCAACTAGGCTAACAACAAGCCCTAGTGAGATTAGATCCGATAATCCCGCACTCTTAACCCCTAAATAAAAAAGTTGGGATAGTTATGGATTAAAGTTCGTAATATAAGTAAGCTTAAAAATATCAGATTTGTCAAAATTTAGTTTATTTTGGATCTGAATGGGATCAGATACCGAAAACCGTGCCTGGTATAGTGAATGATAAAAATATTCCGATAACACAGTTAGACTTATAAAAATATAAGGATTTCAAAAATATCATTTTTATAATTTTTCGTAATCTAAAAATATTTGTATTAGCCCATTTACGTGTATTTTTTTACTACTAGTATTTTATTTGTTTAGTCTACTATTCATTATACTATTTATACTATTCATCTATTTTTACTTTTCCTTACTACCTACTTGAAATACCCCAAATCTTCACCTAGATTAGAAATTGAGTTTAGATAGATTAAATGAATAAAATGAATTATAAGATATAATTAAACAAGTTGGCTTAATTTAATTAGCTAATAATTAAGTTGGTTTGAGATTTGAAATTCCTTAAATCCCTAAATATGTTCTAAAAATGTTTAGAGGATTCCTAAACCCTTATTTCTTAGCCAAAACTCTAATTCCTAAATCTTTTCAAAATTTGAGTTCATTTGCTTGTATAAAAATATCAGTTCTTAAACCCGAATTCAAATTTCATAGCTTTTTATCTAAAATAAATTTCTAAATTAAGTTCTTATTATAAGCTCTTAATTTCTGACCTATCGGCACTAAAAATATCTTTTAAATATTTCTAGAACTATAGATATTGATCTGATTGTCCTAAACTCATACCTTATTCTAAAAAATTATAAATTTTTACCTCTATCTTTACCTTTTATTCTCTTCCCCCTGCCTCTTCATTCTTATTTATTTTCCCTCTTTTTCATTCCCTTTCTTTTCTTCGTTTCCTTCTTTCTCTCTTTTCTCTCTTTCAATTTTCCATCTTCTTCTCTCTTTCTCTCTTAAAGAAATCTCATTTTGAGAAGCTACAAAGTGGAAATGAAAGTTAGAAGTGTAGAAGGAGAGCTTAAGTGTGCATGTATTCTTAAAAAGCTAAGTTTTCTATTTCGAGTTATCTTTGTTTTATTCGTTGTTTGAGTTAATAATTGATGAATTGATGTTGAATTGAGTTGAAAGTGCTGTCTATAATTGTATTTGTTAGTTTAATATTTGATGGAAGTTGGAAATAGTGAAAAGAATGAATATGAGTTGAAGTTTGTTGAAGTGAATTGAAGTTTGGATTTTTTGATGTTTTTGGAGGAAGATTGAAGTATTAGGAGTTGTTATTAGAGTTTATTTGATGTTAGAATCGATGTAGGAGATGTATAAGTTGATGAAAAAGTGCAAAAATGGATTTTAAAAACAGAACAAATTCGTAACATGTATCAGGAGATCAATCACGGGCGAGCAAAAGGGAGTGAAATGAACTGATTGTGTATTTTTCAAACATCACGGGCGACCAAAGAGGCGTGATATGCTCCGGTCGTATTTTTTTTAAATCGCGGGCGACCACTTGGGCGTGACCCTTCTCTTGCAGCTTGACATGTTTTTGTAATTTGATCATAACTTTTTCATATAATATCGGATTGAGGTGATTCAAGTTGCGTTAGAAAGATTAAAAAGAGATATACAATTTTTATGTTTTGAATTTTGCAAATTATAAAAGTATCAGTGCTTATATTTCACTTCTTTCCAACTAATTTATTTTCCAAGCAAAGTTAAAAACTTGTTTTTGTTTGGTTTATGTGTGTTTGCTTTAGGAAATGGATCTTTTTGAGCTAAAATGAGATAGATAAGTGATGTTTAATGTGTTATGTTGATTGGTTGATATAATTAAACATGAGTTAAGTAGATTTATAGATTTATTAAATAATTGGATTAAATATAGAAGTCAGATATAAAATGAACTTAGTTAATAAATCTAAGTTCAACTTGACTAAATAAGCTTGAATTAGCTAAAAGGAATTAGATTACTTAATTTTAATCAACTTGAACTAGTTTTAGATTAAATGATTAATTTTAATCAATTTGGCTTAGATTAAGTTAAAATGAGTTTAATAGCTAATAATTGGCTTAGATGAATGTGTTAGGATAATCTTTGATTAACATGAGCAATAAGTTGCTTCAAATGTTTATTTGCTTTGAATATGAATGTCTTGATTAAGATTTTGTTGATAAAAGACCATAAACAAAGTGAAAAGAAACACTTTGACATACAAAGGAGAATGTCCATATTTTGGGAGGCGATCTTCGCAGCCATAGTGGGATTCCAAGTTAGTGTCTGATCAAATAGGGTTAATAAAAGTTTGAGAAAATGGATTATTAGTTTAGTTTAGCTTAGTTTCTTATATGGGTTCTTTCCTTGATAGAAGTGGATATCTGATTTTATCTTTTGGATTATCTTCTAAAATTCCTTCTGAGACTCTGCTTGGATTTCATATTCAAGGTACGTAGTAATTTGCGTGTTGGGTGTTAGGATAGGCATCTAAAATGGATTAAGAACTTAAACTCGGCTTAATAATTGATGAGTGTTGGTTGTGCTTTACGTCGTTGAATCTGGAACCGGGGAGCGACAACCTTGTCATGATGCAATGGCACGGTAGTTTAGGCGCCTAGCCCAATCCTTTGTCATGATGCAATGACTCAAATCCATGATGCAATAGTTCACCATGATGCAATGGTGGTTTCTTTTATTGGCTAAGTGGGTAGCTAATAGGGTTAACTGTATCGGTATATTCTCTACTTAAGCTCAGGAGGAAATAATATGTTTTAGTTCACGGGCATGGGACCGTTGAATTAATTGATGTTATACCGGGATAAGTGGAGTGTATAAAGAAGTGTGAACCCTAGATGATGCTATTAATATTGTTTATTGGTTAGATATAAGAGATATAGATATCCGGTCTATCTATATCAACCCCCTGAGTAGCTGCTGTTACTCAGGACCCCCAGATTCCTATTGGCTTGTTCCAGAGTGTGAGTAGTCCATTGTTGATTTATTTATTTTAATAAAAAGATAATAACTTGTGGATTGATGCATTGCATTTAGTTAAGCTCGCGTACCACTCCGTGTGTGATTGTGTTGCTGTGTACTGGGCTTCGGCTCATTCTTATTGTTGTTATTCTTTTTACAGGTTTTGTTGTTGATAAAGATGATGTTGATGTTGAAGTTGATGATGATGAGTTCTTATTGATGTTGGTGATGATAGATGATGAGACGATGATATGATGATGTTGTTGCTATTGATGATGTTGTGTCGGGTTTTTGGGTGCTTCTATTGACTCGGGAAGAATTGTGGATGAGTGATGTGAGTTAGGAGCGTTGAGTAGTTTAATTGTTTTGTTTCTTCTTTTTTGTTTTATAGAGACTGGATTTATTTATATATTGTATTTTCATTTAAAGGCTTGTTAGTACCCATGTTTTATTAAATAAGCTTTTGCAAATATTTGTTTAAGTAAAAGTTTTTCCACTTGTAATAGTGAAAGTTTGAAATGTTTTTATGTAGAAATTTTTATTAAAGTTTATTTTTCCACTGCTAAATCCAGTTGTTGCCAGAATCTAACTGAATGATTTCACAATCTAAAATCGGATAGTGATGTTCAACATAAACACCTTTTTTTAAGACAACCTTACATATAATTCGTAAGAGTTATACGTGGTTGGGGACTTGGTGTGCTTAATTTGAGAATTAAGCATGTCGGGTTTTTACACTATTCTTACTACATATATCAATTTTCTTACAATTTACTTTTTCAATACTACTTTTTAGTTAACTTCTCTTATGCTTTATTTACTTTTTTATAAAAATTAATTTTTATCACATTTTCTCTCCTTTCCAACCCCCCCCCCAAAAAAAAAAAAAATTCCGTCCACTTCTCTCTCTAATTTTTCTCTCCAAAAAAAAAAAAAAAATTTCTTCCCAACTCTCTCTTCTTCCTACATCTCCATACAATTATCAAAGCCTTCTTTCTTCCTCCATCTTCACATAACCTTAGGTAAATGTTTTTAAACATTCTTCATATCATGTAACTTAACATGACCATAGTGTGTGTTTCTTGAACCCATGGGTAGTAAAAAAGCAACAATATGTTGATGTTTTTCTCTTGTTCATGCACAAAATTTCATATTGTTGTTATGTTATTTTATTATTGTTATATTGCTATTATTGCTCTAATCTAACTCTTATATATTAAAATATTTATGTATATATATATATATATTTCTTGGAGCATATAAGCTCACTTTTATTTATTCATACTTTGCAATTTATTTATTTCATGATATTATATTAAGACTAGTCTTTCTAGCCTTAGACTTGTCCTCATCAAGTCGAAAACAATTTTTCTTCTTTCTTATTGGACTTGTTATAACCTAAGTTCAGGAGCCTTAAAATAAATCTAAGACTCCCATTATTTTCTTATTTTCTAAAGGATTTAGCCATGTCTATGTCCGATAAGCCTTGATACAAATTAAGACTTCCTAATACTTGACTTTTATTATGTGCTTATTTCATTTCTATGTCTTTTTATCTTTTATATGAATTATTTTTGTTTATGGTACTTAACTACAAGTTCATATTCATGCATGATCATTTTGTTGTTGTCTTAATAAAATAAAAGGATTCATTTCTTTAATAAAGAAAATAAGAATTAAACTCTTTATAATAAAATGATATTTGTTACTTAGAAATAATTTCTATTAAGACTTAGAAACTTTGCTTCAATAAATTCTCTTAAAAAATTTAGACAAATTCATCATGAATCTCTAAGTGTTAATATCGTAGACCTCTTTAAGATCTAATTAAATAGTATCAGTACACACTTTCTTTTCAAACTACTAAAATAAAATTTATTATAAAACCTTAATGTTGATTATTCTTTATTATGCAAACATTTCTTAAAAACTTATTTATAAGATTATCACCAACACTTTAACAAACACTAAGAACCAAACAATTTTTCTAAATCAAGTTTAAAATCAACTCACTAGTTAAAAATCCACTTAGGAATAAATCAGTGTGCAACTTAAGGAACTAAGTTTTATGAAGTAAAAATCCATTTTTTTTTTATGAAATTAAGAAATACAAATGATAGGACTTTTCCAACAAAAGTCCATGTATTGAAAATTTATGGATTTAGAAAAGACTTATTATGAATAAGAATCTAAACAAGCTATTCCTTTAATTTTCCTCATAAGCCAAAACTTAAAATGTTTTTATACAACTTATGATGATTTTTCTTCACAACCACATAAAGTTTCATATTTCGGAAAATAATGAGTTAAAAGGAGCTTAGCGTAAAAAATAAAATATTCATGAACTCAAAAAAAATTTAGAAACATGAATTTTTTTAGTTGAGTGTCACATTTATAAATCTAAGAATAGTTTTATTGAAAGAATCAAATTTAAGAAATTCTTTAAAGAAAACTACCATTGGGTTTTTGTCATAAGACCATGATATATAAAATAAATTGTTAAGAAAGAATTTGTGAATAATTGTAAGATCTCTCAAAATTTTAAATACATATATTGAATGATTTTTTTTTAATAGAATCAAATATTTACGAGTCAAATAATAACGCTTTACTAAACTCTATATTTCATAAAAATTGTTTAAAAATTTTATTTCTACGACAACATCACTAGAATTATGCATATAATATGAGTGTGTGCATATATTAAAAGAATTTTTCAATTATATAAATATTTATGTGTTTGATATACAATTCTAAATGAAATAAAATTGAGAAAAAAATTACAAATTGAGGATGGAATTTTTGTGCTAAAGTTGTACTCACCCGTTTTTGAGCTCAAATGACTTCAAATGTTCAAAATAACCTTAGAAATAGATAGATATTTTTTATTAGGTAGAAAACAACATCTTATAAGCGAAATTTCGAGTTAAAACGAGTAAGTTATGTCCATTTTAAGTTGGAATTTCATATAATCTAATTTTTAGCAAGAATCAAGAAATAAAATCAGAAAATTTGAGTAGAACTTTTATGAAATCTCATCTCGGTATTTCCTTTGTCTAGGTGACAAAGAATACGAAGATTGCCCTTCCTGAGGACTACTACGGCTAAGAAGTTGCGATTTGGACAACTAAGTTTTTCTTTACGTTTTATGTATTTGTGCTTGTGCTTATAGAGTAGAGCACTAGATATTAAGAAAAGATAAGAATTGATAAGTATGCGAGTTATTATGAGTACTATGTATGTAATTCATTATGTGTAATCAATAAATGATAAGCATATCGAAGGTCCATTGGTTGATTAATATAAATTGCGCTTATGTATATTGTTACATGTGCAAATATTGATTGATCACCTTAAATGAATTAATGTTGAACTGGAAATTTCTTATAACTAAATTGATCACGCATATCACTTAAAATATCATTTTCACATTTTGCTACTTCAGCGTGGGATCGGAAATGTAAGCTATCTAGCTACATCTTGAGGAATTAGGACATTCGGAGAATACGACCTCATGGTGTAGCCAAGCCGGATCGATTGCTTTGGGTAAGGAAAGCTCGCTGACTAGTAGTACAGTTGGTTAGAACCCCAAGACATGCGCAAATTTCAAGGAGTTTGATGGTGACCCATTCAAAACATTCCCTAACCCAAAATGGAGGGGTAAATCTATCATACATACGAAACTAGATAGTCGTATATATTGTTTGATCAATGGATGTTGCATTTCATATGCTTACTTAATGGACTTGTTTGATTGCTTTGTTATGAGTACTTTTGCATAAAGAATATCTTACTAAGCTAGTTATGCTTACCTCCCAATAGATTTTTGATGTTGCAGGATCATTGTTTTTGTACCCGAGACCACCCTGATCGTCCGGGTAGAACCTAAATTTTTTGGGAGCTTTTGGAGGAATTCTATTTTGAAGACTTTAGATTAGATTTCCTTACAAAATCTCTCAGTTTTAGTTATTTGTCTTAGTAAGACTATGTTATTATGGAGATTTATCAAGAGATTACCTCGTAGGAGATGTAAGGCCTTTTATTTTGATGAATCATAATAGTATTTCCTTAAATATTCCGCTGCTACTATCTTAAAATGCATAACTCCATTTGTCTCCCTTTGTTGTGAACGTACGCCTTATACCAATATGAAAGCTTTCAAGTGACTAAGATATTCATTCTCAAGTTTTAATATTGTGTATGACAGGTTATAACATTAGGTTACCCGTTAGGGCGTGACATACAAGGTCGTGTAGGTTCTTGTATTCCTTTTATACCAGAAATACGGTGAAATAAAAATCTTGTGTTTTGGTTTGAGAATTTTGGTTAGAAAGAAACACGGCTAGATAAGATATGTTGTGTTTTGCTCGTGTTTCTATATTATACGAAGTATGACAACAACTAGAAAGAAACATAGTTTGATATAGGGGGTCGTGTTTCAGCCGTATATCACATGTAAGCCAAATCCTTAAGAACTCAGAGAGAAGCATGGCTAGATGCACGTAGCCATGTTCCACCCATGCTGTCTCAATTTTCTTCTTCGATCAACATAGAATGAGAAGCATAATTGGATGCATGTGGCCTTGTTTCCCCCGTGTTTCTCCTCGAGTAATATAATTTAGAGGGCTCAATAAGATGTACGCCTAAAACGTTACCCCATATTTCCTTCGTGTTCCTCTTTGAAACACAGAGCATATATATATTGAAACTTAAACATCAAATTTTCCCCTTAAACGAATTACACACAAACAATACATATACTTAGCAGCACCTCACACTTAAAAACTCCACATTTACATTATTGAAACACTTTCCCAACTTCATTTTTCTCATTGAAACATCACACCATTTCACCTATTCTCCAAAACAACTACAGCTACTTCCATTTGCTTATTTATCTCACTTCAAGGATCTATCTACTTCTCTAAATCAACTTAGCGCATCAATATCACATTCAACTCTTATAAAACTCATTAAAACAGGGTATCATCTTCATAGAGAAAACAAATGAATAAATGATCATAAAAACATGTAAAACTTTATCTTAAGCTTCCTTAGCTTGTAGGTGAAGGATTGAAAGGAATTCTTGGTGCAAAAATAAAAGAAATTTGAATCAAATAGAGGAGGTGTGTCGCTAGATGGGAGATGTCGGGTAGGGTCTGTTTGGATTCTTGATTTTTGCTGAATTTAAGTTTAATACTTTATCAATTTTTGCCTTTGACTTT
The DNA here is from genome assembly GCA_024138025.1 of Combretum micranthum. NCBI lineage: Eukaryota > Viridiplantae > Streptophyta > Magnoliopsida > Myrtales > Combretaceae > Combretum > Combretum micranthum. The sequence continues at coordinate 937,423 of JAMXBD010000427.1, read as the reverse complement.
TTGTTCTTTTTTTATATTTATCTATTGACTTGGGTTTGGTCTTGAGTTTGGTGTTTGGGCTTAGGTTTGGGTTTAAAAATCTGCTTAGATTTGGATTTGCTTTGTTTTGTTGAAATAATGGGCTTAACTCACACAACAAACAAGTAATACAATACAAATATTGAATTATACAACACATTCAATTTTATTCAACCAAATATTCAACACAATCTCATATATGATTTAATTAATCAATATATGTATATATATGACAAATGAAATTTAAATCATGCATGCAAGGCTAGGATATTTCCCCATTATGAGATTCTTCCTAGCTAAAGTGTTGGATTTCATTTTGCGATTGCTTGTTGTAATTTTTTCCATTTCATTGTACCCCATTTTTATTTAAGAGATGTGTCTGTTTTCGAATTAGATCTTTAGATTTTTATTTCTTCTTATGTCATGTTTAATATGCACAAATGAATTGGGAATAAAATCGCAATCCCGAGTTTCATTCTCATTCCTACATTTGCATGTATTTTTAAAAGTTGAAATTGTGATTCCTAAGAATAAACAATTTCTGGTAAAATGATTATTATTACAATTACTTTTTTATTCTCTTATGAATTTATTATTCACATTAATTATCGATGATATTTTTAATAAATACCATTTGATTCTATTCCATTTTATGACGTATCTAAATAAATGAATGGATTTGTTATTCCGCCCTCCAATCCTTTCCTCTTATTTCAATCCATTCCATCCTGAATGATTTCAGCATACCAAACATGACCAAAAAAAAAAAAAAAAAAAACATGTACTACTGCTGCTACTAGTGCTACTGTGACTACTTCTCCTCCTCCTCTTACTACTACTGTTGCTACTACTACGGCTACTATTATTTTCTTTTAATTTAGCTATTTTTCAATTATTCTTTATTTTATCATTTTTCTTTGGTTTTTCTTATTCTCTTATTTCTCTATCTCTCTCTCTCTCTCTCTCTCTCATTTATATCTATATTATTTAAGACAAAGTGGGGGTTTCGGTGAATTTTCCAAAATACCCTTTAACAATATAATATTTCATGTCATTTACTTGTTGCAGTATAAGAATTCATGAAAAAGTCTCTGTCCCATCAACTATTTAACAATTTATATACATGATCAACTATGATCGAACTATTAAAATATTTAATATGCCAATTATAATATATATTTTAATGGTTAAATAATTGATTGAATGGTCTATGCTAGGACTGTAGAAGTTTCCAAGAATTCATAGTTTTATGATTTTATAATAGAGTTATAGGAGCTTCTACGGTCCTATCCACGAGACCGTCACATCAACAATCTAACCATTAAAATAAATATAGCAAATATAATATTAACTATTTTAGTGATTCGATCACGGTTGGGTATAGTGTGAGTAACAGGACCAGTCCTGTCAAAATTAATGTTGATGCCATAGAATTTTTCTAGAGTTATAAATGTCAATTACTTAGTATGCCCTTATATTGTAAATGAGTAATTTATTTTTTATGTATTGTTTTGCCATTAATTTATTTTTATGTATACTAATTACATTTATAATTCCTTTTATAGTTTTTTTACATTAAATTCCTTCCTCTTTTCGCATTCATCAGTCTCTTTATCTCTTTCATAGTGAGATTTTCCATTCTCGAATTCTACGATTTCCCTTCAATGTTACTGTGTTCTCTTCAAATGCGGCGACTGCACAATTGATGTCTATACTCTATCCACCAGGTTGATTACATAACAAACTAGCATTTATTTTCCTTTGTAGGTTATTAAAAAATGTCTAAATTTTTTCAAATTTTAAATATTTTATATTGCACCTGCTTAAGGTTGTCGATTATGAGACTGAATGCAAGCATCCACTTCTAAAGTCTTTACTTTAGTATTAAAGCTATTGAGTTGCGAGAGAATAGTTTTATTCGGATATTTGTTTTACTAGTTTTTGGTTTATAGCACATTTTAATTTTCTCTTGCAATATGGTTCTCACATAATATGTAATGTATATAAATTATAAATTATAAAAAAATAAAATTATATTGGTATTTGAACTACTATAAAGAATTTAGGATTTAAATATAATTATGGAGAACTTTACAACTTAACTGCCAAAACTAAATACTTTATATGATTAAAAATTTCCAAAATGCATTAAAAATTAATTATTGAAATCAAAAGTTTCATAATTTAATTGTAAAAATCAAAATGGTTTTAAGCATACGCATTGGGTGCGTTCTATGCTGAAAAAAGGAAAAAGAGCAGATAAAACATCGGAACAACCAAGTGTTGGTCTTAGCTTACGTTTCTTATAGAACTTTGGCGCCTAAACTAAACGACGGGGAAAATGGTATTTACGGTTTAGACCTAAATGCCTAAGTGTACGGTGTACCTATAAAGAAAACAACACGGGCACGTGCTAATTCCCGAGCTTGATACGATTTTTCTTTTCTTTTTTTGACCTTTTAATTTTTTATTTCCAAAAAATGATATATATATATATATGTTTTCTGCCTAATCCAAAAAATGATGTTTATTATATTAAAGTTGTGGCTGCCGAGTTAGGCCTAGATTTTAGATTCACGGATCCTCCCTTGTGAGTGGGTTTTACTTTTGTGCTTCTCTCTATTTGTTCTTCTCCGCATCCTTGATTTTGTACACTCGTTGTCCCCATAGCTTTCAGCGGCGTGAAGAGTGGAGATGGAGAAAACTGGAAACTCAACCAAATCAAATAGCAAATTGCAATGTGGGACCAAGTTCCGTCAAATCGGGCAATTTTCCACCCACTCATTTAGCGTTAATTTCGGATATTTTAAAACTAAAAAGCTAAACAAAACTTTGACATGAATAAGCTTACTCCCTTTAAGTCCTTTTTCTTTTAATTACTATCATACATATATATTACAACTTATTAAATTAGTCAGGTGATATGGGGGGTACAAAAATTCAAATTGAAGTAACAAATATTTTACCAGATTTATTAATCATTAACATTGTAATCTTAAACACAGGGATGAGCAGTTTGTTGACCCCAAAAAATGGTCCCATGTCTCTTCCCGGCATTTAACATTTATCAGGCATTGTAAATTAATGAAATCCTTAAAATAAAAATAATAATTGTCATTTTTTCAGCACGTGGTAAATATTGATTAGCAAAAATAGAAGCCAGGCAACTTCATATGTGGTGGAAGATTGTTATAGAGTTATAAATAGCAAACAGACAAGGAAGTTTTATATGATTTAATGTCTGATTGGACTGTTGAATTTTTATTTATATTTTATTTATAAAGTTCATTTGTAATTTATTTGTATTATATTTGTTTGATCAGTTTATGAGTAAAATTATTAGTTTTTTATTAATATTTTGACAAACATCTATTTAAAAATAATAAAAATATAATACTAAAATAACCAAAATATGATGAAATAAATTGGTCCTTATATCTCTTTGCGTCTATCTTTCACTTGAAAAAATAAAATCAGTTTTCTGGAAAACCGGGAGCCAAACCATAGCAGATCAATGAAACTCAAGGAGTATAATGTTAACAGAAATTAAGGAAGTGTACTCCAACTTCTTAAGGTAAAGATTCAATACCTGTTTGGCAAAAAAAAAAAAAAAAAAAAATTCAATTACCTGGGTTATGTTTTTTAGTAATTCATTAAATTATTTATGTTCATACTAAAATTTAATCAAGCTATTCATCGGCCAAAAAAAAAAAAGAATTTGATCATCCTATTCATATTTAACTGCAATTATTTAAGTATTTTGTATTTCAGTTATTATCACATGGAAGTCTTGGAAAATTGTGAATTTTGGTGCTTGAACTTTTCAAAAAAAAATAATAATAATTTAATACATGAATTTTAAAATGGTTAATTTAATAAATAGTCAAGTTTTTCTTGGTTATTTTTACTAATTCACCAAGGTATTGAATCTTGACGTAAAAGAGTAGTTTATTAGTGCCACGTGGTATTATGGGAAGTAATAAAAATTCAATAATAGGTTGTTTTCTCCATATCTGTAAAAAGAATCAACGATGTTGAGGAAGTATTAAAAATAATTAGAAATTCATTGTATAGGGTATCCACCATACCCTACTCGACCGAATAGGATCCGAGTGAGTAATGAAGTGTAATAAAATAAATAAATTATAAAAAATGACAAACATGTCATTTGGTTAAAAATAAGAGGGTTTTATGGTCAACTCTAATATATGATTATAAGTTTTATTACATGGCAAACACATGATGGAAGACAGGAAGTCGTAGTTGAAAGCCGGCATTTAGGCCACCGGCTTATCTTTCTATGTTGCCGGTGTATCATTCCTATACTACCAGCATAGGGCTGGCCTTTATGGTCTCAGAAGCGATTTTTTATTTTTGGCCGCCAGTTTTTATATATAGGCCACTGACCTTCTTTACCAGCTTACAACATACAAATTATATTATTTTTTAGGGTTTTCTTATGATCTTCATATAGATCTTTAACCTAGCTTTTTTTCACAATATTCCTAAACCTAGAAACCTCTCTCAAATCTCTTTGTCCATGATATTTTACAATCAAAGGAAATCAAGAACCTAGATCAAGGTGAGTGGATCTTCATCAATTCCTTAGGATTAAAGGCAATAATCTTTTTCTTAAGGTTTCTAATTGGATTTGAAGGAGAAATTGAAGAAGAACCCTAAATTAGATTTGGAGATTCGTGGTTTCCACTCAAGATAAAGGTAAAACTTTTATTATAGTTTTGTAACGCCTCAAAAAGGGGGCCTAGTATGCATGGTTGTCTAATCTGTGAGTTTACTCGTACGTTTCTACGAGTTTAAGAGTTGATGATGATACTTCGATTCAACTCGCATACAAAATCGTTTTTTGAGTAAACTCGTAAGTAGAATCGTGAGTAAAATAGGTAGAATCGGTGGTAGAATCGATAGTAGAATCGTAATAGAATCATATTAGAATCGTAAATAGAATCGTAGTAAAATTGCAAAGTTGTAAATTTTACACTTTTTTTCTATTTGAACTTTAAAAATACAATCAATTTAAAATATTTAAATTTAGGGTTTTTGGGATTGGTTCTTGATATTTATTTTAATCTAACTTAATTTTAGTTTTTTTAATATTTTTTTCCTTTTATTCCTTTTTTTGTATTTTTCAGAGGGTTGTTTCTTTTAGGTTACATACTATGATATATTTTGAACATTTTGAATGAAAATTAAACTAATATATATAGTGCTATATTTTTTCCTTTTTTAATAATTTTCTATCTATAAATTTATTTTCCATAAAGATAATGATTTTTTGTGCAAATATATAGTGAACATAAAAATATTCATTACTGCACAAAACTAGCTACTCACACATGATAATTTAAATAATTTGCAATACATCTTAATAATTATAGATTATGAATCATCATTAAATGAAAATAGTTATTTAATTATAAAACTGCACTAAATATATTAATGACAGTATTGAATTATGATTGGTAAAACTTAAATTTTGGTTGTACATAACTAATTTAATACTAAATTATTTATTTTCATAATTTATTTAAAGTTTTATTAGTTTATTAAGTACATCATAGTTTTTGTAAGCAAGTTTACATTAGTTGTAGAATTTTACGATTCTACGTTTCGATTTTACGTTCCGATTCTACGGACCCCTTAGCGATTCTAGGTAGAAACTCGAGTTGACAACCATGTTAGTATGATTAATATAAAGTTATCGTACCACGTATGCACCCGTAATATGAGAACCGTCTTACAAGTCAAAATTTACAAGACTCTATCATATTTATTTACATTATATAATATCTATATAAGATCTTTATCTAATTTCATTATGGATTCCAATTTTTCCATAATCTGCCAGGATCGCAAAGAATTGGTATCCCCTACCAAATAATGAAAATTGGATAACAATTAACAAAATTACAACATTTACTTATTTATACAAACTATCAAATTTTGTATGCCAAGTTTGTTATAACCTACATTTATAATTCCTGTAAGTTTGGTGAAAAAGCACTCTTCACACATTCCTAGCCCAATCTCAGCTAGCGTTATTCTTTCACAAAAATTGTTAGGGGTGAGCGAACCACGAGCTTAATGAGATAATCTGACTAACCACCCTCAAACAATAACAAACAAGTTTAAATTATCAGCGTATGCCATGCAATAGTCAATCATATGAGCAAAGACAAGTTGGATAACCGGAATCCAAACAGGATGTAGATTTATGCCCTCCCATCGGGGTTGGAAGGAAGCCATTACGATCGATATGCCATGCCTAGGAGAATCAGAGAACCAAGAAAGAACGGGTACCATAAGATCTCACAAATTATTTTAAAACATCTCCCTCTTATCCTTGGAATAAAGAAACACCATTAAGTATTAGCTATTTCATGTCGATACCACGAGCGGTGTTCCTTCGATATCAGTTAGTTTCGTGGAACATAATAGAACAAAACAAAGGTGCTCTTGAAAATTAGAAAAATTCATTTAGAAAAACCAAGCTGTCACTAGAAAACTGAAATGCTAATACGAGCAGGGTTATCCTCCTTTTTAAAATGCAATATGTGCATATAATGCATGCATGTCCCTTTTCATTTATGGTACCAGTAGTGTTTAGTCAAGATTAAAGTGATCATACAATTCACAGACAATGTCAACATGCTTCATACAATAATTATCATACAATAGAATTATCACTAATTATGATAATTTGGCATTCAATCATACACCAATCATCATGCATAAACCCAATCCCGTATCACATCAGTTGAATATATATTATTCAGATGTACTATACTACAATTATAAACAATGTGATAAAGTCAAAGTTGCTCACTTGTGGTCCTCACTAAACTATCGGAATATGCTACTGGAAATCCAGAATCGATCTATTTTCCTACAAAAATGGAATAACAGATATTTATTGTTATTTATATAACGATATTGACGATATTCTTTAGGTCCTAGTTATTAGTTCTGGTATATTCTCTACTTATTTAACTAGAATTTTATCTCTCTCTCTCTCTCTCTATATATATAAATTATTTCTTATGATCAAAGTTATGGAATTTATAAGAGAAGTCTTTCTATTTGTAATAGTTATCCAATTTTATTTTTTAACCAATCTATTCTTTTATTACTTCTGAAAAGAAAATATTGAAACAACATATTCACCATATTTAATTATATAACTATACTATAATTTATACTATTCTAAATTAGACGAATTTTAAAAATTACGTACTTCTTTCTTTTTATGGTTTTACCTAGTATATTAATCTAAGCTAAATTGATTGAAGCTAATCACCTTATTCAATTACTAAATCTACCTTAATTAGCTTAATCGTCCTAATATGATTTCACTTAGTAAAATAATTCATTTAAGAATATTATTCTATTTATGTTATACAATTCATTGTCACTTATTAAGCTAAAATACGTATTAACATAATAAAATAACGCAACTAAACTATGTAATTCTCTAAATTCATATTTTGATATTTAATTTAATTTCTATTATCTGTATTGGTCATTTTTATGGTAACGAATATTTACTACTTATTATTTATTTTCATTTTGCTTTTCTTGTTAGATATTTATATATTTCTATCGATATTTGAAAATTTTGGTATTTAGTAGGCTTATATTTTTATAGTTATTATTATTGCTATTTTTACATTGTTCCTTGTCTAACCCACTATAGTACTCCTATTTATTTCCTATTGTTTATATTGTCGTGTTTCTTTTCATATCATCGTATAATTTTCTTGTTATGTATAGGTATCGTATACTAAAAAATTTAGCTTATTTAAATTTCCATTATTATGTATAAATATGTATTTTATAATTTTTATACTTTATTTTCATTTATAAGGTACACTAATATTAACAATAATGATAATCATATTAGTAATATTAAATGATAATTATAAATAATTTATTAGTAACACTAATATTATTTTCATAGTAACTTTATTAAAACAATATTAATTTCAATGACAATAACAATAATAGTCATAGTAGTAGTAGTAGTATATAGTAGTAATATATATGATGATGATGATAATAATAATAATACTAATCATAATAATATCATAATAATATATTGATAATAATAATCAAAAGAATCAATCAATAACAATCATATAGTAGTAATTTAATAGTCATAATATTAATCATGACAATAATATTATTCTTATTAGTAAAAATATTAGCAGTAATATTTTTTCAACAATTTTAGGAGTTCTAAATTACTTTTATTACATTTTATTAATCATTTAAATCTTTTAGTTGAATTTACTTTCTAAATCTTACTTTTTTCTCTTATTATACATATATGTAAATATATATATAATATTGGCTTTTTTGACGGAATAGACTTAATCTGGAAAATTTTATATGTACGCTGGCACCTATGCCGCCGGCGTTGATTCCCAGATGTCGGTGTTTGTGTAGATTTTACACGTTTTGTTCTAGGGTAACCGGCCTTGAAGGCTGTCTGCTTATGTTTGTACACCACCGATGTAGTCATTATATGCCGTTGACATTCGTTCAATTTTATGTGTTTTCAAAAATTACGCACCTTATGTTCCATGGGACGTCGCCGGCCTATCCATTTACATCGCCGGTGTTGGCAAGTACGCTGCCGGCGTATGGTTGGTGTAGGTACTATTCATCGTTTTCCTCTATTTCAAATTTCAATTTTCTAATTTATTTATATATTATACTTGTGTTCAAACTTCTTCTAAGTATTTTTTTTCATACTTTACATGTGTCATACGTGATATATCAATATATATAACATCTTATAATCATCATACTTTATGATTTCCTAGCTTCTATATATCATAATACATATATAGAGTTTTAGGATGAGATATTACCTTGTTTGAGCTAATGGAATGCTGTTAAACTCTTTCTTAAACCTTGAAATGAACCTAAGTCAGTAGAAACATTGTTTAAGCTAATGTTCAAGACATAAACTAACCCAAACAAATTTTGCACTTACCTTTCTTACTCCTTTCCTAAGCTTTTTTTGTGTTTTAATCGAGTTTGTTTGTGTTATGTTTGAGTGTGTTTTGGTGGACGAATTTGGCTATTTGGTGTAGTTTATTGGTTGCTATGGTGTAGATTTAGTTTGTCTTGTTGTTTTATTCATAATTGAGTTATATTTACAAAAGGAGGGAGATAGTAGCTCATCCATTTCTACCAAAAACTCACTTACATGCATGAGTCTTATTTGCATTTATGAGCTGCTTAAGTGGCCAATTTTGATTAGTTTTTGTATGTTGAATTGTTAACTTAATGTGAATTATTTGTGCAAACTGTATGAACATTTCAACTGGCAAAAATCAAGATCATCACAGTCGTATATAATCTCCATTTACACAAAATTAAGGAGAAGAGAGAACGTGGAAAAGGAATAAAAAAATGTAAGGAGGACAAGATGAATGGAAATACTAAAACAAAGAGAAGATTATGGATTTATAACCAACAATTATGTAAGGAGTACGGAAAAATACGAACTTGTGCAAAAAGTCAGTTTTGCGGGTTCAAGTAACACGTATGATAAATACTGATTCGATAATATTTTTAGATGAAAATTTACATATTATTGGTATTAAATATTCTGAATGCTACGGTATACAAAGAATTTCTATTGAAGATATGTGTATATATGTTATTTTGTGCATGTTTATTACGTACAGGGGAGTTTAAAAATGAAAAGGAAAATAGAACGTAAAGAAAAAAAATGTAAGGGAGATAGATGAATGGAAATGCAAAAATAAAAAGGAGATGATAATTTATAACCAATAACTATGTAAAGAGTGGGCAAAAATAAACTTGTGTAAAAGGTTAATTTTGATGTCTAAATGACTCGTACGATAAATACTGATTCGGTAATATTTTTGGATAAAAATTAACATAGTAACGATATTAAATATTCTGAATACTATAGTATACATAGAATCTTTAGTTTAAGGTTTTGCTTTTCAGCTTTTATACTTACTATCGTAAATTATATTTTGTCTGTTTAAAAGTTTTGTTTGGTGGTATTTTGATAAATTAATAATTATATTGCCCTTAATTTGACTTTATTATAAGTTTATAAGATTTGAAATTACATAAGAATCCATTACTATTTATAGATTTATTCTAGAGTTTTTGTTAGATTAGAGATTTAATTACTTTTTTTATTTGTTACTTTGTTCTTTTTGCTAATTATAAGTTACAATGTTAAATCAGAATTATAGTTTCTATAAACTCAAATTACTTAACTTAAAGGTACTCATATGTTTTGAATATTGAAACTTAGGTTTTTAAATATTAAATATATATATATATATATATATACACACACTTTATGTTGAACATTCTGTGTTTTTTAAAGTCTTATTGATAAGGATTTTTTATTCTAATTTGTTTATACTTTAAAATTTAAATCGCAAAAAATTTGGAGTGATTTCTGATATTTTTATTATAGTTCTTTTATGATTTTACATTTTATTTATAATATTTTATTATAATCGGGTTATGTAAGATTAAGAGGATTATAAGTTTTGTGATTCCTAAGGTTAATAGATTATAGAAATATGGTTATAGCAATTAAGAATAGTTAATTACTCTATAGGAGATTGATTGAATTAGAGTACTACTGCAAGAGAGATCTACAAGTTCTAGGTAATGTGGATCTATCCCATCTTTATGGATCTAAAGTTGTAATCTTTTGTCGTTGTTTTATTAATTAGAGAATGTATATTTACAATGAAGGAATTGTGGAGATAACTAGAAACTTTGGAGAAATTGTGTTGAAGGTTTGGTAGGTTGAGAACAAACGAAACAGGTGTGTTAATTTCTTATTGTAGATCTATGATTAGGGTTATAGATCTTTTGAGTAAGTAATGGAATTTAGGGTTAGGGTTTAATATTGTAGTTGCAATTGAAATTGATGTGAAACATGTTGATGGTCAGGAATACTTGTGGGATTAGGGTTCTTACTCTATTATAAGTTTCTATTGGTGGATTGGAGTGTTGAAAACAAATCAAGGTACGACCTTACCATGTTTGATTGTATGTGCTTGTAGGATTTATTGTTATAAATCTGAATTAATGTTTATCAGGCTTTAATTGAATCGAGTGCTGCTTGTGCTTGGCTACGGTTAGTAAAGACCACGAAAGTAGTGTGATACAACGCTGGCAACCTGATGATCCTTGTGCCACGTTGTCTTAAGTGGAGCCGCACCTGGCGATGATTCTGGTAGATTAGGAGTCATTACTAACTTAATTGTGGAACACAATTATATATGTATTTATTATCTATATTATGGCTTTCATCGGTCATGAGTTACTCCGGTTTAGGATTAGTGATCAATAGTCCTAAACTGTGTTGGTTGCAGGCTAATGAAAAAGATAATTAATTTATGCTTATTGCATTAGAATATAAGCCGTATGTGATATTATGATTTGCATGTTCATGTGCATATGTTTTCGATTTGGCGTACTAGGATTTTTTAGGTTGATCTTTATTTTTTCCATAGGTACAGGTGAAGATTCTATTATTTATTACTTGATGGGTTATGACGTATTCGTTGATGATGGGGAGAGCGATAGTGGTTATGACCATCCTGCTATAATTGAAATTAGTTGTTAGAAATTTGAAATGAAGAGACTTATTATGAGTTAGTTAGTTTTTTTTTTTGGAGACTTTTATATGTAAGGATTTCTTTATTATGTTTTAGATTTGATTTTTACTTATGCTAGTTTATGATGAGGAAAATTATTTTTATCTGAAAAATTTTTAAGAGTTACCCTATATGTGAGTATTGGTGATATTTGAAATACATAATTATGGTTTTAGAATTCTATAACCTTAGCGTGTCTATCATAACAAGGACACTGCAGACTGATAGCGCCTTTAATTTAGGACGTTATAGAAAGCCACATGGTAGAGTACAAGTATAGTTTTTCAGGAACCTTTTTTTTACAATGTAGGCTATATGTATGAAGTTTTCATACTCCATACCTACTTTAGAACCTGTACTCTATTATATATATAAAAACATAGGTTTTAGGATACTTTAGACCTACCTTGAAACATATACTCTATAAAAACATATTAAATATAAAATAAATAAGTAACATAAAATAATACCTGTGTCTTTTTACAGTGACTTTTATTTGAAATAATCATTTGTTGACTACCTTTTAGAAATTATTATTTAGAAAAACTTATATTATTTTATCATGAAAGTATATGTAACTTTTATTTAGAATAATTTCGATGGTACATACTTGAGTTTTTAAGTAATATTTATCTTCTAAGGCTAATTAATACAAAAGTCTTGTAATTTTTTTTTCAATATTAGAATTTGTTAAATGCTTTAAATTTAGCTGAAGTCATGTAACCAAGTTCTACAAATATTTGTACAGATTTCAATTTTAACACATAAATAAGTTTTGCATATTGTAAAACCTGTGGTATTGAAAAAAAAAATTTATTTGGTTATTTATAGTCAATATATGAAAAAATAAGGTAAATTTACATATTGCAACTTAAAATTTGAAAAAGATATAAAGAATTTACTAAAAAAAATTTTATTTGGTTATTTATAGTCAATATATGAAAAAATAAGGTAAATTTACATATTGCAACTTAAAATTTGAAAAAGATATAAAGAATTTACCAGTTTCACCGGGTATCTAGTACTATAGCCCATAAGTTTTATAGGATACATAATACAAGGTAAGTAAAATGTGCTATAGGATTGGTCCCAGTCCCATGTAAAAAACTTCGTAACCTTTATCTTATAGGTAAAATACGCATAAGACTTTATACTCTACCCACTTTGGATTTGCTCACTCCCTAAAAATAATAACTACAAAAAGTTTGATTTGATATTAAATTGATAATTTTAAACTCTACACACTAGATTGACTTTTCATAAAAGTTAAGGTTCCAAATTTGACACTTACCCTATAAAATTCATAGAAAAAGATTTAAATAGTACAGTATGAAGTACAGAAGGTTTAAATGACAACCCACTTGAAATATAAAATACTTAATTAACTTTATATATATACTTAAAGAATTTAACTAATTTGATTGAAACATAAAGATCTAAATACAACTGTACATGATAGTTTTAACACTTGCGTTCTCCCTGGAGTTTTGTGCTGCGAAGAGGAGAGGAAATCAGTACGAGAGGCCCGACCAATTGATAACATCCCGCCATGTTTGATCAATTTCATGGAATTTTAATCTCCTAGATCCAAACATTTTAACAGGAAATAATACGGAGAGAATAAGAATAAGACTCACAATGCAGTTCGTTGATTCCTAGTCCGTTATTTATAATATTAAAGGTTTTTTAAAATATATATATATATAGATATAGAAATATTAGAAATAAATAAAAGGAAAATTATAAAAAATTTATAAATCTGACTTTTCTACAAATATATTCTTAAACTTTTAAAATTTCAAATTAACCCATAAACTTTGATAAATTGGTAATTGAAAAGATATTTACCTTTTCAATTTTGAAAAATATACCAAGGTTAAAGTTTAGAGTATATTAAAGTTTGAGTGGGTATTTCAAAAGTAAGATTAAAATTTATGGGGTTATTTGCAAACCTTTAAGGGGTATTGTTGAATTGAAACATTCACACTATATTTTGATAAGAAAAAAATTTCGACAATACTATTTCACTTGAGGACAAAATTGCACCTAACCAAAGTAATCTTAATTTTGCTTGAAACAAAACTTAAAAATGAAAAACATGTGTTTTTTAATCTCATGTGCTTATGTATTTCTTAACATTCAAATGTGTAAGAAGTGTTTTGTGTTTGTCGTAGACTTGAGGCTGCTATAGTGCGGTTAGCTTTTGGATGCTAGCCTGTTTGATAAACTTGACTATGTATTGATTAAGGTTTGTACTAAGGTGTCCAGACGCCACAACAAAAGGTCTAGATACCCCGTTGATTAGACATGATCAAAATGTATGCCATATGACCAGTATATACTTTTTCCTTTTACTATTTTTAGGTACGGTGCAAATGCTAAGAGAATGAAGTGAGAACTGTGCAATTTCCCAAAAGGCGTGTGATGGTAGTATTTAGTGTCTGGTAAGTACAATCGGCAAATTAGCCCTAATAGCATTAAATATAGGCATTTAGGGATATTTTTACTATCCATAACTTGATTTTTTTGGGTAGAGTACACCTATATTTTGCATATTTAAAGAACTTTTGAGAGCCATTATTCATTAAAAAACAACAAAGTTCATTATCTTTCAAAGTTTCTTTAATAGACAAAATAAAGTAACTTTCTTGTGTGTGTACTAGCTAATTTTAAAAAGAGTACTACCTTAGTGAGGTCATTATAATTGGGTGTGTTAAACTTGTGTAAATCTTTGCCAGCACATTTGATTAGAGTGATTAATAAAAGTGGTGTATTGTGTCCGTGGAGGGTGGTCCGAACTCCATATTATATCTAGACTTTGAATTCTTCATTCCTAGCTCATTTACATTTCCTATACTTTATTATCGTCATTTATCTCATTGTCATTGTTTAATAGGCAAATTAGTAATTATTTTAAAAAACAGTTAAAATTTGGTGTTAAACTTAAGTCCTACTGTTTTTTGAGTTTAGTGTAATTGAATTTCAATTATTTATCAATTTATCATAATTAAGAGGATAATTTATAAAATTTGAAGTTCATTCATGGTTATTTACATTTTTCTTAATATAAAAAGTACAAAAAATACAATCCGAAAGCTATTTAGAAAACTCAAAGTAGATATGCTGTGGTTTAAAAGCATGGAGTGTGAACAAGTTTTTTGAGAGAGAAGTATTTTGGGGTGTTTTAGGAAAATACATAAGGAAATTTTTTTTTATAATAATAACTGTTACATAAAGAAAAGCCATAATATTTTAAAACAATTTCATAAGTAATATAGTCCTTAATCATTTAACATATATTTAGTACCTATAATATAGATAAAGTGTTTACTATCTATACTAATTGAAGGGAAGTCAAAATAAAAGTGATGGAACCCATCATTTATTTTGTCATTGGTGAGCTTGAATAATAACTCGATAAGCTTTGCCACCAGCATGTCTAGAATTGAGACATGTCTCGTGGTGTTAGATCTAGATTCGACTAAGATTGTCCTGTCTGCAGGTCATCGTTAGTCACCAATGGATTCAATGAGTGTGTGATGGAGATCAGATGACGTCGACTAAAGCCTTTCAAAATTGTAGGAGCTTTAAGGATAGCAAGGAAGTGGATAATGAGCATGATACAAACGAGGAGACTTAGGTCGCCAACTTTCATGTCTACACCGCTAGCGTAGAGGTTTACACCACTAGCCTTCTCACTACAACTTTGTTCTAGTTTCGTGTTTTTATTTTTAGGCCGCTAACTTTGTTTCTAGGCCATTGGCCTTTGTGTCCAAGCAACTTTGTTTTATTTTTATGTATTTTATATTTCCAAGTATTAGTATATATGTCCTTTGTATTTTTTTGTTTAAAAAATAATAATGACTTATCATTGATGAATTGAAATTTGAGAGTTTATTTCTCTTTGGTTATGGAAAGAACTATCATTGAACTTACTAGGTTTTCCCATGGCGTTCATCAAGACTTATCAGTCGGTTTTCCATCACTAATTGTGGTGTCCTCTTTTATACCAAGGTTCTTGCTTTGTTAAGGAAGGGTCGTGGTTCTTCCACACGATTCTTGAAACAATCCTAGCTTATTTTCCAGATTAGGTATCGGGTTTTATCACAGGTTGGCGTGATTCGTATCATTTGGAATTAGAGCCAAGGTTTTTTGAGAAACTATAATCCAGTTCGATTAGAGGAAACTATATCAAAACCTTAACTTAAGTCATTCATATCCTTAATTGTCTTTTGTTATTTTTTATTTGTCTAATCTTGCTAATCATCTTTTGTCAGCTTTGTTAGTTTTTGTGTCTTTGTTATAAAAAAAAATCATGGGTTTAGGGTTTGATTGAATTTCTGTGGAAGGATTCGATTTTGAGTGGTAAAAGGCAAGAGTGGTGAGTCCAACATCATGAAAAGCCAAATTTGAGTGAAATACAAGTGATTTCACATCTATTGAGTGTAAACACGTAAGAGAGTATGTGAGGACTAACCCAACTATTTTAGTTTTCATCTCTTGTGTAGGTTTAAGATCATGAGTAGTGGTAGAGATAATAATGATCTTGATGTGAAGTTGTTTATGAAGGCTGTCTAAGACCAATTTTAGCATCTAAATAGGAGGTTAGATAACCTTTTATCACCATCTAAGCCCAAATTCCTCTAAGAGGTATACGAATGAGGAGTTTGATTCTTATGTGAGTAGTACTTAGAAAGACAAAAGGAATGCCCAAAAGCATAACAACAATTTGCGTAGCATCAAGATGAAAATAACCCCCTTTCAGGGAAAGAATGAAGTGGAACTATACTTGGAGTGGGAAAGAAACGTGGAGCATGTGTTCGATTACCATAATTATTTAGTGGAGAAAAAGTTTAAGTTAGCTGCAGTCAAATTTACAGATTATGCTAGCATCTAGTGGGATCAACTGGTTATTAACAGGAGAAGGTATGATGAAAGGCCTATTCGATCATGGGAGGAGATGAAGGTTATGATGCGTAAGAGGTTTATTTCCAGTCACTATTATAGAGACATATGTAGAAAATTGCAAGGGTTAACACAAGGCTCCATGAGTGTGGAGAATTACTATAAGGAAATGGAAATAGCCATGATTAGAGTTAAGGTGGAGGAAGACCAAGAGGCTACTATGGCTAGAATCATACGTGGACTGAATTAAGGAGATTGCTGATATAGTGGAATTGCAGCATTATGTAAAGATGGAGGAATTGCTACATAAGGCTATCAAAGTGGGGAGGCAATTGTAGTCCAGAGGCAATACAAGGTATGGCTCAATTTCTAGTTCTTCATGGGAATCAAATTAGAAGGAAGATAAATTGTTGATTCTAGAGGTAACACTGAAACCCCCCTTTTCTAGATCACGTGACATTAAATGTTTTAAGTGTCAAGGACATTGGCACATTACTTCTCAATGTATCCAAATAAGAGAGGGCTATGGTTATCTTGGATAATGGTGATATAAAGGGTGTCAGCTTAAGTGATGATGAGATGCCATTATTGAAGGATTGCAGTGATGTGGATGTTGAAGGACCCATGAGTGGAGAGTTTCTAATCACTAGGAAAATTCTTAACATTCAACCTAGGAATGATGGTGATGAGGTCCAGTGTGAACACATCTTCCATACTAGGTACCATGTGAAGAGTAAGGTATGTAGCATGATTATTGATAGTGGTAGCTACACTAATGTTTCCAGTTCTTTAATGGTTGAAAAGCTGCATTTACCGATACTAAAGCATCTTAAGCCATATAAGATACAACGATTGAATGAATGTGGAGAAGTTAAGGTGACAAAGTAGGTGTTAGTTGCTTTTTCCATTAGTAGCTACAAGGATGAGGTTTTATGTGATGTGGCACCTATGCACACTAGTCATGTTTTGTTGGGGAGACCATGGCAATATGATATGAGGGTTATGCACGATGGTATTCACAATGTATATTCATTTGCCATCAATGGTAGAAGTGTGAAGCACCTTTAGCTCTAAGTTAGATTTATGAGGATCACAAGCAGATTAAGGAGGCTCATGACCAACAAAGAAAAAGTGAAGTTAAATGTAACAATAAGCAAAAGAGTGCAAGTGTGAGAGAAAATAAGAGCAAAGGAGTGAAAAATAATGAGGGTAGAGAAAAGCAAATGAGTTTAAGAGATGAAAATGAGATATTAAGAGTGCTATGTTTGCAAGATAGCAACTACTTGTACCTTTGTATAAGGATATTTGTTTTTCAACTAATAATATTAACTCTTTTTTTTTTTTTTCTAGTGAGACTGTTTCATCATTGCAGGAATGTAAGGATTTGTTTCCCCAAGAAATTCCAAATGAATTACCTCCTTTAAGAGAATTGCATCTAAGAGGAGATTGTTCATTCCAATCGATTATAAAGATGATGTTGATTCTAAGATGAATTCTTTCGAGGAAGGAGGGAATGATGGAGATCAGATGACGTCGATTAAAGCCTTTCAAAATTGTAGGAGCTTCAAGGATAGCATGGGAGTGGATAATGAGCACCATACGGATGAGTAGACCGCTTTAAATGCCACCGGCGTAGAGGTTTACACCGCTAGCCTTCTTGCAACAACTTTGTTCTAGTCTCGTGTTTCTATTTTTAGGCAACTAGCTTTGTTTCTAGGCCGCTGACCTTTGTGTCTGAACAGCTTTATTTTATTTTCGTGTCTTTTAGGTTTCCAAGGATTAGTATATATAGGCCTTTGTATTTGTGTTTAAAAAAATGACTTATCTTTGATGAACTGAAATTTAAGTGTTTATTCTCTTTGATTCTGGAAAGAACTGTCATTGAACTTATTGGATTTTCTTGTGGTATTCATAAAGACTTATTAATCAATTTTCCATCATTGATTGTGGCGTCCTCCTTTATACCAAGGTTCTTGCTTTGTTAAGCAACGGGTCACGGTTCTTCCATACAATTCTTAAAATGATATTGGATTATTTTTTAGATTAGGTATTGGGTTTCATCACAAGTTGGCATGGTTTGTATCGGTGTGGTTGGGTTTATGCTAAAAAGGAAAAAGAAAGAAATATAAAATAAGAAAAAAGAAAAGGAAAATAATGAAATAAAATATAAGTATATTTTAACTGAGTTTGTACCATGTAATTTTTTTCCTATCCAATAGGGTATATTGTAATTTTTTAAACTTAATTAAAAAACTAAAGTGCAAGTGACATATGGATAATCCAATGGGTCATTGATAAGTGGAACCTAGCCTACAAATTTGGACCCCAAATTGAGGTCCAACTTGGATCGGGATGGGTCAAGTCTAGATTGGCCTCGTACCTACATGTAGCGAGGTATAATACAAGCATTTGGAATCAATGGAAACACATTTATTGATGGGACCATAATGTAATGTTCTTACATAGCTGTAATTGCAAACAACCAATTGGATTATAATAAATTTAACTGTGTTGTTCTAGTACGGACTTCATTTAAGTGCAACATATGATATTTTATTTTAGAATTACGTTAGGCAAAAACCGATTGATTAAAGTTGGTAGCTCATAATTAGATTAGATGGTCCACAAAAAAGGTTCGTTTTTCATAATTCAACCATTAACTTGTGCTTATAGCTTTTTAACATAGAGCATGAGAGATGCTTTCATCACTAAGACACCGACCTCTTGTTAGGCCTATCATCATAACAGTCGGCAAGATTAAGTTTGTGTACGTTTTCGTTCGGAGAAACACCATCGTTTGATTTGAAGAATGGAAAACCGTTGAGCCCTAGTGGATAATCTTTCATTTAGTACGTTGATTTGGATACTGCAGAAAGCAATTCACTATATTGATTATTGTGATGCATTAAGTGAAATCTTAAATGCTAACAACGAACAACGGGTAAAAGTAAAGTCTATGCCATGTAGCGGACGAAGATACATTACAAAAGGGAAACTTTTGCACCCATGGCTTAAGGAGCCTGGGTGCATAGGATACGATATCATCTATTTTCATTAAGTGTTTGTTTAAGGTTTTGGTCTTTAAGAAATGAAAAATCCATGAAATTCGTCACATTGCCGTCATCATTGGCATCTCATATCACTAACCTTATGTTTAAGGTTTTGGTCTTCAAGAAATGAAAAATCCATGAAATTCATCACATTGCCGTCATCATTGGCATCTCATATCACTAACCTTGTCAAAAAAATCCATGAAAAGAATGGTTCGTGATTATATGTTTTCTATTCCATAGGATTGCATTTATAGAGTTACCCAAAAAAAATACTTGTAAGTCGCATGGCCGATTGCCTAATGATTTCGAAAAGACTTGATTTTGATGACATATGAAAGGATGTAATTAGAGGTGCCAAAGAAGATCAAACAAACTCAATTATCAAATGTGTACATCTAATTGAAAATTGTTCTCGAATGTTTTTGCTTGTTCTTTCTTAGTTTTTTCATCTTTTCTTGAAGTAATTTTTAATATGCTACTATCATTACCTTAATTCTTTGCAATATCCTAAATTCTTCGAAAGGGGGACCTCTATTTATAGATTTTCATGTTTGAACTCAATCGTTTAAAGACTCTAGAGATCAACAATAAGATGAGCTGTTGGTGATATTTGTTCCAATGATTATGATGATTAACAAATGAGATGGAGCTAATAAAGATGAGCTTATCCATGTCCAATGTTTTATATAGAACTTATTAAGAGAAGATAGCTTATTTAAAGGCTTATTTTGCACCTATAATCATTTGGGGAAAAATACTGAGAGTAAATAAATTCGTTTGCACGGTCTCGATTTCAAGTTTATAAAACAAAATTTCCTAAAATAATGCTTGTAAATATTTAGGCCAACTCCAAGGACTTGCTACTAACTTAAGAAATTGGCTCATGGGTTAAATTGTGTTAATTTCTTTGACGGTACCTAATTTTTTTTTCAATATAACAGTATTGTATCTAAACAAAATTTTTGCCTACAAAAATATCTAAACTTTGTAAATCTTACACTTACGGTACTCTTGGCCCAAATCTGCTCAAAAGTTCGACGAAATGCTGACCTAGATAGTTATTACTATTAAAATAATAATTTCTCTCTCCTTATTGTATATTTTTTCTTTTTCACTTTCCTCTCTCTCTTTCTTCTTCTTCCCTCTTCCCTCTCTCTACCATATATCGTCTTCTTCTTCTTCTTTTTCATCACACAATCCTCCCATAAAAAAATAATCAAAACAAAAAACATAAATCAAACAAACCTCATACAAAAATATCAAAACAAAAAACTCAAATGAGAAAAAAAAAACAAATAAAAAAAATCCCTAATACCCATTAAATATATATTATCTCATACCCATCAAAAAACCAATGCATTTTGCCCATAATATAATAATTGCAAACAATCCAATAAAATATTAATTTAAACAAATTGGTATAATTCAGACACAAGCCTTTCGATTTCTGTAACAAAATGCATCGTGCAACCAATGTTGAGTAAATACGAATTAAAATTTTGAAAAAATAAAGCAACATTAATACAACATAGAAACAAAATAGAACAAATACAAATAGAGAATAGCTTTTCCATCTTATGTTGTAGTCGTTCTTCTACAAGACAAGATCCATACAAACCAAGTACATATTTTGTATGAATTTGCCACTTACACACTCGAATTTGGACCGTCAAAATGCTGAGAATTGATTTCTAGAAGCTTAGCAATTGAGAATATATCAAATTGAGAGTTAGAATATCGTTAGATTGTGAGTTCTTTGAACCCACATGCTCACTTTTTCTATTCATGAATGAACAAAACCAGTGAAGAAGACAACATCAAGACATGCCTAGAACTACTATCGATTCATGAACCCATTCAGACCTTTGCATCCCATAGCATCTACCTTCAATCCAATATGAATAGTTGATGCAGGTGGTGTTCTTTTGTTCTACAATTTTTCCTCTTTCTCTTTGTGTGTGTGTGTGTTTCAATTGCTCTTCAAGCTTGCCCATTCTATGTTCTCTCCTTTCTGTCAAGTTTTGTGTTATAAATTAATAGGAAATGCAAAAGAAAGAAAAGATGGTGTTGGTGAAGAAGAAAAAGGAGACGAAGGGAGTGTTGGTGGTGGTAAAGTTAGTAGAGGTTTTAGAGAGAGAATGGTTTTCGAAGGAAGAAGACTGGTCTGCTTATTTCAAGATTTATTTTTTTAATGGGTTTTTAGATTTTAGGTTACTTTATTTTATTTTTTATTTGGGATTGTGTGAAGAAGAAGAAGGAAGAGGATGTGCAAGGGGGGAGAAGAGGGGGGGGGGGGGGGGGGGGGGGGGGGGGGGGGGAGGGGGGGGATAAGAGAGAGAGACAGAGAGAGGAAAATAAAAAAAAAAGAAAAAAAAGCTAGTAGAAGAGAGAAATTATTTTTTTAACAGTAATAAATGTCCACGCAGCAAGTTGCTAGAGTTTTGGATGGGTTTAGCAAAAAGTATCAACGGTGCAAGATTTTAAAATTTTGGATATTTTTGTAAGCAAAAATTTTATCTACGTACAATTCTATTATATTGAAAAAGTTCATGTACTGCTAGTGAAACTTACTGACATTAAGTAGGTAAAAGAACTTAATTATCAATATAATACACTATAATGACTTATGTTTATCAAATATGCCTTTATATTTAGAAAAGTACACATGTTTGAAGTTAAGGGTTTCTATTATGATTGTACTATATATATAGTTGTTAAAATCGCGATTTTGCCTATACTATTTCACGAGTTTACAATTTTTGAAGGCCCTTTTGAATTGACTTATGCATATAATCTTTTTGAATAGAATTTAACGACTTCAATCGACTTGACATATCAACTCAGTAGAATCTTATGCTTTTAACAAAGTTTACCAATTTTATTTAGATGAGCCAAATAAGCTAAAATATAAAAAATACAATCATATTGTTGCAATTTCATCAACTATTAAGATGATGCATTTTTCTCATGACATTTTAATTTTGTTTTTATACTCTCTTTATCTTTTTCACTCCTTCCCTCAACTCCCTTGTGCTATATTTATATAATTGATCCAAATCGAGTTATAGCTATAAAGTTTAAGAGAAAGCTTATTTATTTCTTTTATATAATTAAATAATTAAAATAAATTGAAAAGTTAGATCCTTCTACAATTCATAATTTCTTTCAAATAAAATTATGAGAAAGAACTAAATTTTGACTCTAGTTGCTTTTTTTTTTTTTTTTTTATGCATGTTAATGTGGGTTTAGAGTTATTATAAAAATGAGAACTTAATTTCTTTATTTGTAACATTTGTAACACTCGAGCCATATTATTAGTCTCTTCTCCTTCCTTCTTTGATATATTTTCCATCTGTGATGTTAGTAGATAACAAACAAATAATAAATAGCAAAAGCAACCCCACTACACTCCCTTACGTGTATCACTCACAAAAAAATATGATAATCAACCCTCGTGTATTACTCAAACTCAAAATAATACACTTACCACTTTACCTCTCGATCCTTTGTCTTAAGGTTCTTTATCGAGCTTGTGACCTCAATTCACAAATTTTCTTTCCTGTATTATTCCTCGCAATACTTCAATTCTTGATAAGTATATAAATCAGAATTGAAACTCCAATAAACAGACAATAGAGTGGTTTCCTTCACACAAATCAATTCCTTCGAATTTTTTTATTTCCTTTTTTTTTTCGATATTGTTTCTCTTCTCTTTTTTTTTTTTTTAAACAAGAACCCTAGGATCAAATCGTTTAATCAAATAACTAAACAAAAGGATTCAAAATCAAATATGAATATAGGAACGATATGAGTTAAGGTTTTGGATTACTGTCCTCAAATTGAATTAGAGGGGTGATTCTTAGATAACCTTGCTCTGATACCAATCTAATGCATGGTAGGCACGGATCTTGAAGTTCCCTAGACTCTAAGAATCGAAGCGAACCTTGACCTAATGAAATATGTAGAAATTTGATATGAAATTCCATGAACCTTCGTATGAATTGATGGAATGACTTTGACCCGTTGGTTGAGTAATCCTAAGAACCTTGATATGTAGATCATAACTTTGTAGGAAATACGGACCAAGAACATTGGTATAACAAAAAACTTAATAAGAATCAAATTCTTGAAGGTATCATAAGTTCTCAAAAGTACTAAAAGAGAAGGATTTTCTCTCAAATTGATTTAAAAAATATATATGTTTTAAAAACAAACACAAAAAATACATATAATATCACAAATGAAACCCAAAAGACACAAACTAAAGCATGTTGTCAGCCAATAAAAGCTGGTGGCCTAAATATAAGATTAGTTAGCCTTAGAGGTGGCTTTAAAAAATCAATTGTGGGCGTCTTTTACGCTGGCAGTAGGCCGCTAGTGTACAATGCAACGTCGGTGGTGTCAAACAGAAAAGTAGATAGCGTTCAATGATATAGGCCAAATTATTGAAAGCTATTGTCGTGTGAAGAAAGCTAGCTATGTTGAATCTAAAGGCTGGCAGCTTTGGAATTAAAGTTGGTAGCTTTTAGTCAGTTTTGGTCTGCTTCTACCTATCGTGTTGCATTCTCCTTCTAAGTTGCAAAAACAATAGTAAATGCCTTAGTTTCTGGTTCCATGTCGATATTGGTGAACTTTGAGTAATCTTTAATAAACTCCTACACAAATCCTTAGAACTTTTCCTGAAGCTTCTTGGCTCTGTTTTGAGCAATGATTCCTTTAAGAACTTGAATTTGTTGAGGCGAGCTTGGTGTAATCATGCTTTCATCAGATTGCCTGAACATACTTGAATTTTTAGTTGTATTTCTCTTTTATTGTCATTAATTTATTTATTCCTTTAAAATGTGATTTTGTACAATGGCTGAGGCTTAATAGTAGTTAATGACGGCACTAAAGCCTAAAAAGCACTTCCCTTTGTTTTAAAATCTTAGCAAGCAACAGAAGAAAGGTATTTTCCTTTTTTCCTTTGTTTTTGAATATCACATTTGATGCTGAAGTTTACTTATTCTCATAATTAATAACTTAAAATTTAAAAGCCACATTTAATTTATGAAATTTACTCATTATCATAATTAGCAAATTAAATTTTAAAATATCAATTCATCTACCAACAAACATTTTAATATTATTTATAATAATTACAAAACTAAGTAGGATTACAAATGACCAAGTTGCTCACGAGTTACTTAAGCTTAACTTGTTTTAAGTTCAACTCCATTCTAACTCGATCATCAAACTAGTTGAGTATGAATTTAAAATAAACATTAATATTCATCTAAATAAGCTAAGTTTGAGTTTAAGTTTTAGTTTATGAGCTAGCTATTTGATATTGTAAATAAATTCGCTTAGGTTGTGTTCACAAATAATTTATTGAATTATAGATATAACTAAAACAAAATCCTCATAAGGCTTATCTCCTTTTTTTTCCCTTCTTTACGTCCAATAAAATAAAGGTGAGCATAGGGAAACTTTAAATATAATTTTCTATTTTTAACTTGTGCCCCATTCATCTATTTATTCATATTTTTATTTATTTTATATATTTAATATTTGGTTATAACTTTTGAAACCATAATCCCACATGACTAAATTAGAAATGACTTATTGAATGATATAATAGGTAGTTAATTCTCGGCTGAATTTGAATTTAGGTAGTTTAAATAAAATAACAAGTAATGTAAAGAAAACTAGACAATTTAACATAGCTAGATTAATAAATAGATAAGTTGAATTTGAGTTTTGATATCTTTCAATTATATTCTAAACTCTAAAATTTAATCTAAATTTCCATTTTAATCCTATAAATTGTAAGTTCAATTTCCTATTTAAAAGTATCAGTTCTTGAGCATGAACCAAACTAATATCAATTTTCATGACTAAATTCGTAAATTGAATCCATGTTTCAAGTTCTTAATTTAATTATAGATTCTCAAATCATTTCTAAACAATCAGAACTAAAGATATTTATTGAAATGTTTAAAGCTAATTTGAGCCTAAAATATCTTTAGCTTTATCTTTTTCTTTCCTTTTTCCTTTTCTTACTATCATTCTTTTTTTTTTTCTTTTTTTGATTCTTTCTTTCTTTCTTCTTAATTTTCTTTCTTTATCCTTTAACCTATCTCCTCAAATCTCAAATTAAGCAAGTGTTGAACTTGCATGTTCCATATGGATTTTGATAAGATAATACAATGCATAAATTATCTATTTAATTGTTGTAAACTATACTTAATTAGTCAAGTCTATATATGTGCATGTTGCGTCTTCATGGAGTTTTTTACAAGTTTGGTAGAACACAGTAGCTATCAAAGGCAAGCCAAATCAAGTTTTCAAGACGTGAAAAGTAAAGCTAAGGTTGACAAGCTCAGAAATGAAGAACAATGGTCAAGAGGTTGGTCAATTCCTAAACAGTCAAGTGATCAAGGCGTACAAGTTCGATTTCAAAGCATAAGTAGTTAAAGAAGCAAATAGACTTGTCAAGGGTCACGTCAAGGGGTTGATGTGCTAAACAATTGAGGCGCAACTGTTCAAACAAGGTTGACAATGCTAAAACAAGACAACATAGTGGTAGTTGAGGAGTTCAAGCTCAAGAAGTGCGTGTATGAGAAGGCTATCGAAGGAAGTTGGGGCACATTGAGCGCGACAGGTTTTTGAGGTGCAAAATTAAATATTGGTGCTAGTGTGAAAAGAAAAGAGCCGTTAAAGCATATTAAATGCCTAGTAGTTTAAAGACGTTGTTTCTAATGGACTTTTGACTTTTGAAGGTTATATAGAGTCAGTCCTTCGAAGATCAATGAGAGAAAAAGTAGTGACAAAGTTTTTAAAGTGCTCTTTATTGTGATCAAACAAAACATTTAGTTTCTTGTTCTCTTGTATATAAATTGACAAATAAAAAAGAGAGAGAAAATATACTATAGTACTCAGTTCTTAGTTATTATTATTCATTTAAGAGCATTTATAGAAAGAGAATATTTTATTTCCTGAGTGGTGTAATAGCTTATCTTTAGCTAATTTTTGAAATTAATACAAGTGGTGGTGAAGACTCGATTGAGGTATTTAGTGAATCGTGGGAGTAGGAAGATGGTCAAACTATGTTAAAATGTTGGCTTAATTTTTTTCTATTTTTTAATTTACATTGTATCTATTATTATGTATCCATTGCAAATTATATTATTTTGATCAGTTTAATTAAAAAAGAATTATTCGAACTTTTAGGACGAATACTCAATTCACATACCCTCCCCCCTCTTGAGTATTCTTAGTGTATTTTCAGAAGATCATAGAAGAAATTGAAGTTAGAAAAAAAGATAAGAAGTGTGAATATGTAATAGTAGCTTCAATAACTAATGAGTAGTTAATGGTAGAGTATATCAAGATGCTTGAGTTACCAAATAAGTAAGATAGCTTTTTTCTTATTTTAAATTGTTGTATAAGTATGAAAATGATGAGTATATACTAGTTAATGTAGGAGAATATGAATCGAATGCTAGAATTAGGTTGTGTATGTCCACCCAAAGAGTACCTTAAAATGAAAGCCCGCTGTACTCGATATTAAAAGCTTAAGAATGACAACTCCATCATGTGAAAGCTTTGATAGGGTGTAAGGCATTTCATGGTTATAGCGAACCATACTTTGAAACAAGTTGTTTAAGGAGATATACACAATAGCGATTAAAAACGGAAATCATAACATTACGATTAAATTTATAAGGAGTTTTACAGATATCAAAGGGGTGTTCCCCATAAAAAATATATTTAGTTTATCAAAGTCTATTTCAAAAAGAAATACACGGAGTTTCCTTAGAAGTCTATATCTACTTCTAAGCCATGATTTCTTTCCAAAAACTCTTGAACTCTAAAGACGGTACCTGGGTAAAATACCTGAGGCTTCAGTCATAAAAGAGGAGCTGTAAAAAGTATCTAAGGGGATATAAGCTTATTGTTTAGTGAGAAATATTTTCATAATAAAGTACTCGTACATTAATAATCAAACAAGTTAATTAAACACATGTATAAAATATAATAAATACGTAAGTAAACAATCTCATGATTAATTGGAAATCATATGTTGAATGGATTTATGCCTTCCATTCAGGGTTAGGAGTTCCGGGCCCTAAAAGACCATAGTTTGCAAATAAGATTTTGTACTTTATTCAAGCTACTAGTAACTATTAAAATGTAGTTCATTCGGGCTACTACTCGCCGTTATAATTAATGTAGATTTTTGGGCACTACTTACCTCATTACTATGCTCTTGTCCCACCAAAGTATAGTAATGAATGCAATGTGACTCACTTTGATATGCATTAGTTGTTTTGATTAGATTCTTTTAGATAATAATAAGTAGCTTATTAGTGATCATAAATTTTGCAGACACTCTAATATAATACTAAAACAACATATGATTATCGATAATTCAAGCCTCGATATACTTAATATAATTTAAGCAATAATATAAGGCGCATGTATTTCCAGTTTTTATCTTTTGTATTTAGTGCCATTATACTACAAGTAAAGCATAAGTATAATTTTAAGGAAATAAACTCACTAGTATAGTGCGGAAAATCAAATCAAAGTAATCGTCGAGATAAAAGTTCCTCACGTCACCTAAATAAGAAAATACCAAAATGAGTATCTCGAGGGAATTTACTTTACTTGCTAATTATAGCTTACTATGTTCGTCAACATTTGGATGGTATATTCCAACTTAAAATGGTTATAATTGCTCATTTTAACTAGAAATTTGTATATTATATATCGTTTTCTTCCTACTCGAAAAGATCCATCTATTTCTAGGTTATTTTTATCATATAAAGCCATTTGGGTTCCAAAATGGTTCAGTATCTAAGGTTTTCATCGTCCAAAAGTCCTATAGCAAGCATAAGATATTTATATAGTTGAAAAATTTTTTGATACATATATGAACTCATATTATATGCATGATTGTAGTGGTGTTGTCCCAATCATCATTTTTTATAACATAAGTTATTTTTAGGAGTT
Organism: Combretum micranthum; assembly: GCA_024138025.1. NCBI lineage: Eukaryota > Viridiplantae > Streptophyta > Magnoliopsida > Myrtales > Combretaceae > Combretum > Combretum micranthum. Next base: position 908,763 of record JAMXBD010000427.1, on the reverse strand, counting down.
AAAGAATGAAGTTTACAAAGGTTCTCTTTAAGTTGTTGGAGTGAAAACTAAGAAAAATTGAGTTATTATAATTGAGTGTTTCCTTATGCTAATTGTATTTTCTCTACTTTTCAAAATAATTTTGTTTCCAAAATTTAGTCTTTTAAGTTATCTATCAATTTTATTTCTTAAGTGAACTTTAATTAGTGTTGATTTTAACTTGACTAAAAAACATTGTCTTGCCCTTAATGTTTATTAAGATGTTGACATAAATCTTATAAAGAAGTTTTTAAGAAATTTCCATAACAAAAAATTATCAACATTAAGATTTAATAGTAATTTTATTTTAATATCATGAATAGAGAGGATAATGGAACTGCTCAATTAAATCTTGAAGAAGTTTTGAAAAATAATAACTCTAAAATTTATGATGGTTTTAACTAAGCTTTGAAAAGAATGTTGTTGAAACATAATCATAAGTTTTAATAGAAATTTTCTTAAGTAAAAAAAGTTATTATTATTTTTTTGTGAGCTTAGTTTTTTTTCTTTATCAAATAAAGAATTTTTTTATTTTATTAAGACAAAAAATATGATATGTATGAATATGAACTTGTAGCTGTAACATAACAAAATAAATCATATAAAAGCTAAAGACATAGAAATTAAATAAGCACATAAATAAAGATCAGGTATTGGGAAGTCTTAGCTTGTATCAAGGCTTCCCGAACTTAGACATGGGCAAGTCCAAAAAAAAAAAAGAAAAAACAAATAGGAAAGTCATAGGAGTCTTAGATTTAGTTCAAGGTTCTCTGGATTTAGATTATGGACAAGTTCAAAAAAGAAATAAGAATAATTGTTTTAACTTGATAAGGATGAGTCTAAGATAGAATGTAGTCTTAATAATTGCATGAAATAAATAAATAAATTGCAAGAAATATAAGATCATAAATAAATAAAAAAATTATGTTAATGAGCTTATAGGCTCTAAGAATATATTGCATAATTGTACTTAATAACACATAGGAGTTAGATTAGGAGAAATAATAAAACAAGAACATACAACATTGTAAAGAACATGGTGTTGAACATTGACATGATGTAACGCCCTAATTTGAAGGCATTACAACTCACCACATGTCATTCTCTTATTAAGAATACGCCAAGGCTATAAAACACTATACACATTGCATCAAATTTAATCACCAAAACTCAGAATTTGTTTACTTTAAAAGCATCTCATAAAAATAATCTCTTTGAAATCATGAAAACAAAATTCGAAACGACATGAAATCAAAACAAATGAAAACCTAACAAACTAGTCTCATGAAGTTCCCAATAACTAATATCATTCAAACATAAAATCCATAAAGTCTTCCACATCTCTCCGCTATATCCAATGCTCTAGATCTATGAGTCATTAGCTGGATAGTCAAGTCCACTTTGCCATCCCCATGATCTGCATATAGATCATACCCAGATAGATCATAAACAACATCATCTTCACTTGTACCTGAAAAATTAAAAGAATGAGCGAAAAACGCCCTGTATGCCATACCATAAACAAATACGCATGAACATGCAATATAAATATCACATACAATCCTAAACTAATGTAGCAATCACATATTATTATCTTTGATTAGTGAAACAAATAGTACAGTTTAGAACCATATGTATCTAGCCCCAAACCGGAGTAACTCATGACCCCGATTTACAATCTTTATATAAAATAGTTATATAATATATATATATTGATGTTGGGTATCCTCAAACATCGTTGCGTTCCACCATACGGACCGGAACGACTCCTAATCTACCGTAATCATCTCCAAGTGCAACTCCATTAGGGACAGTGTCACATAAGGATCACCAGGGCGCCTTGTTAGTATGACACTCTGCGTGGGTCTTTACTAACCAAAGCCATACACAAAAATATCTTTACAATTTATATGTGGGATAAGATTTAGTCAAATTATTTTTTCCTAAACCTACATACATAAGTAGCAGACAAGGTAAGGGGTTTTTCAACTCTTTCACAACTTTAATACCACCAATCCTTTACAATAGACTATAAACTCTAATTTCACTGGAAACCTAATCATCAACATATATCAAATCAAAATCTAATTTCACATTTATAATTAAACCCTAACCCTAAATCCACAATTCCAAAAGTAAGATTTATAATATAAGATTTACACGCATGTATTCTAAGATCACCAACCCACAAAACCCTAGAATGCAAATTTCACCAATTTCCTCAAAAACTCTAAAATCCTCAATCAAAAATAGTACAACTATCAGATAAGATTCCCTCTTTTAACATAAAAAGATAGAAATGATTTGATATTTACCTAGAACTTTGATTCTCACACCTTCCTAACCATAGAACCAAGATCTCCAATCACATTTAGGGTTTTGGTTCTCCAACGTGATCGTCTCCAGCAACTTGATTCCTCCAAAAAACAATATGAAGCAACCTTTAGAAAACAACATCTACCCATAAACTTGACCAAAAGACTTTTGAGGGAGATTCTTATCTAGATCTTGCTGTAGGTTGAACTATGGAGGGAAACTAAGGATCTTGATGTTTATATATGTATTAGGGAACCCTAGCTTCAAGAAAGAAATTTTAAATCATGTAACATATAGGCCAGTACCAAGCTGACGGCTCAAAGGCGGCTTAAAATCAAAACAAGAAAAAAGCACATAGGTCGGTTGAAAGGCGGCGGCCTTTAGTTCCAATACAGCGGTCTTTGGTCAACTTTCACCTGTACACTGCCAACTTCACAATTTTGTTTGCAAATCATTTGAAACTGCAAAACTGATACAAAGCTGGCAACCTTGTATTCAAAGTTGGCGGCTTAAAGCCAGCCTAAATCCTTCCCTTCTTATTCTTCGTGAACAACATCCCCAAGTCCAAATTCGTCTGTCAAATGACAAAATTAACCTCTTAAACAATCTTATATTACAAATGCTACCCTTCATTATAGATTAATTATTTGTATATTACACGTGATCAAGTTGTTATTTTCATGATTTCATCCCTAGTATAAGGCTCATAGGGTTTATGTTATGTTTCATGAAGAAAAGAAAGGGGGTTTAGAAGTTTACCTAAGGTTAAATGTAGATGAAGAAAAGTGTAGATGAAAAGAAGAAATGGAGTGTTGATAGTTTTATAGAAAGAAGAGAGTGTCGGGAAGAGAATTTTAGAGAGAAGAATTGTGGAGTGATTTTGAGAGGGTTTTGGTATGTGAATGAGAGGTGTGAAAAAATGGAGGGAGAGTGGGTATTTATAGATAACTATGGAAAAAAATTAGATGTAATTAAATAAAATGGAAAAAAATTAGATAGATGAGAGAGGAGGAGGCACCGATTTTGGGGTTTAGAGGGGAGAGAAATTTATTTATTTTTTACTATTTTTGTAATGAAAAGTAAGTAATGTGTAAGATATGAAAGATATAACGTAGTATTGGAAATGAAAATTATAAAAAATAGGTGTATAGGTTGTAAGAATAGGTAGTAAGAAAAAGTAGAGATAGTGAAATAGTAATAAATAGTGTAGAATAGTAACTTGAATAGTAGACATGACAAATTAATACTAGTAGTAAAAAAAATATATGTAAACAGGCTATTGTGATATTTTTAGATACCATAAAATTCTAAAACTGATATTTTATGAATCCTCATATTATTACGAGTCTAAAGGTGTCATTGGAATATTTTTACCATGTTATATGTCCAGACCCTGATTTTGAAAATTGATCCCGTTTAGGCCCGAAATAAATTAAATTTTGACGAATCTTATCTTTTAAAGCCTTACTATATTATTCCTGACTATAATCTATAATCATCTCAATTTTATTGTTCTAGGGTTTAGAGCACATGATTACTAGATCTAGATTTACTAAGGTTTATTATAGACTTGTTGACTTTAGGGTTTCTGGTTGACTTTGGTTCTAAGGTTTTAGGTGTTTACTTAGCATAAAATCTAGGGGTTTACAGTGTAAACATGTTAAAACTAAGAGTTTGATAATGATATATGAAGTAAAAATATGTATATAGAAGTTGTAAATTATTGTTATAAGTTGTATGTTGTTTGTTAAAATGTTATATGTTGAAATATGATGTAAAACAAGTAGTTAAATAAGTTAAGTCAACTAAAGGCTAGCCAGTTTTGGTGAATCTAGTTTTAGGTACCAGCTACCTATCTAGTTAAGCACATGAAAAAAAAAAAAAAAAAGGGCAAAAACGGAAAAAAAGAAGAAAATAATAAATGTAAATTAAACTATTTTTCTTGTGAATGTTAAAAAATTATTTTCTATTTACGATATTTAATGTGCTATTGTTATTAATAACATAAGTATTAAATATATTTAAAAATATGAGTTGTTAATTTATATAGATTTATAACCAAGATGCACTCTTATTTTCCAATACTGTGAGACTTATTTTTGTTTATCTAAGACTTGTTTGTATTTTCAGTATTTTTTAGGTAAAAATGAATCTAGTTGTGCATAAATAAATGCATAAATCAATTTTTTTTTTCCGTAAATGTGCTAAAGACCGTTATTTTTCAATCTAATTTTATTTCAATTAAAAAAATTATTTTAGTTTTTTAAAACTTTTTAATTGATTCTTTTTATTAATTAAATGTAATAAAAGACATGTTATTTCTTCTTTAAGAAAAAAAAAATATTAGGTTTAGTTTTTTAGGAATCAGAATGGAACCGTGGGATAAACTCTTGATTCTATATTTGTATAGAATTGACTTTTCTAGTTGCATTGATAGGACTGTCAAATTAATTATCTGATCATTAAAATAATTATAATAATTGATATATTAAATATTTTAGTGGTACGATCGGTTAAATATGAATATGAATCATTAAATAATCAATAAGACTACCACTCTCATTAAAAAGAATGACGAAACTATATAATTTTCCCTAAAGTTAATATTTCTTTTGCTTTTAAACTTTGATTTGTGTTTTTCATTCAAATTGCTTTGAAAATTTTATTTTATGCTAAGAAACATTTTGATTGGTGAAAATTCATATATTACCATCAATATTGTAGATGTATTGATTCAATCAGAGTAGTCAAGTACGTGCGGCGTGAGTATCATGCTAAACATGACTTGCAAGAGTGGCACATAATGATATGCTAAGAATGATCAAGAGAGAGATAGAATAGGAGGAGGAATAGGCAATATTAGTTGTCTCAAATACACTTATGATAGGTGGAGGAGTTATCAAGTATTGAAGCCCACTAGTAGTGATGAACAAGTGTTTGATTTCTTGAGAAAGAATTTTAGCAACACCTTAGTGTTTCTTTCCAATTTCTTCTTTTGAATGAAGATAGGCTTGAGGTATTTATAGAACTTGGTTATCAACATCATTTTTTGGATCATGCTAACAGTTGATAGCCAACAAGAGTCCCTTTAGTGCATGAGCCATGTCGAAAAAGGTTGCATGACAGATAGGCTGATTCAACGGACTCTATTCTAAAACCACCATGCTAAATCTTTCTTGGTCATCTAAAAAAAGGAATCGGACTCGATGGGTCCTATTACTTAGCTCCTAAGTCAATACGAAATAAATAATAATATTTATATAATTTTAAATCTCATTTACAAATACTAAAAAATTGTTTTTTTCTTTTCAATTGCTATCTATTACAACTTATGGATAAAAGGTATCAAATTCAAATCAATCTTATTAAAAGATTGATATTCATGCGTAAGGATCTTGACAATAAATAAAATTTAACATGCTAATATTTGTACATACAAATGTATATATTTCGTGCACATGGTCGCTTATATAAATCAAGATGCTAGAAAAACATAAAAACAAAAAAAAAAATTATAATTGATCCATCAACTTTCTTGATAGTATATTTTTTATACAAATTTTCATTTGGATAACATTTATTATTTTTAGCGACATATCTCAAAGTTTGTTCATTCCAATTATACGTACATATATGGATAAACAATGGATTTATAATTATGTAAACTTGATTCTTATAAAATCAAGTGTGTAAGACCGGAAAATATTTAGGATAAATCGCATAAACTGTCCCTGAAAATTTTAAAAATTATTCAAATCTCAGCTTTTCTAAAAGTTATTATTTATACATTCTGAAAAGTTAACATGGTGAATGACTTAAAGATTTAACTGATTTGGCTCCACGTGTCAATAAATATAATAGATTCATTATAGAATGTTATGGAGTATCTAAAACTTCAAAAAATTGGGGAAAAACATTTTTTTCCGGCAGAAGGCGTGGAGAAGTTTTATAAGTTTGTTTAGATTGATGAATAAACCTAATGGTTCTGTACCAGAATTAACCCCATTGGTTTAATTAGTCTCATTTCCTTATCTAGTTTGGCCAACATATGAAAAAGAAAGTCAGTTAAGAGTGTTTACTTAAATGTTTTGATTTTATTTGGTTCCTTTTAATATTTGCCTGCATTTAAGAAAAATAGAATGAGAAACATACAGAAACTAAGACGAAATGAAAACCCGTGACATTATGACTTGTCAGGTGAAAATTTTTCCCTTTCCATTATTGTGTATGAAGCTTGCAAACGTAGAACGGAAAAGAATTGTTTTTTTATTTTCTTTTATCATAAGATTTTTCTTATTTTCCAATTTTCAAAGATATTTCCTGAATTCTAATATCAGATCAATAAAAATTTTACATCATTTACCATGTCAAATATAAAAGTATAAGTGCAGTTTTTTGAAAAATGGAGATACCACTCGGCTTTTAAAATCTTCTGTGAAGATTTTGCAATTTAACCAAAAATTTATCCTCCCGTTTGGTTTCCAGCTATCTATTTTTGACAATACTATTCATTGACTACGGGGTGGGCATGGTTCGGATTGGTTCAATTTTTTCAAAACCATAATTTACAATTTGGTTTTTGTTTCATCTCAAACCAAATCATTAGTAATAGTTTTGTTCGGATTAGAAATTTTCTAAACTATTAAATAACAGTTTGGTTCGGTTTGGATTTCAGATTAAATCAAAATTTCAACTAAAAATTTTCTTTGTTCTAGTTTTTTTATATTTATGTAGATACTTAAATATTTATATCACTTTACAATGTTATATTATAAACCACAACAAAATACTTTATGAATTCATCATACTTCTAATATATATTTCTCTATAAAATCAAGTATCCACTAATAAAATACATTCACTAACTAATAAATAATAAGTTATAATTTACAATTTCTAATAGGACCATCATGCAATCATCTACCAATAAATTTAGCCAAAACAAAAAATCACTCATCAGCAAAATTCATCAAGAAATAAAATGATTTGCTAATAAAATTAAACAATTAGTGCATAAGAAGAGTTTATATCTAAATAAATAAATTTCATACTTTATAAAGTTAAAACTATTAAGAAAAAAAACTATAGTTCATCATTAACAAAAAAATATCATTAACCTAAAAAACAAATTTAAAAATAAACAAGTTGATTTTAATCAATATTCACCAAATAATAAATATTAAATGAAATCATATGAACATATATGACCTTTAATCAATCATCATAAAAAAAATATAGTTATAACTTAAAAAGTAAAATATTATTGTATTTTTCTAAAATGGTTTGGTTTAGTTTTACGGATTGGTTTGTTTTACCTTCTAAACCAAACCATAAATTTACGGATTGGTTCGGATTGAAAATTTTAAAACCAAATTGTTAAAAAAAAATGTATTTTTGGTTTAGTTACGGATTGGTTCGGATTTTTGAATTGTTAAAAAAAAATTATTTTTGCCACACCCCAATTGGAGAGTATGCAATATAAAAAAGCAAACTACATGTGGTATGACATGTGAGATTGCTGCACAGGGGGCAGATGCAAGCTAGGCCGAACCTTAGTAAATTAATCTTAAAAGCATTTATTTACATTTACTTGTGTAGATGATCATTTCAGTAATTAGGCTTTTAACCCAATTTAATGCTATGGGCTGGTCTTCCGAGGTAGTAACAGGGCTTGAAAGAGCGAGTCTAATAAGAGATGTGAGTGTTGGATCTTTAAGTTTTAAAATTATAATCACATTAATTCTAGAGCCACACAAGGCAGTACACCTATTGTATAATATAGAAATTAACTCAGATATCGTCCTAGGAATCTATGTGCAGCTACTAGTAATAACCCGTTAACTATTATCTAGCCGAATCAATTGAGAGATAAATACTAAACTTTCTACTAATTTTAATTCAAAGCAAGTCAAAAACCTTAGACGAAAGATATGCATAATTTTCTCAAGATAATCGATCCACAAACAATGCTCTTAGTTTTATGAACAACCCTATCCTCCTTCATCTTTAAGGATAGATTTAATTGAACGAAATCGGGTTTCTCAAATAGATTACTCACTCTCTTCAAGTTAATTAACGCCTAATCCTAATTGCAAAAAGTGGGAAATTTCTTCCTTCACAATTATCAACTTAGAATAGCATGAAGATTATGAACTCTAATTGATAGAAAGTTGGAAAAAACCCTATTTCTAGGTGGATTACTCAACTTCTTATCCCATGAGAGATCAAACTCATTAATTGATATCTTCTTTCGAATTAACAAGAGTCAAGTTTATAATAACTTAGGCCTAAAATCATCACAAACGACAATATAAATCATGAAGCAAACTCAAAATCAAACTTCATTCAATTAATAATCAAGTCAATACATGAAGGCTAGGGTTTCCCAAAACCTAGGGCATACACAACTATTCTTCCATGAAGAGATTACAACAACAATAAGTGCAATGGAAGAAAGAGAAAGGATCATGATGATAAAACCCTTTTGTAGAAGTGATTGTAGTGAATCTCCCAAGTTATAACACGAATTCTTCTTCAAAAAGCTCTCCAAAATGCGTTCTAGGGTTTTTGGGTGGAAATACAATGAATAAAATCTGTCTTTCAAAGACAGGGTGCGGGTATATATATTAGTATGTACATGAACCTTACACGGCCCGTGTACATCGGGGTAGAGTACATTAACTTCGCGATTTTTTTTTTGGGCACATGCACACGACCTATTGTACACAACTGGTGTATATAGGGTCGTGTATCCTGGAGCTTTAAATTTTTCTTCAATTTTTTTCCTCCAAAAGTACATTAGTAGTATAAAAATATAGTGTGTGGCCAACAACTTCACAAAAGGCTCCAAAGCTCTCCAAAATCTTGGTTTCTTTCATAATAATCCTTTGAAAAGCCAAATTGTTTCATGATTGTCCCTGAAACACAAAATTAGTTCAATAATAATTTTCTTCAATAAATCAATTAAATAGCGTATGAAATATTCTCAATAATGCACCAATAATAAGGATCTTAAGATACTTATCAGGATGTCATAAGGAGAGCTTAGTGGGCTAGGAATAGGGATCATTGGACCGATTCATTCCGCTCTTGGCCTAATTCATCTTTCTTATGCGTGAAAATAGACTCTAAAAATATACTCCTAGTTTAATTTAGGCTTTGTTTGAATAAAATAATGTTATGTGGACTAAAAAAGCCTTCATTCTTTTTATAATCAAAATGGACTTCTTTATAATAAAACCATCAAGCCCATTTTCAACCCAGCCCATTACTATAAGAAAATGCTGTCAAATCATTATAAAATGATCTAATGATCACTATTAATTCTTGATCTTGATCATTCGTTTGAGTGCTATCCAATGGCTACATCAATCTCCAACCAATGGCTGGAATCAATCTCCACTATCTATAAATAAGAGATTTCTCCCTCATTTGAGGGACATTCTACATATTGCTAAGATTGACAACAACATAGAAACTCTATTGAAATATCTCTAAAAAAGATCAAAGCATCTATTCTACGAAGAATGAGTCAAGTATGGTCGAGTTTACTTGATTTGATCTTCTGTCACACTCACATATTCAAGAAACCGGGTTTGCTTGTTCCTCCTCCACGCCCCTCTTTGCGACATCTTACACGAGTCATCAGTTCATAACTCTTCCCAAGTCGACCAGCACGCCTATCATACATTATCAGCTAGCTGCAACAACCCTACCATGCGACTTGCTATTAAAGTTATTTTACATCTTATATATTTACGAGAATTTCATAATGATTTCACTGTAATATATTTTAAAAGTTCATGAAAAAAGACATTCAAACAATAATAAAAAGTATTTAGTGCATTTTATATAGAGATTATGCATGTAACCTGAAAAATGAATTATTAATAAAAAATATAGAGTTAATATTTGTATAAATTTTGCTTTTAACAAAAATAAATCATAAAATATCTAGATAGGATATCAATTCAATAATTTTTGTTCATTTTTTAACCATTATAATAGCCTTTAGAGCCCAAAACTTTTATTAAAGTCTAGTCTAAAAGAAATAACCTAACTCAATTAAGACAACAACGTACGACAACACAAAAATAAACCCTACTAAGGAAAAGTAATGTCAATACATCAATGAGAAAGTTCCAAAATTAGGTACCTAATAACTCCTTTTTACTCTATTCTTTTCATAGAAATTTGAGCTTAATTTGATGCGTTCTTGGATAAATTCCTGTAAGATATCGATAAATAATCTATAAAGAAGGGTATATATGTATAAAATGTTGTTAAGAGGGTAATTTTGTCCTTGAACAGATGATTTTGGACTCGAGGAAGTTCCGTGCGAATGAATGAACAAATTTGACTTAGGCCAGCACCTAAGTTGCCAACTATGACTTCTAAGCCACCTGCCTAAATATAATGGATGACGGTCTAAGCTTCAGCATTGCAGTTTCGAAATGTGTAAAGGAAATTGGACTTACGCTGGTAAGAAAGCCGTCAACATATCTAAGAATGCTGTCGGCGTATCATGTAACGGCCGAGGCCTACAATGGCGTTTTTCCAAAGCCAACCCCCTTTATAAATAAACCATAGACCCCACGAATTTATCACAACTCTCTTTATACAAAATTAAGGTATATGGGTCTAATCTTGGTCTTTTTCAATTCTTTTCCTTAGATAGATAAATCTAATTCTAGTATTGTATCCGATTGAAGGAGATTTGGGAATCCACTGTAGAAAGCCCTAAAGCGGATTTTGAGTGTTTTGGTTTCAAATCAAAATAAAGGTAAGATCTCTATCAAAGTCTTGTAGTTTCTAAGATTGATAGATTATAGGAACGTGATTATAGCAATAGTATATTATTTGTGACAGGAGAATTGATTGAACGAATTAGGATTTCCTTTACGAACAGGATTTGCGAGATCCAAGTAAATATGAATCCGTCCTTCATCTATGGATTTAAAGTTATGAATCTTTATAGTTGATTTCGTCATAGAAGATTATATATGTGTGTATGTATAGTGAAGGGAATTCATGGAGATTGTTAAGAATTTTGAAGAATTCGTAAAAAAGGGTTTCAGTTAAGTACAAACGAGATAACATGTGTGTTGATCTTCGGTTAGATTTATGGAATTAGGGTTAGGGTTTGGTGTTGTATTTACAAATTGAAATTGATTTCGACATATGTTGTTAAACAGGAGTATTGTGAGATTAGGGTTCCTACTCTATTAATAGTAATTGTTCGAGAGATTTGGATTGAAAGAAAATCTAGGTATGACCTTACCATGCTTGTATGTTTGTGCTTGTAGGATTAGTTGTTAAATTTGACTAATTTATATTCGACTTTAATTAAAATCGTGTGTTAGTTGTTCATGGCTTCGGTTAGTATAGAACTCATGGTGGAGTGAAACCATGGTGGAGGATGATACTAACGCTGGCAACCTGATGATCTTTGTGCCACATTGTCCCGAGTGAAGCCGTACCTGGAGATGATTCCAGTAGATTAGGAGTTGTTACTAGCTTAATTGTGGAACCATCTATATATGTTTATATTAGTATAACATGGTTTTCATCGGGGTCATGAGTTACTCCGGGTTTAGGATAGTGATCAATAGTCCTAAACTTTGTTGGTTACGGCTAATGAAAAAGATAATTAATTTGTGCTTATTGCATTAGAATATAAACTGCATGTGATATTGTGATTTGCATGTTCACGCTCATGTGCATGTGCTTTTAGTTTCGCGTACTGGGCATTTTTTCGCTCAATCATTATTTTTCCACAGGTACAGGTGAAGATTCTATAATTTATGACTTGATGGGCTCTGACGTATTCATTGATGATGCGGAGAGCGATAGCAGTTATGACTATCCTGTTGATAATTGAAATTAGTTTTTTAGTAAATCGAGAAGTAGAAACATATGATGATTTAGTTTCTTTTGGAGATATTTTATATGTAAGGATTTATCATTTCTGTTTTAGATTGGATTTTTAAGTTATGCTAGTCGATGATGAGGAAAATTATTTTGATATGAAAATTTTTTAAAAGTTACCCTTTATGTGAGTGGTTGGTGATATTTTAAATGCATATTTGTGGTTTTATAAATCTATAGCCTTAGCGTGTCTAATCTAGTAAGGACACGTGGTGGGCTGATAATGCCTTTAAGTTAGGGCGTTACAACTTAAGTGGTATTAGAGCAATAGGTTTTGATGTTGATAGATATATGTTATGACTCCTTAAGACATTAAGTCTTGATGAGAGGGGTAGATATTAGGTGGGAACATTTATTCATAAGTTATAATATTATGTAGTGCTATAATCTTTTAGTATTTCCTTAACCTTATAGATATCTTTTCTTTTTCTTTTTAGAATGCCATCATGTAGAAGAGCCCTGATGCTAGTTCCTTTAAGACTGATCAGGAGGAATAGTCACCAGAAAACCAACCACCTATGAATCCAGTGCTAGAGGATTTACCCCCACCTTCGCCACCACCAGTACCTCCTATAGGACATCATGTGCTCATAGATGCTGCTTAATTGATGCAAGTAGTGAATACCCTTATGGGAGTAGTCACCCAACAATAGCAGAATATGAGGAATGATATGCAGGTCGTACAGGCCAATGCTAAGGCCTGGAGACAAGAGGCAAAGAGGAACAATGGCAATGGCAGAAATGGAGGCCATGGAGCAAGACACGCTGATGTGTTAAGCCTAAACAAGTTTGTAGACTTGGTCTACAAGTTTGAGCCCTAACTTGGGAAGCCATTGGAGGCTCAGTTATGGATTGAAGAGGTGGAGAAGATGTTTGTTGCCTTGGACATACCAGATAACAAAAAGGTGGAATATGTCTCCTATTTGCTAATTGGGAGAGCAAGCAACTGGTAGATGAGCACTAAGCGTCATATAGTAGTACCAATCACATGGGAGATATTCGAACAGGCCTTCTACATGGAGTTCTTTCCCAATAGTGTGAAGCAGAAGATGCTTCACGAGTATTATACATTGCAGCAGGGCAAGATGACTGTAGAAGAGTATTAGGTAGAGCTGCACCGACTGATGAGGTTTTTACCAGACCCCCTTAAGGATAGTGAAGAGGCCAGAGTAAACAGCTTTATCACGGGTCTAGATCCTAAAATTCAATATCAGGTCAATCTGATGGACTTGAACAACTACATTGCTGTAGTCATTAAAGCTAAGATAATTGAGCAAGGATTGAACAAGATCAAGGGAAAGAGTGAACTCAGAAACCAAGTCTACCTAGGCAAGAGGCCAGTTGCTATGGTTATAGCTCAAGATAGAGGGAAAAGGCCTTTCACTCAACAAGTAAGATCTTTGGTCCCCAGTTCTGATAGGAAATGCTTTAAATGTCAGGGACCCCATGATGTGAAAGACTGTAAGTGGCCCAATAATGCTTGCTTTAGCTGTGGAAAGGTGGGGCATAGTAAGAGATTCTACACTGAGCGATAAGTTGGTCCAATTATTTTCTATTTTAAGTGTGGACAAAGGGTACATAAGGCGGTGGATTGCAAGGATATAGGAAGGCAGATAGTGTCTGGAGCACCAATGAATAGACAGCAGGGACAGGGACAGAGAGCACCTGCCAAGATTTATGCTTTACAGCATAGAGATACCTCCAGCGTTGACACCATAGCAAGTACGCCGACTATACTTGGAAATAGTGCATATGTATTGTTTGATACTGATGAAAGTTTTTTTTTTGTATATCCGAGTAGTTTACATCTGTATGTGGTGTGGATATTGAGTTCATGTGTGGATGTTTTGCTGTAAATACTCCTTTAGGGAGTGGATCTTTATTGAATAGAATTTGCAGAGATGTAAACATAGAGATAGAATGAAATGACCTAGATTTCAATTCTATTTAAATTCCATGTGTTTATTTATTTATCTTAAGTATTGAATTGAATGAGCATGATGATTATAATGGTTATGTTGCTAGTGATCTAAAATGTATTATTTTGCATGTATATATTGAAATTAATATCTTTGTTTTATATGTATTAATGTGTGTGTGTAATAAAATTATTAATTATGTCTTTTATACATTAAGGTGTTAGTTAAGTTAGATTTATAAAATTAATCTTGGTTTTCTATAAGATTAGTTGATAGAGTTTTCTTTAATTAAGTTAGCAATTATGCCCAAATGAAGCTTCAAATGAGACCCAAATACACCCCAAATGCAAATTAAAGTTACATATGCCTTCAAGGGTAAATTTGGAATATGTTTAAGTCTTAATTTTGCTCAATTAGACAACTTTTAAAGGGCAGCCATTAATTTATCCGAATTTTCTTTTTCTTTCTTTCTTTTCTCTTCTTCTTCCATTTCCATTTCCATTTCCAATTCCAAGTCTCTAAACTAAGAACAATAGCAAGCTTTGGAAATCAAGTTCTCTCCAAGGCAAAGCATTTACATGTGAGTGGATTCAATTGTGATTGTTGTTTTGTTTTCCTTTCTTGTGGTGTTGTATGAGTTCTTGAATGAATGAGTTTAATGTTATCTAAATGGTTTGTTCATGTTTGGGATGAGCTAGGCATGTGTTTTATGAGTTTGTGAGGTTATGCATGTATTGTTGAAGTGATATGAAGTGTTGGGAAGATGTGAAGAGGATATGTGTAGGAAAATTTAGAATGGATTGAAGTGGAATTTGAAGTGTTTAATTGTATGGATTTCTTGTGTTGAGTTGCTAAGATTGAGTAGTGTAGGTAGAGGTTAGTATATGAGGTTGAAAATGTAGTTGAGGAAGGTTTTAAAGTGTTTTAGGATTAAATTTTTTAAAGTAGAAAAACAGGGGATTTGTGTTTTTCGTTTAAGGCTGTTTTTAAAACGTACGCTGGCACCTGGGAATTCAACGCCGCCGGCGTAGAGGCAGCGTTGGATTCAAATCTCTTAACATCGCTTTGCAACACCGCCGGCTCTTACAATAAGAATTGCCAGCGTTTGTTCTTCAGAACGTACGCCGACAATTTGAGTTTCTATGCCGCTGGCTTTCGTTAGGAAAGTCAGCCGATGTTCTTTCATTCATATTGTACGCTGGCCTCTGAGAATCAAGGCCGCCGGCATATGTGTCAAAGCTGCCTGCGTATTTGGGTAAGCAGACGGCTTAGACCTCTCTGAACGTTTTGAAAAATTTTGGGTTTTGGATTCTACGCCGACTCAAGGTCGCCGGCGTACCTTTGAACACTGCCAGCGTTAGCAGTGTTGATTTTCAGAGTATTGAACACCGGCTCAACGCTGCCGGCGTTGAGTACCGGCGTATCTCCTGTGCTTTTGAATTTTAAAAACTTTTTCTAAAATTTTCCGAAGTTTGTTATTTAAGCAATTAAGTATTTGTTAAGCGATCTAGGATACAATAGGATGTTTAAATGCTTATTTATGACTTTGTATTCAATTATTTGAATTTCTTTGATATATTTGTGATATATAGAGATAATATGAGTATAATTGTGAGAATGAGATCTATATTTATTAATTTATTGATTATTGTGATATTCTTATTTCAGTTAAGGATTCTTCGGTTAGTTCATCATCGAGAGATCCTAGTTATATACTAACGGGTTCAGGTACGCAATGACTTATTTGATGATTGCTAGGAATAGGCATTCCTAATATGATTTAAATTGATTTGACTTAATACTTGAATGAACTGGATGTCTATTACGCTGTTTAATCTGATCCGAGGAGCAGCAAACCTGTCATGATGCAATGACATGTTAGTTAGGCGCTTAACCAAGTCATGATGCAATGACTTTACCATGATGCAATGGTACGCTATGATGCAATAACAATTCTTTTTGGTTAAATGGGTAGCTGATAGGGGGGAATATATCTGAGTAACATTTGATTAAACTTAGGGGGAAATACCATGATTTAGTTCAAAGTTTATGGGAACTTGTGAACTAGGCTCATGTTATGGACTGAGTTTAAGTAGAGTCGGGCAACGGCTTTTAAACCCTAAATGAAGCTATTATCTTCATGTAATAGATATAGGAGATATAAGTATTCGGACTGCTTATATCAACCCCCTGAACAGCTGCTGTTACTCAGGATCCCTGAATTCCCGAAGCATGACCGGGGTTTGAATACCCTCTTGTTGATTTATGAAAGAAAGTGTAATAAAGATAATCACCGTCTAATGATGCATTACATTGACTTGATGATTTGTTTTTGCATTAGTTATTGTGTACTGGGCCTCTGGCTCACTTTTACTGCTTTGCAGGTATTGGAGACGAGTTTTATGATGATTTGGGCTATGGGTCCGATTTCGAGAGATTTATGGATGAGTGGGACGAATAGGATCCGATCACCCTGGACCTTTGGAAGGAATTTTGTTAAGGGAAAAGTTATGTATAGAAGGCTTGTTAGTTAAGCCAATTTTTGTAATGACCTTAAGATCCTTTAGGATTCTTATGTTTTAAGAAAACATGTAATTTTTGTAGTGTCTTGTA
The DNA here is from genome assembly GCA_024138025.1 of Combretum micranthum. NCBI lineage: Eukaryota > Viridiplantae > Streptophyta > Magnoliopsida > Myrtales > Combretaceae > Combretum > Combretum micranthum. Next base: position 891,970 of record JAMXBD010000427.1, on the reverse strand, counting down.
TTGGCACTAAACAATGTTCATATGATGTAAATGTATGTATAGATTGTTTTTGTTAGCAATCTTGTTTTGTTTAAAAGTTCTTGGTAAAATTATAGTGATTTTGATCAAACAATTTTCATAAACTGTTAGTTTTAGGATAACCTTACATATAATGTGAAAATGTTATATGTGGTTGGGGACTCGGTACTCTAAGTCTCGGGATTTAGAGGGTCGGGTCTTTACATAGAAGGTAGGCTCTTACCTGCAGATCTTATGGTGATAGATATGATTGATTTTGATGTAATCTTAGGAGTAGACTGGTTTATGAAACACCAAGCTGTAATTGATTGTAAAAATCTAGTTGTGGAGTTTAGTTTAGATGTAGATAAATTTGTATATAAACTTAAACTACAAAGACCTGCAACTTTACCCACATTTGAGTTGTGGAAAAAGTCAGCATTAGTGATGGCAGTTATGACTCTAGAAGATGCATCAAAGGCAGATCCTATGAGGATATCGGTCGTGAGAGAAAATCTAGATGTGTTTCCTGAAGATCTACTTGGATTACCGCCTGAGAGAGAAGTTGAATTTACTATTGATTTGGTATCTGGTACCATAACTAAGTCTAAAGCACCATATCGAATGGCTCCGACGGAGTTGGCAGAATTAAAGGTTCAATTGGATGATTTGCTTAAGAAGAAATTCATTAGACCAAGCATATCGCCTTGGGGAGCTCTAGTATTATTTGTGAAGACGAAGAATCAGAGCATGAGGGATGTGGAAGTTAAAGAATTCCCCGCTTCTTTCGCATTAATTCGTGGGGAACCAGATGTTTATGAGTAGCCTAACAATGCAGGTGAAGAATTTTGAAATGACTTTAGTAAAGAGACGGTTTCAACCGAGACCACTAAATAGTTACACGAAGCCTCCTGGAAAAGATAAAAAAGAAAATTCCTTAATTATGTATAGACTACCGAGAATTGAATCAGGTGATGATTAAGAATAAGTATCCATTGCCTAGAATAGACGACCTGTTTGATCAGTTGACAGGAGCACAGGTATTCTCCAAGATTGATTTAAGGTCGGGGTATCATCAGTTGCGAATCAAAGCAAAAGATATTTCGAAGATAACTTTCAGAACTAGATACGAGCATTATGAGTTTGTAGTTATGCCCTTCGGTTTTACAAATGCACACACGATATTTATGGATCTCATGAATAGACTTTAGGGATTATCTAGACTCTTTTGTTGTAGTGTTTATTGATGACGTTTTGGTATATTAAAAAACAGAGGAAGAATATGAAGAACATCTCCGATTGGTTTTGAATAGGCTACGAGAAGAAAAGTTATATGCCAAGTTCATTAAGTGTGAGTTTTGGTTAGATCAAGTATCATTCTTGGGGCATATTGTGGACGGGAATGGAATTTCTGTAGATCTCGAGAAAGTAAAAGCTATAGTGGAATCACTACAAGAAATTTTGGCTTTAGAGACAAAAAATTTTGTCTCTGAAAGTGAAAAATCTGTCTCTAAAACTTTCAGAGATAGATTTTCCGTCGTAAATTTTTGTCTAAAAAATCATCATCGCTAATTCTTTTAGAGACAGATTTATTTTTCGTCGTAAATTTGCTATGAAATTTCTGTCGCAAATCTGTCTTTGTTTTATAATTGGTTATTTTTAAATATCCAAATAGCAAATAACAAATAAAATTATTCCGTCGCAAATTTGTCTCTAATTCTAAGATAAATTATTAAAAAACAATTCACATTTGCCTCCTATTTATCCTTCCGAGAAGGTCACCCATCATTGAATGTTATATGTTAAGCACACTTAATATTAAAGTTCTTACAAGCATTAAGCTGATGAATCAATTCATATCTTTATGAAAAAAGTTCCACTACTTTTTATTTAAGAGATATCATAATTTACAATATTATAACTATAAAACATTTTACATATTTTTTATAATTTCACTTTGCCTATTTATTAAATATTTTTTCATTAATATATTATTAAAGTAATATATAATATTAATATATACTACATTTACATTTTATAACAATTATTTAAATTATATATTTATTATAAATATATAATATTTTTAATAGTATATTATAATTTTTTTGCCAAATATGATATTATTATTAAAAAATATTATATATTATGTATATATAAATAATGTTATACATATAAATTTATATATATATATATAATGATATATATAATAATTATACTTTTGGTAATACTTATTTAATATTTTATATTAACTTAATAAATTATATATATATATATAAGTAATATGTTTGTTTTTTATATCATTTTTATTACACTTAATAAATTATAATAGTATAAAAATATCAAAATCTATTTTTCATTTATATAATAAAAAAAAAATATAACATCAATTTAAATATATTTAACTAATTATTTTATATTATATATTTTATTATTTAAATATACTATATTTTTATACAATATATTTTTTTCTCGAAATATGTTTTTTTATTTTAAATAAAATATAGTATGTGAAATAAATTATGTAAGATATATATAATAAATTTTTTTATATTCAATAACATATGAATAATTATAATAAATATATAATAAAAAATTATAAATAATATGAATATAAATATTTATTAATATATTATTAAAATATAATATATTATTTATATTTATATATGTTTATATACTAAGTTTACATTTAATAATAGTTATTTTATTTTACATATTTTATTATTGAAATATACTTTATTTTTAAGTAGTATTTTATGATATTCTTTTGTATAACATATTATATTATTGTTAAACACTATTTTATCGAGTTGTATAATTTAAATTTTTTATATAAGTTATTATGTAAAAGAATATATAATAAGATATAAATATAATGTTTATATTTTAAGTACTATTTTTTATTTTTACTTTATAATATATAAATATGTAATATAATAAATATATTATAAATAAAATATATATAATTAGTTGTAAATAACATATGATTATACATATTATAATCATTATATGATAAAATTAATTTAAAAATATTATATATGTCCTTATTATATAATACTCATTTATACATATTATATTAGATATGTATAATTAAAACTAAATTTTAAACATAATTATTTATATATACATATATATAGAGCTGGGCAAAAGGGCTAATGGGCGGGGCTGAGACCGACCCATTTTGGCCCGTAGGCTAAGCGGGCCAAGAAATCTTAGCCCATTTAATAAACGGGCTAGAATTTCTTGACCCTAGCTTGACCCTCTTTGGCTTACGGGTTAAATGGACCGACCCTCTTATTTTCATTTTTTTTTTATTTCTAGTTGACATTTTAACCTTGATCTTAAAATCTTTATTAGTTATTACCATATGCACCATTATAAGTATAAGTAGAATATTTGTTGATGTTTGCTACATCTCAGTATTTATCAATGTCAAAAAAATAATTCTGTACTGGTTGATGATTGTGTTTATTTGGTTAGGACTTGGGAATATTTATTCAAAATGAAAAAAAAAAATTACCTGTTGTATGTAAATCAATGATAACGTATGGCCATATTAAAAAGGGTATATCGTATATGAATATGAGATTTCTTGAATCTTTATAGACTTATAGTACGTGATTATGGAATATATACATACATGATACATATCCATATTATATGCGTAGGCTCTTTCAAATACTATTTATCAAATTATTATTATTTTTTTTGCTTGGGATCGAACCGAACCCCTGGGCCTCTTGAGTCTTGCTTTTTCCCATTCGTAATTTTGACCTCTTCTTCGCAGGTTACAAGGAAATGTAATTTAAAGTAAAAATAAAGGAAATTTGTCTTACTGTATCGACAATTAAAAATAAAGGAAAATTGGGTAAATAAAAACATATAGGAAAAGTGTGTACTCTAGAGTCCAGACTCTAGTAGTGTTAATGTTATAGTGTGTGTTACCATGAAAACGGAAAAAAGATAACAATTAAAAAATTTGTTTCAATATTTTTTTTCCAGATTCAATTTGTTAGTTTTATTTTTTTGTTTTGAATTTTTTTCAATATTTTTAAGTTTTAATTTTAATTTTTTTTATTTAGTTAGCGGGCTAGGCCGGCCTATCATGGGCCAACCCTCTTTAGCCCTTGGGTTAAATGGGCCAGGCTTTTTTGGCCTGCTTTTAAATGGGCTAAAAAATGCTAGCCCTAACCCGTTTTTTTTAATGGGTAAATGGGCCAGCCCATGGGCCATGACCGTTTGCACAGCTCTATATATATATATATATATATATAATAATTTAGTTTAGAGGCAGATTTGCAACAAAATTTAAAAAATAGAAATTGGCACTAAAATAATTTATTTCCCTCTAAAATCAGAGACAAATTTACATCAGAAAAATTTCTGTCGCAAATTAATGGGTAATCTGTCGCAAATTCCATCGCAAAAGCATATAAAAATTAGAAGACTATTTATAATTTATATCATCACAAATCCGTCGCAAATCTGTCTCAAATTCATTTTTTTAGAGACAGAAATTTTCCATCGCAAATTTTCCGTCTCTAAAGGTTAATTTTCTTGTAGTGAATGGCCAACTCTTAAGACAGTAACTGAAATAAGAAGTTTCCTAGGGATAGCAGGATATTACTAGAGGTTTGTAGATGACTTCTCCAAGATTGCCAATCCTTTGACTAAACTGACTCAGAAGGGAGCAAAATTTGTTTAGGACAAGAAGTGTGAGAAAAGTGTCCAACTGTTGAAAGAGAAATTAGTGTCAGCACCGGTATTAGCTTTTCCAGTGAGTGGAGAGGAGTACACTATTTATAGTGATGCTTCTATACAAGGTCTAGGTTGTGTTTTGATGCAAGGAGGAAGAGTTATAGCATATGCATCTAGATAATTAAAGCCGTATGAAAAAATTATCCCACTCATGGCTTGGAATTGGCAGCCGTGGTCCATGCTTTAAAACTCTAGAGACACTATTTGTACGGTGAGAAGTGAAAAATATTCACGGATCATAAAGAGCTTGAAGTACATCTTCAACCAGAGAGATCTCAACATGAGGCAAAGAAGGTGGTTAGAACTGATTAAAGACTACAACGTGGATTTCCAATACCACCCTGGAAAGGCCAATGTCGTAGCAGATGCCTTAAGTAGAAAGAGGAACGAGAACTTAGCTGCTATGATCACAACTGAGCGTCACTTGTTGGATGATATGAGGAAGTTGGATTTGGAAATAGTGACCCGAAAGGTAAGTGCACTAACTGGCAAGGTTGTAGATACATCCTACTTTGGTTGATAGAATCAAATCAAGTCAAGTAGATGATCCGAGTATACTGGATATCAAGAGAAGATTGGAAATTGGCAGAGCTCCATAATTTTGTGTTGATGAAGAGGGTATCATGAGATACAAAGGGAGACTGTGTGTAGCGGAACAAGGTGAGCTTAAAAGAGATTTATTGAAGGAAGCACACTACTCGAGTTATTCCATTCATCGTGGAGGGAATTCCATTCATCCTGGAGGGAATAAAATGTATCAGGACTTGTACTAGTGGAGTAATATGAAGAAGGAGATTGTCGAATATGTATCAAAGTGTCACACCTGTTAGATGATAAACACAGAACATAGAACACAGAAGACCAGGTGGTGAATTGAGACCTTTGCCTATACCCCAGCGGAAGTGGGAACATATCAATATGGACTTTGTCATGGCGTTACCCAGGAATAAAGGGAAGTTTGATTCAGTATAGGTTATTGTTGACAGACTCACCAAAGTAGCTTGATTTATACCGATTAGAACTATTTATCGATTGGATCTATTAGCATAATTATATATTAAGGAGATCGTGAGGCTACATGGAATTCCCGTGACCATTGTGTCTGACAGAGACACTAGGTTTGTAGGAAGATTCTGGAAAAGTTTATATAAAGTTTTAAGTACTAAAGTGTTCTTCAGTACTACTTATCATCCTCAGACAGATGGGCAGTCTGAACGTACCATCTAGATCCTTGAGGACATGCTTAAAGCTTGTGTATTGGACTTTAAAGGAAGTTAGGATGAACATTTGCCATTGGTGGAATTTGCCTACAACAACAGTTATCAAGCATCAATAGGGATGCCACCATATGAAGCCTTATACGAAAGAAAGTATCGATCACCGATTCATTGGGACGAAGTAGGTAAGAGACAAATTCTAGGACCGAGATGGTCTAAGATGCTGTTGACAAGGTTAAGGTGATCAAACAGAAGTTACAAGCTGCTTAAAGCCGATAGAAAAGCTATGTGGATAAACGAAGGAGACTATTGGAATTTCAAGTAGGAGAACACGTGTTGCTTAAGATATCTCCGACGAAAGGTGTTGTTAAATTCAGTATGAGAGGCAATTTGAATCCCAGATATGTTGGTCCATTCGAAATCTTGGAAAGAATTGGAGACATGGCTTATCGACTAGCGTTGCCACCAAGTTTAGAGGGATGCACAATGTATTTCACGTATCCTTGTTGAGAAAATATGTGCAAGACCTTGAACAAATTGTAGAATTAGAACCGTTGGAAGTTTAAGCTAATCTTTCAACCCAAGAAAAGCCAGTACAGATTTTGGATACGAAAGAAAAGATATTGAGGAGACGCGTGACCAAATATGTGAAGGTTCAATTGACAAATCAAATTGAGCAGAAGGCAACTTGGGAGCTAGAAAAGGAGATGGGAGCCACATACCCCGAGCTATTTAATGAATCAGGTAACTTTCAAGGATGAAAGTTTCTTTTAGGAGGAGAGAGATGTAAGATACAGATAAATAATCTATAATCAAGGCTATATATGTAATAAAATGTTGTTAAGAGGGTAATTTTTTCCTTGAACATATCATTTTGGACCAGAGGAAGTTCCGTGTGAATGAACGGACAAATTTGACTTAAGCCGGCACCTAAGCTGCCAGCTTTGACTTCTAAGCTGCCGGTTTAAATATAATGGATGACAGCCTAAGCTTCGGCATTGCAGTTTTGAAATGTGTAAAGGAAATTGGACTTACACTGGCAAGAAGGCCGCTGGTATATCTAGGAAGGTCGTCGGTTTATCATGTAGGCCGCCGGCGTATTGGTCGGCTTACAGTGGCGTTTTTCCAAAGCTAGGGTTGCGTTTTTCCAAAGCCAACCCCCTTTATAAATAGACCATAGACCCTACGAATTTGTCACAACTCTTCCTCAGACAAACTTAAGGTACATGGGTCTAATCGTGGTCTTTTTCAATTCTTTTCCTTAGATAGATAAATCTAATTCTAGTATTGTATCTGATTGAAGGAGATTTGGGAATCTATTGGAGAAAACACTACGGTGGATTTTGAGTGTTTTGGTTTCAAATCAAAGTAAAGATAAGATCTCTATCAAAGTCTTGTAGTTTCTGAGATTGATAGATTATAGGAACGTGATTATAGCAATAGTATATTATTTGTGACAGGAGAATTGATTGAACGAATTAGGATTTCCTTTACAAACAAGATTTGTGAGATCTAAGTAAATATGAATCCGCCCTTCATCTATGGATTTAAAGTTATGAATCTTCATAGTTGATTTGCTTATAGAAGATTATATATGTGTGTATATATTGTGAAGGGAATTCTTGAAGATTGTTAAGAATTTTGAAGAATTTGTAAAAAGGGGTTTCAGTGAACTACAGACGAGATAACAGGTGTGTTGATCTTCGGTTAGATTTATGGAATTAGGATTAGGGTTTGGTGTTGTATTTACAAATTGAAATTGATTTCAACATATGTTGTTAAACAGGAGTATTGTGAGATTAGGGTTCCTACTCTATTAATAGTAACTGTTCAAGAGATTTGGATTGAAAGCAAATCTGGGCATGACTTTACCATGCTTGTATGTTTGTGCTTGTAGGATTAGTTGTTAAATTTGACTAATTTATATTCGACTTTAATTGAAATCGTGTGTTGGTTATGCGTGGCTGCGGTTAGTATAGAACTCATGGTGGAGTGAAACCATGGTGTAGGGTGATACTAACACTGACAACCTGATGATCCTTGTGCCGCGTTGTCCAGAGTAGAGCTATACCTAGAGATGATTATGGTAGATTAGGAGTTGTTACCGGCTTAATTGTGGAACACATCTATATATTATATATTATTATAATATGGTTTTCATCAGGGTCATGAGTTATTCCGGGTTTAGGATTAGTGATCAATAATCTTAGATTATGTTGGTTGCAGGCTAATGAAAAAGATAATTAATTTGTACTTGTTGCATTAGAATATAAACTGTATGTGATATTGTGATTTGCATGTTCATGTTAATGTGCTTTTGGTTTGGCGTACTGGGTGTTTTTCACTCAATCCTTATTTTTCCATAGGTATAGGTGAAGATTTTATAATTTATGACTTGATGGGCTATGACGTATTCGTCGATGATGGGGAGAGTGATAGCGGTTATGACCATCCTGCTGATAATTGAAATTAGTTTTTTAGTAAATTGAGAAGTAGAAACATATGATGGTTTAGTTTCCTTTGGAGACATTTTATATGTAAGGATTTATCATTTTTGTTTTAGATTGGATTTTTAAGTTATGCTAGTCGATGATGAGGACAATTATTTTGATATGAAAAGTTTTTAAAAGTTACCCTTTACGTGAGTGATTGGTGATATTTTAAATACATATTTGTGGTTTTAGAAATCTATAGCTTTAGCATGTCTAATCTAGTAAGGACACTTGGTAGGCCGATAACGCCTTTAGGTTAGGGCATTATAATTCCTATGAAGCTAGTGCTTTTAATGTTTAAATGTTGGTTTTTTAGCTCCTAAAATCAAAAGAAGAAGAATCAAAGTGTTTTAAATTAGATTTGGAGTAAAGCAACAGCAAAATTCAAAGGCAGATTTCTATTGAGCCCTACAAAAGTGCTTGTCAAGGCCAAAACATCAAGGCACAACAAGGAAAATTGGTCTGTTGCACTTTGAATCAAGGCCTCAACATGACCGTCAATGTATGTTTTGAGGCAATCGGGCCCTGGACTTAAAAACAGCTTTTGTCACACCGCATTGTTGAGCCTTAGATTTAACCCACAATGAATGTTGTAGAAGATTGGACCTTTGCTCAAAAAGTATAACTTGAGTCAAGATTAAGTTTTGAGCCCTCAAAGTACTCAAATTATCTCTCGGTTGAAGAATAGACAAAATTCGAGCATTTTAGTAAAATGCCACAACTTAAGGGAAACCTTGACTTTCATGCAATATTTGAGCGCTCGACCTACAATGCGACAAGTGACCTTATGTGTTGGCATTTACAACACGCGCGTGAAAATAAAAGACGATTTCTATTATAAAGAATCTGCCATGTTAGCAAAATGATTTTTGTGCCCGAGCCTATAAATAAAGGTGTATAGGCATGCGATCAGTATGTTATAACAAAGTGTAAATTTCCTAACATATTATACAGAGATAATTCTAAGGTAAAAGGATTATTTCTTCTTACTTTAGAAATTTTGAGTTTTCTAGATAAAATTATTTTAACCCATTGTTTGTAATTTTTGCAAGATTCTGAACTTCAATTGTAATATTCCTCATTATTTCCATTTTATTTCTTTAGAATCCGTGTTTAATGTTTGTATCCATGGAGAAATAATCTCCTATAGCTTAAGGTTTATAAATCAAAATCCTAATTCATGTGATTTCAAATGTATTTTCGAGTAATTATTGATTGGGTACTTGTAATTAGTAGCTTGAACTTATTTTCGTGGGTCTAAATGTGTGGTGCACCTTTTAGATTCATGTTTGATTTCAACCGAGCAGATTGAGAGATCATTTTTTTGAATAGATTTGTAGCTACTAATGGAGTTGCTCATAATCTTCTTGAAAGGGGGATGGTAAAACTTTATGTTACTTTTTTAAAATTCATTATGTTAGTTTTAAAAATAAAGGATTATTAAGCTTTATGCGGGTCTACACCGCTAATAACTTGTGAAGAGATCTTAGTAGTCTGGTTTAGACCTAGAGCTACTAACCTTAGGAGAGGCTTTAGCTTACCGTTGTGAATTCGATGATGTAAACACATTAGCATACAACTCTCTCTCTAAGTTTGTCAAGAAATCACATGATAAGGAAATTGTGAACCAAACCTTGGGCTTCCATCATGCATTTTTACAAACTTATCTTTAATTTTTCCCTAAAAACATTTGTAAATTTTCACTAACCTTAGGATGACTTCTATTTTTATCATGACTTTCTAAATTTTCTTTGGCTAGATAATAGATGATAAGTGAGTAAGATAGATGCCAACGATCCCTTGGAATACGACCTAATATTTTCTATACTACTTTGGTAGGTATGCTTACTTGATGTTGGTAGTTGATTTCGAAGTTGAACAAAACCAATTGGTTTTATAAATTTTCGAAAACTTCAACTTCACAGTCTTTAAAAAAAAAGGTTTTCAATGCAACTGACCAACAGACACAGAATCAACAATACCTTCTCTGTCTTCCTTCTTTCGCAATCTATAAAGAAAGAAAATTAGGGTTTAATTGCCTGATCCAATCTTTCTATCAGAATGAAAGAAAGTGCTTTATAATTGCTCTCTAAGCTCTGATTTATCTCTTGGTATATGATTTTACATGTGTTTATGTAAGAGATAATATTAGGGTTTGTTTTTGAATGCGAAGTACACAAGAAATGAAATGATAAGATGAGGAAAGAAGGTATTGTATTGGTATTTTAGCTACTAGAAAGCTTTAAGAAGAAGGTTAAAAACAAGAAGCAAGTTTGGTACTCGGGTGCCCTCCACTATGAATCTTTCTTCATTATTTGTATGCAACTCCTTTACTGTTTATACAATTATTATTGTTATAGCAAGTATTTGATTATGTATGTAAGCTCCACTCTATGTTGTTTGTACTTCTATGTATTTCTTCATCATGCTTAGGTTACTTTACTATGTTAACATAGAGTCCTTTACATGACTTGGAACTTCTGATTTCCTCTTAACTTATCTTATATTCTCATGTTCATCCATAACACATTATATGTAGAAAAAAACTATTTACAAATTATATAATTAATGCGTAATATGATTGCTTTTAGCACAAATAGATCATAAAGTATATTTGGATAGGATAATTGTTCAATAATTATGTACATTTTAATAACATTAATTGTAGAAAAAAAAAAGTTAACAAACCAAATTATATAATTAGTATGTAATAAAGCTCAATTGTAATATGGATAATATAATTATTAATTGTGGTATACTTCGAATGTAAAATAGTTATTCACAAAAATTTATTTAGTTAGATATAATTTTATGACAAAAGAATTTAATACTATTAGTTATTATGAAAAAAAAAAAAGTTAAAAAGAAATACACATATAAAGAAAGGGAGAGTAGTTAATATAATAAATGCATATTGAAAAAGTAAAAAATCTATGCCAATGTAATTGAATCAAGGACCTTATGGATGTAAAAGTAAAAGCTTAACCACTAAACCAAACTTATTTTTATACCATAATTCGTTCTTCATAATATATATAATATATATTTTTAAATACATTTTAAAAAATATTTTTTTCCAAGTCTAAGGGTCAAGACCCTTGCCGCCCGCTAGATCTATCCCTTCCTTTATTAGTAAAAAGGTTTTGCCAAAAACAGATTTTTTTTGCCCCAATTATCGATCTCATCCTCCTTTTGACATATTGCTAGGGCAATGATTTATCGGCACATGAGCCCTAATTTAGTCCTTCGAAAAAGCCGTCAATTAGCGCGCATTTGGTACCTAACCATATTGACTCTTTTGAATCATAACAGAAGGGAATTTAATTTCGTTATAGAAATTTGCACGCTCTAGCGAAGTCATTCCTTAGTGATCAAGACAACACTCTCGAGCTCATCATTAGGCATATGATAGATGGACAATCAGGAATAAACGCTTATGTATATTATACACAAGTATATTATGAATAATATTACATATTAATTAAATTTTATTATGTAATTTATAGTATCTGTTAATACTAATAATTATCATTATCATATATTAAAATATTATTAGTACTTATCTGTCATTTATATATATAACAGCATATAATATAATAAATCAATCGCACTTTATTTACTTTTCTTGTATTTAGAATATGGCCGCTCTTTTCTCTTTCTTGTCTTGGTTGCGTTGCCAATTTATCAATTATAGTGCCTCTCAAAAGGCCATCTTTTGCTTTTGTCCAACGGAATGCCTTTACGTTTCTTCAAGAAGTCCAGTCTAAGTCCATATAAAAAAAGATGCATGATTCTTAACCTTTTTTATCCCCCCACTTTTTCTTTTTCTTGATTTTGGCGGGGTCCTAAAGTGTGCAGAGCTTTTTCTTGCCAAAACAAAGTAAATTGACCCATTTGAAACATCCACTTCTCTCCAATGTCATACAACCACGTTGGTTTCCAATATTCATCCCCACAGGATCCTAGGTGGGTAAGGATGATCAAATGATCGCGTTATCAGTACCAATTCTTTTAATGTGAGAATAATTTAATGGTTCTATACTGTATTAAGATATGTACCATTAGTTATTTAATAATTTAAATTTATACCTAACTGTTAGTTTTTAATATTATCCCCCGTTAGGTTGTGAGGATGATCAAATGATCATGTTATTACTGTAATTTTTATAAGTAAGAAATATTCTATTGTCCTGTCATTTAATAGGATCAGTCTTGTCGATTATTTGACTGCTTAGGATCTATTTGAATTATCGGATTTTTATATGTATTGTATTTGAACTTATTTGTATCATATTTATATCGCTATGTTTTAGTCAGTTTATAAGTAAAATTGTCATGTTTTCACCTGTATTTGTTTCTTGAAAAAATCTGTTTGAAAATGATAAAAATATGATGTCAAAATGATTGGAATATGATGAAACAAACATACATCATTAATCATAATTGCACATAAAACATGTAATATATCACTTACTATATTTATTTATTTTAATAGTCAATATAAGTTCCCTTTTAGTTTAAATTATTCTCATATTATTTTCAAGCTACATGGTTAAAAATATAATTACTTCAAAAGGGAAATAAATTTTACTTTATTTACATTATATTAGAATAACCAAAAAAAGAAAAGAAAAATTCATTTTATATTACAATTATAGTGTATCATGCCCCGAAACATGGTCTAGGCATATCTAGTGTCATGTATAATACCTTACGCAATATACGCACAGGCTACCTTAAAAGGATTTGTTTACTGTGAACATTTGCTAGCCACATTTAAGTTTTGAAATCCTTTAGTTAGATTCTAGAAATAACTGGATTTAGCACTGGTAGAACTTGTTTTATAAAAACATTTCATTCTCTACTCACATGGGGAGATCGACTTTCATAAATAAAACCTTAACCCACTCTTTTGAGCAGTCCGAACTTCAAAATCAAAACCATACATCAGGTATCCCATATACGTTTTCATATTGGTAATACAAAGCTTTTAGCTTAAATTACAAACTATAGGCACCACGAATAGGGCAAAAAAAAACAAACATGAAAAGATAAATCCAATTCTTAAACATATTAAATTAAAATACATCCACGACCTTAACTCGCTTCACTATCAACAAGTTCCTCCTGTGTCCCCAAAACCCAATTCAATCATCATCATCCAAATCATCACCTGGAAAGAGAAAGAAATGAGCCGAAGCTTAATACAACAATAACATAAGCACACATGCGATGACACATGTACTTATTCTAATGCAATATAACAATTAACAGGTTGTTATCTTTAAATTTAAGTGCAACAAGTAACAATGTAGCACTCACTCTCTAGCAACGCGCCATTGGGAATCTGGGGGTTTTAAGTAGCAGCAACTACTCAGGGGATTGATATAGGTAATCCAAATACATATATTTCGTATATGACCATCTCTAAAAATAGCTTCATTCATAGTTCACAACAGTTATGCAACTTTACCTATCTCAGTCTATAATGTAATATATCTCAACTAGTCTCATAAACGTGGGTCATACTATATTACTTCTCGCCGATCTAGATAGATGTTATCCCAATACTATTTGCCCTATCGGCTATTCGCCGAGCCACCTCAATATACAACGCATGGGTAGGATGGCTTAAGTGCTTGACTACCGTGCTAGCATCGCTAAGTAAGATTATTGCTCCCCAAACTGGATTCAATGACCATGCATAAGCAACAAGCAATTATTAAAGCCGTCTTCAAGTATTAGTTCATTTAAGATGCCTATTCTAGCACATATCATGCAAGTTACTGCATACCTAATATACTGGTCGAGATCTAAACAATTCTAGAAGATAGATCAAAAGACAGGTTCAAAGACAAGGATTCATTCAAGAATGTAAATTCATATAAGAAATTAAATGAATTATCGATTTACATTAAATTAATACTAAATACTTATTTGACCAGACACAAAGGTAGGAACCTTGCCATGACTGTGAAAATCGTCATGCCAAGATACGGACAATTCTCCATTATCCATCAATTTACTTTTTTTCTTTGCTTATAATTATCTATTATTAAAACATCATCATTTCTTATTATCCATGTAGGTAAATAAGTTATTAACTTATAGAAAATATACATTTTTCTAGCAAATATACATTTGAAACAACATACTCCTTTTACTATTATGGTTTTAGCCTAGGATAGTAATCTATGCCAATTCTAGTTAATAAGTCTATATTAACTTAATTTAGCTTAATTGGATAGACTTAATCATTCTTGTTCATTTTAGCTTACTAAAGTTCATTAAGTTAATTTGAACTTAAATTTATTAACTAAGTTCATTTTATACTTAAAACCCATGTTAAACTAAATTGGTTATTAAGTTTAATAACATGTTCTTCATTTTAAAACACTTTTATACACATCACTATACCATATTGATAAGTATCAAAAGACCCTTATTTTTATGATGATTTAGGCAATATGGAACTCATCATGAAGAAAACAAATGAATTAAAGAAGAAAAAGGATAAACATGAAGGATTCTAGAACAAAATGGGGCTGTATGGAGGGCTGCATCAATTTTAAAGAGAAATAAATAAACCAAACACCCCTTTAAATGGGCCGTTTCAACTTAGGAACTTCACACAAAAAGTCAAATACCCTTCAAACTGGCCATTTGAACCTCCACAACTTTCCTTTATCTTTCAACCCTAACCTAACTCTCTTAGCTACTTGTTCTACATCATAATTCTAACTAAACATCATAACAGACAGCAGAAAAACTTATATCAAGTCCATCTAACATTCTTAAACACATATTACTCATCATCATCGAAGTTCTAATTTGTCATACACCTAGGTTTTTACATATATATTTATATTTTACTAATTTACCAATTTTATCAAAAAGCTTACATATATCTAGCAGTAATTCATCATACTATTGCATTTGCAACCATCAATTTCAAGAAAAACGACTAACTTACTTGTTTAGAAAACAAAAGCTACTTGATATTCTTTACTACTCTTCATTTCTTGTTGACGAAGCTACTCTAAGCTTATTTTTCACCTCCTATCTTCTTTTCTAACTTCAATTTCTTCTATGATCTCATTGAAATTGAGATTTAAGGTTGAAATTTGAGAAAGAAAGAAAAAGAAGAAGAAGAAGAAGAAGAGAGAAAAACGTTGAGAGAAAAGAAAGAAAAGAGAAAAGGAACGGAAGAGGAAGGCAACAAAAGGATTAATAAGAAGGGAAGGAAAGAAAAGGATAAGGATAAAGGAAATCTAAAGATATTTGTGGTTAGGGGCTTTGAGTTTAAATCTTTAGATAATTTTCTTAAGTATTAATAATAATTGAAAAATAATTTGAGAATCTGTATGATATGTGTCACGCCCCCAAAAGGGTACCCTAAACGCAACAGTTCGTCACATTTAATATTAAAATTTAAGTATGACGACCTCAGTCATCTCATAAGCTTCGAAACCGGGTATAAGGCATACGTTCACGATCATATAGAACCAACTTTGAAACAAGTTGTTTAACAAGATATTCATATAGCAGTTTAAGAATGGAAATCATAACATAATAAATAAAATAGAGAAATATATAAAGGTCTTACAATTAATCAAAGGGGCATTCCCCTGTAAAAAGATATAGTTCATCATGGTCTTGTGAAGCTTAATCAAAATATTTACATGAAGATTTACTTAGAAGTCTAAGTCTACATCTAGTCTTTGACTTCTTCCAAAAACTCCTTAGGCCAAAAAGGTAATACCTGTGAGAAATACCCCCGGGGCTTCAACCATAAATGAGGAAATTGCAAAAGGTATCCATAAGGGGGTAAACTTCTTCCTTAGTGAGAATTAAATCCACAAGTAAAGTACTCAACAATCAATATCCAGACAAGTTATTTAATCAAACATATTAGATGCAATCAATCAAGTGAGCAAACAATACATATGATTTTTCGGGAATCATATGTTTGATTGGATTTACCCCTCCATTCGGTGGTTGGGTGCTCCGGGCAACGAAGCCATGGCTTGCAAAAGAAGTTTTTGTACAGATT
The DNA here is from genome assembly GCA_024138025.1 of Combretum micranthum. NCBI lineage: Eukaryota > Viridiplantae > Streptophyta > Magnoliopsida > Myrtales > Combretaceae > Combretum > Combretum micranthum. The sequence continues at coordinate 875,456 of JAMXBD010000427.1, read as the reverse complement.
CCTACTAATCGCTAAGATGTAGTTGATTCAGGTGCCCACTCACCATTTAATTACAGGCAATCAAAGCCATAGATTATAATTTGATTGACCTCATTACTATGCCCTTGTCCCACCAAAGGTTTAGTAATGAATGCAATGTGACTCACTACGTGTCATGCATGAATCATTCAATTTAAGTAATCATGACATAATATTAATCATTTTATAAGTGACTATAGAATTTGCAGACAAATCAATATTAAACTAAATCATACAATGATTAGTTAACAATTCCCATCTCGATATACTCATCACAATTTCAACCATGTAAGTAAAACACATGCGCCTTCATATTTTATCTTTTCCTAAAATCTAGTGCTACTAAACTACAAGCAAATACATAAGTCTAATTACAAGAATTTAAACTCACTTGGCCATTTCAGCAGAAGCTCCTTGGTCGAAATAGTCCTCTGGGTATGGTAGCACAAACTCCACGTCACCTATATAAAAGAAATATCCAAAATGAGAATTTCTTGGAAGATCTAGTTACACTTGCAACTCTATTCTACAAAGTTCATCAAAATTCACATAGAGTGAAATTCCAATTTAAAATGGCCATAACTTGCTCATTTTAACTCTGAATTTCGTATATTATATACCGATTTCTACCCACTTAAAAATATCTATCAATTTCTAAGGTTATTTCCTACATACAAGGTCATTTGGCTTGCTAAAAGTCACCGTACAGATTCAAAATGAAAATCCCAACTTTTGAAAAACAATTCTCTAAACTCAGCTTTGTTCAAAAATCTTTTAGCAAAAATATAGATATGTATATAGTTGAAAAATCCTGAGAGTATATATATATATATATATATATATATAGACACATATTATATACAAAAATTCCAATGGTGTTGTCTCAACGATTATTTTTCGTAAAATAATTCATCTTAAGGTGTTGAAACTTAAACTTAACAAATTCTTTTCTAAGTATTTTTGAGAAACTTATAATTTCTTAGGTTATTATAAAAGAGTATATTCTCATTTTGTTTTACCATTTATTTTCCAAAACAAATAAATTTTTCTCTTAACTTTGGTCTTTTACAAATTTTGCTTCTAGTGATAAAAATAAAGTTTTCAAAAATTTTCATTAAGTTGTGGATAACCTATTTTGAGTTATAGATTTGTCCTTAAAAAAATGGTTTTGATAAATAAGTCTCTTTTCTCTTATGTTTTTATTTAATAACTTCTTAAATTTTATTTCTAAAACTTAGTCTTTTGATTTCCTTTACCGATTTAATTTGAAAAGAAATCATCTTTTTAAGTTATTGACAAAATCCATTGTTTTTTTTAACTTATCATATTTATATTCTTTTTATTTCCTTGAAAATAGGTTCATTCTTTAGAAACTTGAAAATTATTATTTTTCTAGATGGGTTTATAAATTAATAAGTTGATTTTATCTTAACTTTGAAAAATAGTTTACTTCTTGGTTTTTATTATGAAGTTGAAAAGACTTTAATCTTAATTTTTTGTGAAAAAATTGTATACCAACAAATTATTTTTACTAAGCCCTAGGTTTTCTTCTTATGAAAAGAAGGTGTTTATTTCCTTGGTAAACCATCCTTGTTGTCATTTGAGAAAACTTTGGGAAAACTTGAGAAAATGTTGCAAAAATCCATTTTCTAAGTTTTTTATGACAACTCATTTATTTAGTGACTAGTTACATAATAAAAAATTTAGTTTCAAGTTTTTTTATTAAAGAAAAATTCCACTTTAAATATTGTTGAGACAATATCATTATGAAGATGCATGTATATGAGCATGTAGTATGAAGATGATGAAAATATAAGAGAAGAAGCAAGGTAATAATAAGCAAGATAATATGGTCAAGCATTGGGAACTTTATCTTTATTAAGGTAACCCAATCAAGAATTGGGAGCCTTAGCTTCATCAAGGTAACTCGGGACTAAGTCCCGAAAAGAAAAAGAAAAAGAAAGAAAAAGAAAAGTCATAATAAGAGCAAATATATTAATAAGCTTGTTAGTAAGTTAGTAAACATTTAGGCTCTAGAATATAAATAGATATAGATATAGATAGTATCATATATAGATGGTTAAGTTAGAAGCATAATAACAACAATAATAATATAGCATCATAATCAACAATAAGATCATAATAATAACAACATAATAAAATCAAAATTCTTGGCATGTGTAAGAATAAAACATGAACATGTTGTTGCTTCTACAACTCATATAAGTTTTTGAGAAACAACATCATAGTCATGCTAAGTTACATGACATGAGAAAATAATTGGTAGAAAAGGTAAGGATTTTTACCTAAAGAGAAGATATGGAAGTGGTAGTGTAAGAAAAGTTTGGATAGTATATGTGTGTAGAAAGTATGTAGGGCAAATGGGTAGAAGAGAGAAAGAAAAGAGAGATTTTTGGGAGTAGGTGTTTGTGAAGAGAATTTGGGAGAGTTTTTGTATGGTAAATGAATGTGTGAAAGAAATGGAAAGAGAATGGATATTTATAGAATTTTTTGAGTGAAAATTGTGTGAATTAAATAAATTAAAAGAGAAAAAAAATAAATGTGTGTGTGTGGGAGAGGGCATGGCCAGAAGAGGAGAGAGAAAGATTTTGATTTGTTTTGTATTTTTTTAATTAAAAGTAATGAGATGTAAGATTTGATGTGAATGAAGATGTACGAGAAAAGTAAAAACTAAATAATAGCTACGTAGAGTGTAAGAATAAATGTAGAAAAGTAGAGACAGGTGAATAGTGTAGAATAGTATTATAAATAGTAGATAAGACAATTTAATATCAGTAGTAATGAAAATATGTGCAATTAAGCTATATCTAATATTTTTAGATACCGAAAAAATTACAAAACCGATATTCTTGAAATCCTTGTATTTTTACGAGTTTATTGGTATTATCAGAATATTTTTGCCTTTGGGTATACCGAGGTACGGTTTTCGAAAACTAATCCTGTTTGGATCTGAAAGACACTAAAAATTATCGAATATGATATTTTTATGCTTTCTTATATTATTACGAATTATTATCCACTACTATATCAATTTCCTTATTTCGAGGTTACGAGCACGGGATTGTCGGATTTAATATACTAGGTTTGATGTATATTTGTTGACCTTAGAGTTTCCGATTGACTTTCGATTTAGGATTTAAGCAAAAACCGTAGCATAAAATCTAGGGGATTACAATATAAATTAATAACTTTATTCAAAAATTTTAGCTTAGGAATTTAATTTGTGAAAAATTGGTACTTATTTTGGGTTTGAGCTTAAGAATTGATATTTTACAGTAAGACTCAAAATTTATGGGGATTTAAGAAAATGAAATTGAAACTAAAGTTTAAGGGTTTAAGAATTTCCTAAACATTTAGATTGCACATTTAAGGGTTTAGGGATTTGAAAATGAAAGAATAAGGAGTTTAAATTGAAAATTGGAAGAGATGATGAAATTTAATTTGTCGAAATAGATAGATAAGGCAAATAGACAAAATGAATGGGTATTCGAAATCTCAAACAACTAAATGTATTTGCTAATTCAATTATATTAACCTATCTAATTGTATCCTATTGTTTAATTTACATGATTTATTTAATTAAACCTTTTAAGTTCAATCTCTATATTAAACTTAAAGTTATATTCAAAACTACCTACCTTTATTCTATTTAATCATGTCAAGTTCAACTTAGATTGGTAAAGTTATGGGGCATTTCATAGTGTACCTTATATAGGTAAAAAAGAATTTGCTCATAACTTTACTTTTATACATTTTTTTAATATTTAATAAGAGTGACTTAAACTTTTTTATTTAAAAATTATAGGTGCTTAGTATACTTTGTAAAAGGTTAATAAAAAGAATGGAATTTTATTTTATTTTTTCTTTTGGTCATATATACTTGTTTAGTGTAGATTTTTCTTTTGTATTTTAATTTGTTTAATTCGATTTATATCAAAACCTAACCCATTTGATATAAGCCATCAACTAATATTAAAAGAAATATAGAGTTTGATAAAACTTTTGAAATCACCACTGATCGGAATCGAAAAAAACTATATGTTAGGATCAATGGGTCAGTTGATCCTAACGTAGCAACTTGGTCTACTATAAAAATCATTAAAAAGATAAATTTTGGATAACCAAAGTTTCATGGTTCAGGAGCTATCCTATTAAAATCATATAGTTACCACCTTAATCCTTTAATTAGATTTTATCCCTTTAATATTTCTAAAATATCTTTTTAGAAACATTAAAGGGATAAAATTTACAAAATAAAAACTTTTATAAGTGGAACTTTACAACACTTTAATTATTATTTCAAAATAATATGCAAACACATATCAATCAAGTCAATAAATACAAAGTGAGAAAAAAATTTCTTTTCATTTTTTAAGTTGCCCCATAGGTGTCTATGTACCCGTTAGTCAAGCTTAGACATCATGTAATACTTCTACAAAATTCAAGACATCATGTAATTCTTCTATAAAATTCAATGTGTTGGTATTTTTAAAGTTTTGTTAAACTAGTTTCACTTTAAGTACATTAAGGTTTTATATTTTTGACAAAAATTTATTGTTGGTGATAACAATTCTATAAAGCTAGCGTTTCATTTTTATTTTAGGAAAAAAAAAGATTTTTCTAAGCATCCAAAATGAGTTTTATTATTTTATATATTTTGGGTTCATTATTATTTTATTATTTTATTTTTCTATTTTTTACACAATCCATAAAAATACTAGTTCACTTTATTACATACGTATGTTTTTTATTTTCCTTTTCTTATCAATTTTCATTTTTATTTTTTACTTCTTTTTATTTACTTTTTTATTTATTTTCTCGTTTTGATTATTAAATTAATTAAATAAAATAAATAAAAAGGAAATAACTCACATGGATGAAGAATCAGGCATGGGTTGGAGCTTCTAGGTTAGATCCGAGTTGTCAGCGGGTTGTGGTTCGCAGGCGACCGGCGGAGTGGAGATTTGCTGTTTTGGCATTGCTAGTGGCTGAAGATCTTGTTGGAAAATCTCGACTTGACAAACACTTTAATGGACTTAGTTGACTCCAAAAGTGGCTTAGATGCTTTTAGGCGGTGGCCAGCGGTAGTTCATTGGCTGAAGTGGATTCCGACCTCCTTGAGCTGTCTTAAACCTATCAATTGGAAGCTTACACTGTCTTGAAGCTTCCTTTAACCTCCAAACCATTCGAAATTACTTGCAAAACAAGAATTTCGAAAAGAAAATTTTGAATCCCTAACTTCTACACAACATTAGATGTGAGCATTTTAGTGAGATTTCTGTGAAATTCTTCATGTCCAAGATTGTTGTAGTGTCTCCTATTTGTACTTTTCAAACTCCAATCAAATATGGAAAGAGGATAAAATCCTCGATTTCGAATTTTAAAGATTGGATTTTGATTTCGTTTTACATGGTGAAAATCGAAACTTGGATTTTATTTGATATCAAAATCATATATTTTGAGGGTTTTCATGCTGAGGTTGCTTCGATTTTGTCCCATTTTGTCCAAATTCGAATCAAATCAATGAAAAGGGAAATTCACAATTTTATTTTTTTTCAATTTTTTTGGTTTAATTTGATCAAGACCAATTTTAGGTCTTGATTCAAAGCATGCCATGTCTCCTTTGAGATTTCACCATAGGTGAAATCTTAATTAAAAATTGACCAAAAATGGCTCGGAAATGAGCCATCCAACCATGGAAATCGTGGATTTTTTGGTGCTAAAGGTAGGGGGTGAACCTGATGTTTTCATGACATGAGCAGTTGCGCGTGCATCACATTTTGCTGCGTGTCACTCAGGAGTGGTTGAAAATACTAAATGGACTCGCATTGCCTTCACCTTGAAGGGTTGACCTCTTGTTCATATGGTCCATGTATTACCGCTAAACCATTGGTTAATTTCTTGATTTGTCTTCAAGAAATAAATATTTATGCTTTGTGTTTGGGCTCAATTAAATAGGTCAGCTTATTATGAGCTATTTAATTGGGTCCAATATTTATATTTAATTAAAATTAATATTATATTAAATCTAAAATAAATTTATTTAACATTATCGTACTTATAAACTCATTATTATTTATATTATTATAATATATTATTTGTATATATATATTTTATTTTTTATTTTTTAAAAATTATTTTATTTTTATAAATTTTTGGCTTAACATAATATTCAATTTTATTATATATTAAAGCAGAATTGGAAAAAATTGGGTGTCTACAATACTTAATTAAAATTTAATTATCAATCTATCTTTTTTTTTTAAAGTCAATTTATAAAACTTGTGTAAGTTTTGTTACCAAGAAAAAAAATATCACAAAAAAAAAAAAAATTGTACTGAAAGTTACAAATAGAATAAAAAGAAAAGCATAATATGATTATTATTTAATTTTAATTAAGGCAAAACGCAAATGCATTAATTTATGTTTATTTTATGTTTTCTTAGGTTTTTTTAGAAGGACAAAAAATAACAAGTACAAAGAAATAGTTTGAGACACAAAATTTATTATGGAAAACTTTAAATAAAGTTAAAATACCATTATTAAGCTATGAAATAACTGCTAGGGTAATCTTCAGCATACATTCTTGATTCTTCTTGTAACCACATAGAGCAATGCTCCACAAAAATTTTCCTCCTTCTAATACTATCTAAGTGCACTTTAAGATCATATATATATATATATATATATATACACACACACGTAAATACTACCAGTCGTATACACATGTAGACATAGGCACAATTTGATTTTGAACCGCTAACCAAATCAAAATCGAACCGATTGACCGATTCTAGAACCGGCTAACCGCCTGTTTTTCGATTTCTAAGCAGTTGTATGACCTAAAATTGGAGGGATCGGCGGTTCTAATTGGGTGGACTGGAAAAAAAAAAGAATAGTAAAATTAATTACCTATTTACAATATTTAATCTTTTATTATTAATAATACAAATAAGCATAACTTAAAATCATATATAATTTAGTTTATGTAAACTTCTCCTAAAAGCAAATTTCATTTTTTAATAATGTAATACTATTTTTTATATTATAATTTTCTTATTATCCTCTAGAATATTTTGTAATATCTTATTACTATTATAATTGATAATATTTGTGTTTGTATATAAATAAATACGCATTCTAAACAAACTCTTTAAAAATTTGGCTAAATAATTTGACAGTTTTAGACTCGATAATTAATTATTTTGAGTTTAAAATTTATTTTATTAAAGTATAAAATTCATTTTTATAATTAAAAAAATGATTCTACAGTTCTTGTAAACCCCTGTTTTCTAAGCCTTAACCTTAAGCCGGGAGGTCAACCGAGAACCTTAAGTCTTCGAAACTGGAGTTAAACCCTATAGTTTAGATCCGGCAAACCCGAGTTCGTAAATCGAGGAGTCGAAAAAATAATTAAAGTGTTTAGAATAGTCCGTAATAATATTTGATTTATTAAAAATATCAGATTGGTTTAATTTTGGCTTATTTCGAACCTATTTGGATACTGCTTTGGAAAGCGTGTCCAGGGGCTCGGAAAATTAAAAATATATATTTAATATTTTTAGACTCGTATTTTTATAAGGATTTCAAAAATATCAAGTTTATAATTTTTCGGATTTTAAAAATATCAATTATAGCTCATATAAGCTTATTTTACTCTTACCGGTAACTTATTTGTTAAATTTCTAAAAATAATATATTTGATTATTTTATTTAAATCATAAAAATTCTGTCACTTAATTAAAAATATTTTTCTTAATTTATTTTATATATTTTCTTAGTCAAAAGGCACTTTTTCAACCCATACCTCAAGTACACATCCATTATCATTACTACACATTATTATGATTTCTTTTGCTTGTTCTTACACTCCATTTCCCCAAAATGACAGCTGACCATCCCCTAAAAATCAAACACTTTTCCTTATTTTTAATTATTTATTTGATATTTTTAAAGTCTCTTTTAGTTAGCAAAAAGGGGCAACTAGTTACACTTTCAAAAATACAAGTTAAAATCAAACTATATACACTCCCCCACACAAGGAAAATCACGCCAGCCCCCTCCTTGCAGCTGTCTTGTTTTATTTTTTTTTTTCTTTCAATTATTTATCACACTTTCCTCTCTATTTAAGTATCTCATTCTCTCACTCTTTCACCTTTACAAACCCTCCACTTTACTCTCTCTTTTTCCCTTTTTTTTTCTCTTCTTCTTTGCTTTGTCTTCTTAAGAAAACAAGTTGCCACCATTTCCACCTCATACTCCCACACACTTTTCTTGAAATTATTTGAGGTAATCATCCTCTTTTAGCTCTCATAAGATGTTGTAGGATGATATTATGGATGTTTCATGCATCAAAGGACATTCCACAAGCTTAAAAAGCTATGGATGATGATGCCAAAAATTGAAACACTCCTTTTGATGATGATCTCTTTTGTTCTTAGTATTTTTGTTGTCTCGAAGGTTTATTTATCTTCTTATTTTTGTGATAACTTGTAGATCTAGAGTTTTAAAAACTTTAGTTATGTTTATGTGTAGATCTAGAAGTTTAAGACCTTCTACCAAGTTTTTCTTTTGTATTCATGGTTGTATTTTGAGTAGATCTTAGATTTGAGTTTGAATGAAAAAGTAAATTTCGTAACTTGTCAAGGCACCATTTTAAAAACCCTCTTTCAAGTCTTAAAATGGTAGTTTTTGTTAAGAAAATGAAGGTTTGATGGATGTATAGCATCAAGACTTCATTTTACAATGATCAAAGTTGATTTTCAAAGTTTACTCTCAAGAACAAAAAATTGTATTTTCGGATTTAGACAAAAATCTAAAATAAAAACATGTTTTCCAACACAAAAATGAGGATTTTATTCAAGAAATGAAGGGCTCTTAAGATATAATATGTAATGGGTTGTTTTTCATGAGTTTCAATGAATTTTCTCAAGAAATATGATCAAAATAAATTTATGAAAATTCGGATCTAGGCCAAGACCCATTTTTGGAACCCATCATTCAACTTTAAAATGAAGATTTAGACAAAAATATAAAGGGCTCTTGGTATAGATATCTTAAGGAATGAATTTTCATAAGTTTAAATGAGTTTTCCTAAAAAGTATTTCTAAAATCAAGTGCTTTGTAAAAGACAAAATTTAGGTCTTGTTTTCATTATAAACTTCAAAGAGGAAATTCGTATCTAAGGGGAGACCAATTTTGAAAACCTCCTTTTAAATCTCAAAACAAGTATTTTATATTGAAAATGGAATGACTTGATGATAAATAATATAGGAAAATTATTTTCATTGAACTAAGTAAGTTTTAGTAAAGGAATTACTCAAAACAAGGCAATGAGTTTCAACTTATAAATTTCGGTTTTATGAAAATGAATTTTTAGAAGTTTCATTTGAACTTTATGTTTGGGATTAAATAAGTGTGTAATCTCTTAATTTTGTTTTAAAGGTCTTCTTGCAAGTTTAAGACTAAAATAAGTTGGTCTAAGTAGTTAAATAGAGTAGAAATAGCAAATCTTCTTAAAGGCTCAAATTTTAGATTTTCGCCACCCTACTGTGCTGTATGATTCCGACCCTTAAATGACCTTAAAAGTTTGAATTAACTTTAGAAATAGATAGCTCTTTCGAAGTAGATAGAAATCGGTATATTATAAGTTTAATTCCGAGTTAAAATGAGTTAGATATGACCTTTTTAAGTTGAGAATTCAACCTAGGCGAAAATTGACGAACTTAGTAAATAAAATTGTTAAGTTTAATAGAACTTCATAAGAGATACTCATTGAGGGTATTCTTTGTACTTAGGTGAATTGGAGGATGGGTTACCACTTCCCGAGGACTATTACGACTAGTGGATTTCACTACATGGACAAGTAAGTTCATTTCTTAATTAATTATGCTCTTGGGTGTGCTTGTAGTAGTAGTGGCATTAGACTTAGGAAAAGATAAAATTGTGATTGAATGGTGATCTAAACTTGCATGAATAAACGATAAGTATATCGAGGCAAGATTTGTTGCAATAACCTTGTATGAGCTAGTATAGATTTGGAGTGTCTGAAATCTGTATGATCACTTTTAAATTATCTAATTAATATGCCATGATTATATGAATAAATTGTACATGCATATCACGTAGTGAGTCACATATCATTGTCGAGTATGCCTTTGGTGGGACAAAGGTGTATTTGGGAGGCAGCGGGTCTTTAATTAATGGGACTAGGGTTGCATGACTTATGGACCACCCCATTCAAATAATGAAACTATGGTTGCATGACTTATGGATCAACATTAAAATTGTGGTTACATGTCTTATGGACCACCCCACTTAAGATTGGGACTATGGTTGCATGTCTTATGGATCAACATTGGAACTGTAGTTGCATGACTTATGAACTACCCCAAATCCCGAATGGAGGGCGTAAATCCATTCACATATGACTACCGGAAAGTCATATGCTTGCTTGCTCATTTGCTTGTGCATTCATATGGTTGCTTAATTATAACTTGCTTGTATAGATATTTTAGCTTGATCGAGTATGTTACTTGGAAAATGAATCTCACTAAGCAATTAGCTTATACCCCAATAGTTTTTGTTGCAATGTCCCTATTTTTAGTTGTTCCGAGAGGTACTTTGTGTAGGTTTATCACATTGGATTAAAGAGCTTTTGAGGAAGTCGGGACCTAATATAGGCGTGGACTTCTAGGAAAATCTCTTTAATGTAGACTCAGATATTTGTAATTTGGAGCTAATGAAGAAGACTCCTATTATTTTGGCAGGGGTATGCTTCCTTGGTTTTTGTAAAATTTAACTATTTATCTGTTGTGATTTCTATTCTTAACGCTATGTATGCTTTCTTAAGACTACTCGATTCAAAGTGTGATCCTAAAAGTTGTGTAAGTACACCTTACACCCGATATGTAAACTTATGGGATGACTAAGGTTGTCATACTTAAGTTTAAATATCGAGTGTGGTGGACTGTCGCGTTTAGGGTACCCCTATGGGGCGTGACAGTTCCAAAACTGGAACCAGAAACCATCAGTTCTAATTTGGTTTGGTTTCGAAACCATGTCAATGTCTATACATAGGATTACATAAAGCGCAAACCATGATAAACAATATAAAATATTGCTTAGGCATGGGAAAAAAGTGGTTAGATATATGAATGACTAATTAAAATTTAGGTTAATATCACGAATGGTATTTAAATGTTGATAAAATATGAAGTTAAATCTTTGAACTTTGAAATTGATTAATTTAGTGCTTAGAAAACTTTGAAATTAATCAATTTAGTACTTGAAAAAACTTTTTGTACACACCAACAATACTTCCACAAGTTCTTTCAGGTATTAAATTGATTAGTTTAGAAGTTTTTTAGATATCGAATTAATTAATCTCAAAGTTCAGATACTAAATTGATAATTTCAAAATTCATATACCTAATTGTACATTTTGTCAAAGTTCAAATATCATTTATCACATTATCCCTTAAAATTCAATTTTCATCGTCAAGTTTTCGTACTTTCACAAGATATCCTGGATTAAATTAAATAGGTGGCATGACTTAACCCTATAATGCGTATCCTCCAAGTTTGTTTTTGCCATTACGTAACCCCTAAGATAAAAAATAATAAAAATTATAAAAAAAGTAACTGGTTAATCTTTGGAAAAAAACTGGCTTAAGTCGTGTACTTGCGACCTAATTTTAGGATGTCATCGGATAAACCAATCATATCCATACATTGTTACCATAATCGAATAAAAAAAAAATCAAAATACAATAAATTCACCATACACCAAAATCAGATAAAGTTATCACAATGTGACAATCATACTATAATGTAATGATAAATGTATAATACATAAATGTTACGAATAGTATGTATTTACCACAATACGACAAACTTGCAAAAATCTAACAAATTTACCACTTAGTAATAACAGATAAACCACCATAATACAATGAACTTTCCAAAATATAACGAATCTATTACATACAAAAATCAAACATATTTACAATAATGCAATGAAGTTATTTAAATCCAACAAAAATAGCACATACCACAATAAACAAATTACTAGAATGTAACAAACTCAAAACTTCAAAAAGTTTGCATAAAATCAATCTATAAAAATATGGTAAACTTATCAAAATAAGACAAATTTATTAATTAGTACCAAAAGACAAAACTATAAGACAGACTACCAAAATGCGACAAATTTATTAGAGTATGACAAATCTGCTATTTAGTATTATAAGATAAACTACAACACAAACAACTAAAATGCGACAAAATTACTAGAGTATGACAAATCTACCACTTACTACTAAAAGACAAAACTACAATACAAACTATCAAAACTCGACAAATTTACCATAGTATGACAAATCTACCACTTAGTACTAAAAGTCAAACAACCAGACAAACTAAAAAAACGCAACAAATTTATCAGAGTACAAATCTACCACTTAGTACTAAAAGACAAAACTACTAAACAAACTACCAAAACACAACAAAACTTACCAAAATATGACAAATCCACTACATATTAAAACCAGACAAAATTACCATAATGTGATAAGTTATTATAATCCACCAAAAATAATAGATACTGAAATCGGACAAATTTACCAGAATACAATAAATTTACCATTTCCAAAGGTTAGTGTAAAATCAATCTACCGAAATAGGATAATCTTATCACAATCGGATGAAACTACTACTTATTATTAAAAGACAAAACTAGTAGACAAACTATTAGAATACAATAGACTTACCAGAGTCTGATAAATTTACCACTTACCACAATTAGACCAACTTACTAAAACATGACAAAATTACCATCATGAAAATATGATGTTTTTAACCTACCAAAATTCGACAGCCATGATTTAATTATATAGAATCCAACGGTTTAGATCATATCCTAAAATTAGGATAAAACTTGGCAACTTAAACCAAGTCCATCCTGTAAATCTTATGTTCTGTTGAACTAGGATTAAAAAAAAAAAAAAAAAATCCTGTTCTGTGTCACTATCTTCACAATGAGTATTGAATACTAATGCACTCTAATAACACCTTTTCCTGCAATTTTTCCTTTCTCTAATGAATTTGAAGATAAACTTGTTAATTAGATTAAAGGATAAAGTAAGTTTTAACAACAGTTAGACATGGAAGGTCCTAATTACGCTAAATTTTGATCTACAATTATGTTCTATCTCTAAATACTATTTCTAAATATCTATATATCGAAATCGTTCAGCTTCGCCCAAGATACTAGTTCATGCGTGTTACACCAAGCACTGATTTCGTTTGCAATCAGGGCATAGTTGGGTTTGGGTTCTTTTTCTTTGTCCATGCCACAACCCAAAAGTGGAACAAAACAATCCTCATAATTTTGTCCTACCCCATGTAATCCCAAAGACAAACGATCAAAGAAAAAGACCACCATTTTTGTCACTGGATAGTTAAGGCGATTTATCATTAGAAGGAACTGGAATGAGGTTCATAAATCTAACTTCTTTTGGTATAAAGCATTACTATAATGACTTATGTTCTATTTTCATGAGATCAAAATGATCATTACAATTCACTGTAACTCCATGACAGATACTCAAAATAAAATTTCTACGAAAGGTTAGAATAAGATTACAAAAGAAACAAATAAAAACTTGAGATTTAACATGCATCGAAATAATAATAAATTAGTAATAAGAAAAAATGTCAAATTGGATACCTAAATTTTGAAATGGTTATTTTACTATCCAATCAAAGTTTTCCGGGCTACACTAATACTGTTTATTCTATTTTGTAGACATGAAAGACATAGCATATCAGCCTTAGTCAGTGTTAGGATTATTAGTAAAATTTAATTATATGCTGTATTTTTTATATCTGTAAACAGAACAAAATTTGTCATTGTTAAGGTTTTAGTAAATACAACAATGAAAAGTTTTATTAGATATTGATTTAACCATTTTAAAGTTTAGGTGCTAAATAAAATTTTTGTTCAGAGTTGCGGTACCAAATTTGATATTTACTCTAAAAATAATATAAGCAATCACAGACCAGTTATTATATTGCAAATAGAAGAGCCAGGTGGGGCAGTCAACCAGTTTATCTCTTCTTTTACAGCAATTCTTATCCACGTTGTATCTTCGACTCTATATGGTGCCTTCAGGACTGCTGAATACCTTGAGTATTGGGCTTTTCAGCACCAATTTCAAACCTGCACGTGTCCAAGTCCTTTACAATACTCGAAGAAGTTAGTGTACTTTTTAGTCGCTAGCAAATTGAAAATTGTGTCCAGGAATACCACATCCATTCAATTGAATAATCTTTCAATAGTATCTGTTTCAGATCAAATTTTTGAACATAAAAAATATATAAATATACATATAATAATCTTCATACAAAACATCGGAATATTAGTTAACGGATCCATGACTCTATATATAATATCTCTATTTGCTATAGGAAATTTTTCCAGATTAGTATGCTTAAAACATGGGGCGGACACCGACAGTAATGGATCACTTCACAAAGAAAGACAAGGAAGTTCTGCGTCTGGAATAATTCTGTTTAGTCGCATGACTCGCAAAAGGCATAAAAGGAAAAACAGGAAAAGCAGAAAACAAAGAAGCGGTTAGCCCAAAAAACATAAACTAGCAACGGCCACCATCATTGTATGTTTCCTTGCATTGAAGAAACAGTAATGACCGCGTGTCATACGCACCAATAATAGTTGTAAAATGTTGTCGCCATAGCATAGGTGTATGTTTAATATAAGCATTGAGAGCAACAATATTTTTGCATACCGAGCAAGAAGGGACTGACCAATCATTTGCATTTCCAGGCTCTCATCATTCCTCATTTAGTATTTCTGTGCATTTTAAGAGTAAGATAGCGGAATGGTCAATTACAGAACTCATAGGAGAAAAAGTAAAAAGAAATTCGACAGTATGAACTTTAAAGTCTAGATAATGTCATGGATTGATTCGGGTCTAGAAAATTAATGGAATCGGGTTAGTATTGATCCATTTCCTACACTTTAGTTCCGGTTCTTTTGGAATCGGGAACCATGATATTAAAAAGAAAAAAATTAATTAAATAATTTTATTTAACTTAGGTAAGAAAATAAAATGTAAAATAAATTATTAACTTAAAATAAAAAAATAGCTTAGCAATAATTGTCTATAACACATTTTTTTTTTTTTATAAAATCGAGATTTATTAAAAAGAGAAAAAAAAAGTACATCAGAAAACAACCCTTAAAAGGCTATAAACACAAGAAAAGCTAAATAAATCTATAGTTCTCTTTTCCTATACAATCATTATAGATGAGACTATGACAAGAACTAGGAACTGGATTCCACCAAATGATATCAGAAAGGTTGAGCGCTTTCATGGATAGATGATCAGCAACTGAATTTCCTTCCCTATAGATATGACTGATATGCACCTGACAATTACTTAGGATATGCAGGCAATGTTCCCATTGATCTCTAAGTCTCCATGGAACTTCTAAGCTACCTCCTAAGCAAATGAACCACATATGTTGAATCACTTTCAAACCAAATAGGCGCTGGCAAAAAATTATATAGCTTGGTCATTGCAATGAGAACTGCAGATAATTCAGCTTCAAAAGCAAATCCTATCCCGACAGGAGCACTGAACGCAGCTAAGACTTCACCTTTGTAATTTCTGAACACACCTCCTGCCCCTGAGATACCAGGAGCACCTTTTGCAGCACCATCAGTATTGATTTTTATCCAACCATGAGGAGGTTTCGCCCAAACAACCGAAATCGCTTTAGGAGCTGGTCTAGGAATGGGAGAGACTCTCAATCTTCTAAGAATCATCAAATCAGAGATAGAGTTATTTGCTTTCCCCACCTTAAAAACCTTTGACTCATTCATAAGACAACAGATGCGTCTTATGGAGGATGAAATAGAAGGGATTGAGTCATGATAACAAAGTTGTTTCGAGCAAACCAAATAATTTTGATAGCCGAAATAAAACCGACCTGCCATAGAGCAAAAATTTGAGAAGAGAAATTCATTTTCCTAGCACTTAGAAAAAGGGTCCAGAAATTTGATGAAGTATCAAGCCGAACTTCAAACAAACTTCCTAAAGAGAACCAAATAGTCATAGCAAAAGGACATTTAACAAACAAATGATCAATTGATTCCTCTGCAGCAGAGCAAAGACAACATTTGGAAACAATATTGAAACCTTTTCTCTTCAAAATTTCATGTGAAGGGATACTATTATGTAGAACACGCCATAATAAGAAAGATGCTGAAGGAGCAATATGATGCTTCCAAATAAACTTATGCCAAGCCACTTTAGGGAATTTCCTGCGGAACATATCAGCTGCAGATTTTACTGAGAAGACTCCAGTAGCAGATGGTTTGAAGACTAGATAATCTTGACGAAATCTGGATGGCAACACCTTATCAATGTTTTCAGCAATGGATGGGAAAACCAATCTAAAATTATCCGAGAGATGCCAAGTTCCATTGAAGAAAATGTCAGAAATCTTGGCTTTGAGTTTTTTCTTAACATTCAATGGAATGCCAATTTTTTCAGCAATGGAATAACCAAGCCAATTGGAATTCCAGAAATTAAGTTGCGAGTTCCAACCAATACTCCATTGTGAATTCGACAAGATAAAAGGATGGCAATGTTTCGCGGAATTCCATATTGAAGATCTGACATGGTTAGATCGAGCCTCTCCAGCAGCATTATGATATCGACTTCTCAAGAATTTGAAAATAAACGAATCAGAACAACTTATGTTCCAGGCCAATTTGCTGAGTAAAGAAAGATTCAAATTATGTAACCTTTTTAGACCAATTCCTCCTTCATCTTTGGGAGCACAGCAAATGTCCCACTTGACAGTCACTAATTTCTTGGAGAAAATAGAGCCAGTCCATATGAAATTTCGAATTGATTTCTCCAAGAGTTTTAAAAGAGAGCTAGGCCATTTATACAACATAAAAGAGTGAATGAAGGAGCTAAAGATAACGGATTTAACCAATTCAATTCTTCCAGCCATTGATAAAGAAGATCCCTTCCAATTATCAAATTTTGAAAGAATTTTATCAGCCAAAGGTTGAAGATAAGACCTTCTAGGAGCTCCAACAAATAAAGGAATTCCAAGATATTTAACCGGAAAAGAACCAAGATTCATATCAGCAAACGTCCTAAGCTTTTGAATTCTACAAAAGGGGATATGAGGACTGAAAAAAATCTCAGATTTATTCCAGTTGACATACTGTCCCGACAAGGTCCCATAACTCTCAATAAAGCTTTAACAGATCGGATGTTCTTCAAAGAAGCTCGACAAAACAATATTATGTCATCAGCATACAGTAAGTGAGATGGACATAAGGTGTTTCTCGCCGCATCATTGGATCAATAGATTTATCATCATAATTAGCAACCAGCCTTCTGTTGAGATACTCCTCCGCCAAACAAAACAATAAAGGAGATAGAGGATCTCCCTGCCTTACTCCTCTGGAACAAGAAAAAATCCCTTTGGAGTACCATTGATTATAATTGATATTCTAGCAGAATGAAGAATAGTTTGTGTCCAAGCACAAAACTTTGAAGAAAAACCAAAACTCTTCAGCACAGCATCAAGGAAGTCCCAGTCCAAGGTATCAAAAGCTTTTTTAATGTCTATTTTGACAGCCATATTGTTTCCATAACATTTTGAATGGAGGACATTCATGTTTTCCGAAGCCGCAGCAATACACTGTTCAATATGTCTATCTTTGAGAAAACCAAACTGGTTATGGCCTATAATTTTTGCAGCAATCACAGCTAATCTGTCAGCAAGGATCTTTGATATAATCTTGAAAAGAAAATTCCCTAGTATGATTGGTCTGTACTTATCCAGGGTAATGGCATTAGAAGATTTAGGGATAAGAATAAGGTGGTTTGAATTGAGCCCTCCCACAATCGATCCATCAATGAAAAACTGTTTCACAGCAGCACAAACTTCATTTCCAACTAAATTCCAACAATTCTTATAAAAAACCCCAGTAAAACCATCAGGACCTGGAGCAGCATTTGAATCCATTGAGAAAAACACATTTCTTATGTCATCATTTGATGGAATTTGACATAGCATCAAATTCATGTCGGAAGATACTATGGATGGAATCACTTCTCCTACTTCTGAAAGAACATTGCTAGTAGAAGCTCTATTGGACGCGAAAGATCTGAATAAAAGTCTAAAATATGACTTTCAATGATACCCTCTTCATGAGTAATAGAGCCAATTGATATCAAGGCAGTGAATTCCTGTCAAAGGTTTCCTTCTTGTCAAAACCTTGTGAAAAAAACTTGTATTTCTATCTCCTTGAGTCAACCATTTAATTATGGATTGGTCTTTTAGAAGACATTCCTTATTTTTAAGATGATATTGAAGATTTGAGTGAGCTATCATCTCACTATTATGAAGATCATCAGAAAAACCCATTGATTCAATTTGTGTCTGAATTTGTAGGAGCTCTTGCTTAGCTGCTGAGATGGATTGATCAACATTTCCAAAGATGTTCTTATTCCAAGATCGCAGAAAAGATCTTAGTAATTTTAATTTTTTTTGGATCACCAGCATTGGATTACCAGAAAAATGAATGGAATTCCAGAAAGAAGAAACCTCAGCCATAAAATTGGGGTGATTAATCCACATAGAAAGGAATTTAAACAGTCTAACACCAGACAAATGATTTAGACTGCAGCAAATAAGAAGAGGATTATGATTCGAATTATGATGAGCCAAAGCAAGACAGTCCATATGGTTCCAGTTCTGCAGTGAATAGTTATTAACCAGGGTTCTGTCTAATCTGATATCCACCCGATTTGCCCCTTTTCTATTGTTGGTCCAAGTGTATTTGGCACCTTTTGAAGGCAAGGAAGATAAATGACAGAAATTTATAGCTTCCAAGAAATCAGAACAAGATTTTGCCGAAGGAGGTCTACCAGTTTTTTCATGTGCACCAAAGCAAGCATTGAAGTCTCCAATGACAAACCAATTATCAACACAAAAAACAGAATCTTTTCGCAACTCATGCCAAAGTCTTCTTCGACTTGAAGACAAAACATTTGCACAAGTAATATGATTGATCATATTAGCTTTTATCACCTTCAAAGACACATGTTGATCAGATCTATTCATGACCGTAATATCAGATGGCAGCACTTTAACTGACACCAGAATCCACAAGGAAGGCAGCTCTGTGTCATTATTTGTTAGGAAATAAAACCCCAAGTTTCTCCAAAAACTATCAGTGATGTTATCAAAAGGAATTTTTGGCTCTGCAAGACACAGAAAATCCGGTTTGTGAGAGGTACAAAAATTTGAGAGTGTCCTTTGCGTATTGGAATTTCCAATTCCTCTGCAATTCCAAAATAAAATATTCATTGAGAACTAATAGTAGCAGCTCTGGTAACAGGTTTGTTACCATATAATTTGATGCCTTTACCATTCTTTTTCTTTTGATTTTTTGAAGACACAAGCTTCCAATCCTTTTCATGTTCCTCATTCTCAGTAGGAACAGCCCAAGATTGATGAGAAACTTTGTCAAATTCCTGAATTATATTAGGATCTAACTCTTTGGATTGATTGAGGTCGTTCGCAGGTATATTAGTAGGAATGTCCAAATTAATATTGGCTTGAGAATTCTGATTGTCCTCCGAATGTATATGCACAATATCTGCAGCAGGATCAGTTTCTTTGGGTTCAATATGAAGATCCCTTTGTACATTTCTATAGCAGCATCACAAATGATATTGTCCTGTGAATTATTAGGAAAATCCTTCTCTGTTGATGATTTTCTCTCGGTAGTATTCAGATCCTCCATTTCTCTTCTGTTTTGGCATCCATGTTCTCCTAATCCGAGAACGTCCACGCGAGTTTCTTGAAGTTGAATTAGTCCTTTTGTTAGGAAAAGATGAGTCAAAGTCTTTCACATTCCATCTGCAGTTTACCATATCATGTCCAATGGATTTACAAGTATTGCAAAACAAAGGTAAATTCTCATAAAAGACATCAATATCAAAAAGATTATTTTCACAGTCTAATGTTATTTGATATTGCAAAACAGAAGACAAATCAATATCCACCAGAACACGGGCATAATGTCCAAAGTCTCCCTCCAAGGTGGCTCTATCAATGCGTAAAGGGGTACCTAATTTTCTTGCAATATCAGCAAGAATTTGTTTATCCAAAGTTCCCATGGTAAACGATAGAAACGAACCCAAATTTGAGTTGAAGTGGATTTCTCCTTGCTTGGATCGAAACCCGGGATCCATTTCTGAAGGCGAAGAATCCCTGGTTTAAGAAAGATAGATCCCCTTCCCCAAATCAAATCTTGATCCTGCGCAGAAAAAAGAAGGATTTGATAAAACCCTCTTCTAGGGAAATTAATCTCCAATTTGTTAATCCCCAAATTGCATAATTTATCCTTGAGATTAGAAAACGACCATGGAGTCTCTCCTTTGTTTAAGACCACTCGAGCAATGAGGGAGTATTTACAAAGATCTAATCTTTTTTTGTAAGAGGCCGGATTAATTTTCACGGCATGATAAGACCCAGCAGGAGCGTTCTGTTCAATCAGAGGAAGGGAAGGGGAATCCTGTAGCACCACAGACGCATAAGAGGCCTTTTTCGTACCATTAGGTTGTGTTAAAAGAACATTCTCTTTTGACGATTCCCGCGAAGCAAAAGAGAAGAGGTCGGAATGGCTTAGATAGTGATCAGACGACGGATGAAAAAACGTCTCCGGCGGCATAGTAGAAGGAACCCTCAAATAATTAATTTCCCATCACTGCAATACTAGCTGATAAAGTTCATTCAATAAAATTTTATTAATTTATTTAACTCACTTTATGAAATATTATTCCTCCATTTAACCATTTTAAGTTAAGTTTCCTTAATTTTATTAATTTTCAATTATTAATTCCTCCACTTAACCACTTGAATTAGTTAAAAAAAATTTTACAAATGTACATTTATTTATATATGATCACTTGTACTTTTAGTTGTCATGTTAGCAATATCGTACTATAAAATATTTAAGATACAATAAAGTCCCACAAACCTAACAAGAAGTTTTACACTGTTAAGAATGAAAAGTCTAATTTTGTTAGAAGTCTATATAAACTCAACAATTCATAATTTTAAATATATTTATTACTTATGTTGTTAATACTATCAAATTAAAATGTTGTGAATAAAAAATAAATTTTTACCATTTACGTGAAAATAATTTAAAGATTTGTCTTTTAATTACAATTATTTTCAATTTTTCTTTTCTTCTCTTTTCTTGTCTATTTTATTTTAATTTTTTTTTATTTTTGTGGTGTGAAACCATTGAGTTAGACGGTTTTAGAGGGTAGAATGGCAAGAGCCACTAGAACCGGCGGGTCTTTAGACGGTTCGGACCGCTATTCCTTTGCCAGTTAAAGAACTGCTGGCGATAGATTGGGTCTATTCTCATCCTAGTTTTGAACCAACCTGTAATGATGTTTACTTTAAACTATAATTTATTGGGAAAATGTCAAATTTCATACCTAATATTTTAAGTAGTTAATTTAATGCCTAATCAAACTTTTCGTGTTATTTTTACTACCTTATTGACATCATTTTCTTTATTTTCGAATGTGGAAAATGTAATCTATTAGTACTAGGTAGTGTTAGGGGATGTTATAAAAATTCAATATTCGGATGTTTTTTCACGTTTTAAATTGAGTAAATAGTGTTAAGCAGGTAGTATAAATAACCACAAAAAAAATTGACTGGGTATTGTATTGACAATTTCAAAATTAAAGTACCAAATTAGATTTTTGTACAAAGTTTAAATACCAAATTTAATATTTACCCGAGTCTATATGTGTGCTTGCACAACTCAATCACTTACCAAAATCACTTAGGTGTTTTAAAACCTCATTTGGGTTTAAAAATGGGCAAATTATACAAGAATGTATTAACGTTTACGGATAAGTTCATATAAGGTATTAACGTTGTGAGTAGTGCAAAAGAGGTATAAACGTTTGGCAAAGTACATCGAGGTATCAACGTCTTACAAAGTTTATTTGAGGTATCAACATTTTGTAAAATTCATTTGAGGTTTTAACGTTTATATTAGTTTTCAATTAAATCTCTTTAATTTTCCATCAATAGTTAATTATTGATATTTCATTTGACTCACTTTATCAAACGTTAATACCTTATATGAACTTACCCCCAAAATATTGATATCTCTTTCCAATCATTCAAAACTTAAATGAACCAACTTCTATATGTTGATATCTTTTGATGTAATTTACCCGTTTAAACATGTATAGATAAATGCGTAGCTAAGTTTATAGATGTCTAGTAAGTAAGTCTCTAGAATGAGGAGGAGGAGGAGAAGAAGACGAAGAATATAAATAAAAAAAATGCACTAAATGATTTTGAGTCTTAAGTCCTACATCTACATCACTTATTAACACTAAAGGAATTATTTCCATGCATGTGCACTTGCATGACTCAGATTACTTTATTGGAGCCGAACTCATTTTAACTCGTGAAATCCTCAATTGGGTTAAAAAAAATACTTGTATAAATGAGTATATAAGTATTTTTGGTACAAACGGCTAATAACACATGATTTATTATAGATATATTATGAAAAATTGACCACTAATATTACATAGCACGTGTAACCCCTACTCTAAAATTATAACAAACTATTAAATAAATTATATTTACTTTAATTAAGTAATTAAAGCTCAAATAGTTAGATATTTGCCTAAATTCAACAGTCATTATCCAAACTACAATTAAATTGTTCATCCTAACCAAAAACTATAAAAACTAAAGTAAATATTGATTTTTACAAAATTTAAAATAAGTTTTGCTTAGGTTCAAGTTGTCTCTCAAGTAATAATACTAAAATCTCCTAACTTAGCATGATACAGCTGAACCATAGAACAAAATATAGATGACAAGGGACGAGCTGCCTACTCAATAAGGATAGTTAATTACATTTATATATATATATATATATATATATCTAATACTTTTGATCAATAAGAATGCGTTCAATTGTTAGCCATAGAATCATTCCATCCTTACATGCCGATAATTATAAAGCAAAGAACAACCCTCACTTAGCCTAGATAAAATATATCCAACGTTTTGCTGGCTTTCTCAATCACAATTATAGTATCAATTTCATTTCTCATATCAGCGTAAGATACCCCTATAGCTAGGTATTCTAACACCACCTTAGTGTATTATAATAGCATAGGATATTTTCCTCTACTTGAAATATCCCACCACCCTCACATAGGTGTGCCTAGCAAAACATATATCACATCTTATTTCCTTTTTCATCACATCTAAGGAAAAAAAAAACCATTGGATATATCTCAACCTTAGGTAAGCTATCAATTCAACTTCGCTTACTATCATAACAATTCTAACCATCAATATCAATCCACAATTAAATAAATATGCTCAATGATCAATACTCATCCAACTCACATCTCTAAACGTATCACCACATAGCATAGGATACTAGAAATAATTTATAATGCAATAATCACAAAGCACTCAATTGGAAATTTTCATGTCACTGACACAACAATTTCTCCTCTTAAACAAGTAAACAACATACACACACATACTTACCTCAATGACAAAATGCCATTTAACTCATTGAAGATCCCACTTGATCCTATGTTCTATCTATTTGGCTTAAAATAATTAGTAATTCATAAAATCAATATCTCTAAAGACACTATAAATGCAAGTAAAGTTATTTCCCTCTATAAGACTTAATTATGAAAATTTGGTATTTTGTGTTTCTACACAATTTGCCAGCACAAGATGTATATGGTGCTTATGCAGAATGTTAAAAATCACTAGAGTTCTGCATGACCTCATACAAAGTTATGTAAGGTGCTTGTGCAGAACATAAAAGCATGGTCAGAAAGTTCTATATGACCTTGTATACAGCCTGAGTAGGGTACTTATGCAAAACTTCCTAGAAGAAATCTTCAACTCTAATTTAGCACTTCTTTCAACACAATGTTCTGATTTACAAATCGTTTGAAGCGTATAAAACTAGACATCTCAAGCTTTCAAGTGATATATGATTTATCGACTAAAACCTACCTTTAAATGTTAAAAATTTGTGTTTTGTTCCGGCCTACAATTTTGCCCAGCAGTTGAACCAAATTTCTATCAAACAAATCATTCTTTATATTTGCCAGACCTATAAAATGTTTGTCCCCTTCTTATGAACAAATAACAATTCAAACCTTTACTGTTAAATAAGGATTGACCCTAACTGTAAAAGATAGGCAATACTACTAATAATCAAATCATAAAGTCATTGTAATTTGAAATCTATTATATGCCACGTATGATGGAACAAAACCCTAAAACCATAGATATGTAAATTAACTTCAGAGAAGGACAATGTAGAGGGCAAAATTGAAAATTCTTTTCTTTTAATGGTGGCTAGGGGTTTATTTTTGAAGAAACAACGAGTTTTTTCTTTTTATTTAGCGATTAGGGTTTTCCTCCTAAGAGAATGAGAGGTTCTCTCATTCCTTTGATAGTTATGTAGCAATTATTGTGAACTAGATTTAGAATCATAAGTATCCTATTGTAAGAAATCAAATAAAAAATGAGAGTGATCTATCAAGAAGAACCCTTAAAGATTCTAGTCTTAATTCTACTTCTTATCTAGAAAAGATTCTAAGGTTGTTTTTGATAGAATTGCAAGATTTTAGAAGGTATTTCGAAGTAAAATTTCTAGTTGGGGATTCAAAGCTTGTGAAGAATATAACTTATGAAAGATCACAATCAAAATATCAACTCAAAGGAGGATTCACATCCCATATGATTTTATTATATTTCTACTTTTATTCCTTAATTTACATAATTTAATTATTATTATTACCTATATTTAATATAGTTTAAATGTCCATACAAAACCATAATGATAGATCATTGGTTTCTATTTTTACTTTTAATTTGCATAATTTAATTATTATCCTTATCTGTATTTAATATAGTATAAATGTTTATATAAAACCCTAATAAGTAATCATCAATTATTGAGTATTATGTCTTTAAAGTATTTACAAAACTCTTTTTTCAATATTGAAAGTGTTTTCTTATTGATCTTTTCAATCAAGACATGTCTTTGATTATGGTGATTGCATGCATACCCTTTAATATCGAACACCCTCCTACTAAACCAAAGGATATAGTTTCATTCGCCATGGTCCTTAACATACTAAACAATGCTATCTATAATGGAGATTATCAATGAAAAGTCTAGAGCCAACTTTATCCTTTGGAATGAATCGATCTACATGGTGATAGAAAACACAATAAGTTAGTGTCTTAAAGCTATCTAAATTATATGAGGCATTTTGAATCTAGTATTTACCAAGTACTTGAGGAGAGACCTTATGTAGCCTATGTAGTGCTAGGTCATATGCTTGTACTATTGCCTCTACTTAGGGTTAGTACCAAACGGAGGCTTTATATCCACAAGTCAATCCCTCCTCTCATCCTACATGTCAAAGTACATGGCATGCTATTGGTGTTAGTTTGTGATGTAGTAGAGGTAATAGCTTTAAACTACTAGGACAAATGGGATTTGGGAAGTTGACGAGATAACAAGGAAGTCAGATGGAATTGGAAGCCTTCATGTTGTCTAGCTAGTGGCTTTTGTTCCAACATCGACAGCTTTTGATCCAACACTGGCAAACATCTTGTTGTCCAACACCGACGACCTTTAGCTCACCTTCATTAGGCAATCACTTTTTTTATTTGTTTTGTTTCTTACCTTTAGGGTTGTGAGCTCCTATTAATATTTTAGGTTTGGCTTATTGTGAGACAGTCTTTTATATCTTTTGTTTCATCAAAATAGAGCAAAGTCCCTCTGATTCCAAATTTCGATAGTTTTATTGATCTTTGATGCCATTTAACTCATATTACTTGTAATCAATAGTTATTTGAAGATTGCACTTCTGGGTATTTTTTGAATCAATGGATTTATAATAATCCATACGCTCCATACTGTGTCAGTTGGTATCAGAGCCGCATTCCTAGAGTAACAATGCTGCCTCATAGAAAATCAAACCAGCGTCGTGCTACTATGGATGAGATTTATGATCATGAAGATATGGGAAGGTAGATTAGCTAGATGGTTGATGAACGATGGGACCAGCCCTAGATCGTCACTTGGAGAGTGCAATGGATTACCTTATTGAGAGGATGGGTACGATATTTAGGGCTCAGCGTGAGACCAATCCAAGGCGCTGATAAGTATATTTTACTTTATTATATTCATAGGAGTTTGGGCCTAAATTGATGTACTTTTTAGATAAATTCCTATGAATCTAGTGCTTTTAATGTTTAATTGTTATTTTACAGCTCTTTAAATCAAAAGAAGAAGAACTGAAGTATTTAGAATCATATTTGGAGCAAAACAGCAACAATACTTGATGATAGAATCAGTCAAGCTTGTAAAAGCACCGGTTAATGCCTAGATCTT
Source organism: Combretum micranthum (assembly GCA_024138025.1). NCBI lineage: Eukaryota > Viridiplantae > Streptophyta > Magnoliopsida > Myrtales > Combretaceae > Combretum > Combretum micranthum. The sequence goes on along the minus strand of JAMXBD010000427.1, from coordinate 848,847 downwards.
AAGGCAAAATAAGGCAAAGTGGCCTGTCACGTCTTAGATCATGCCCTCGACGTGACCTTCCACATGTGTTCTGAGGTGATTGAGCTTGAACTTGAAGAAAATAGCTTCTGTTGTACTTCAACATCGAGCCTTTAATTTGATCTACAACAGTTGTTGAATGAAGACCAAACCTTTACTTAACTTACATCATGCCTCAAGTCTCAAGCCTTAAACGTCCTCAGTTTACCCCTCAATGGAAAGATGGGTAGAAATGTTAGTGTTTTATTAGCTCAAGTCGAGCCCGAACTTTAATGCAACACTTGAGCTCTCGACTTATCTTGTGACAAGCGAATGTGTGAAGCAAGCGATATAGATGAAACCATGTAGAAAGATAAGGAATTCTATTATCAAAGAATTTACCACATCAGCAATAGAATCGTCATGATTTATGTGCCATGAGCTATAAATAAGCGTGTAGAGGCATGTTATAAAAGGGATGTAACATATGTACAAAATTCCTAACGTAGTGTAGAGAGAGAAATTGTGAGGCGAAAGAATAAGTTTCTTCTTACTTTAGAAATCTTGTGTTGTCTAGGTAAAATCAATTTAATCCATTATTTGTAATTTTTGTTAGACTCTGATCGTAATTAAAAAATTCTTTGATTTGATTTTATTTTTTCAGAAATTGTGCTTAATTTTTAAACCCATGGAGAAATAATCTCCTATAGCTTAGGGTTTATGAATCCAAATCCCGATTCATGTGAATTCAAATGTGCTTTCGAGTAAATTCACTGGATATTTGTGGTTAGTAGCTGGAATTTATTTTCATGGGTCTAATTGTGTGATGCACTGTTAGAACCATGTTTGATTTCAATTGAATAGACCGAGAGGTCATTCTTTTGAATAAATCTATAGCTACTAATGGAATTGGTCATAATCGCCTTAAGAGAGGGGTTGTGAGACTTTCTGTCTCTTGTTTTTAAAATTCATTGAGTTGGTTTTAAAATAAAGGATTCTTAAGATTTACTCGGATCTAGATCTTTGATAGCTTGAGAAGAGATTCCAGTGGTCTAGTTTAGGTCTAGAGTTACTAACCTTAAGAGAATCTCTAACTTATCTCAGTGAATTTGATGGTACAAATATACCAGCAACACTCTTTCAGAGTTTTGATTTAAAATCACATGATAAGTAATTGGTGAAGCAAACCCTGGGCTATTGTCTTGCATTTTTACCAACTCATCCTTAATTTTGCCTTGCAAACATTTGTAAATATTGATTAACCTAGTTTAGCTTATGTTTTCAGTATGTTCTTCTGATTTCCTTTGGCTAGATAATGGATGAAATGGGAGTAAACTAGTTGCCATCGTTCCTTTGGGACCTGACCTAATATTTTCTATGCTACTTCGGTGGTTGCACTTGCCTCTAATTAGTAATTGCTATCCGAAGTTGAATAGAACCTATTAGCTTTATAAATTTTCGAAAACTTCAACTTCACAGTCTTAAAAAAAGTTTTTATCCAAAGCGCTTTATAAAACAATTAGGCACTGTAGGAACTTTAATCCAATTTCTGATCTTAATGAGGAGGAGGATGTTTCATCTTCGTCCATTAATGAAGATGAGATAGTGGAGGAGATACCGCAGAGACGTGGTAGAATTAGGGTCGTAGAAGATAATAGGTGATGGGAATTAGGGATGAGAATGGAGATTCCAAAGTTTCATGGCACCTTGAAGTCAGGGGAGTTTCTAGATTGGCTAGCCACTGTAGAGGAGATCGTGGAGTTCAAGGGTGTTCCTAAGAATAAGAGAGTATAGTTGGTGGCAACCCGACTTTATGATAGGGCTACAACATGGTAGCGGTAGATGAAATTGACCCGTAGGTTTGGTAAATCTAAGACCACGACGTGGAAGAAGATGAAGAAGCATATGAGGTCAGAATTCTTGCCTTATAATTTCCAAAGGATCATGTATCAGAGATTGCAAAATTTGACATAAGGTAACAGGTCAGTAACCGAATACATCTCTAAATTATATCAATTGGTTGCTTGGAATGAGATTCATGAGATTGAGGATCAATTGGTGGCTAGACATATTGGTGATCTAAAGATGTAGATTTAGGATATGGTAAATTTTTTTGAGCCGGTTAGTGTCTTTGCTGTGCACCAGTGGGCATTGATACTTAAAAAGCGGCAGAGGCAAACTAATAGTGGGTTCTCTAACAGTGGTATGATGGATAGCAGTAGTGGTGGTGTTGTGGTGAACCGTGCTGGAAGTGGAGTGGTTGGTAACACTGCTTATGGGCGCAATAATAGGCTTAACATAAGTGGTCTTAGTAGTAGTGGCTTGAAGTGTTTAAATGTAGGGAACCTGATCATAGGCAGTTAGAGTGTAGGAAGGCAGAGAAGAGAACGACCCTATTCATTGAGAATGATGAAATGGGCAAAGAGGATGAGGTTTTGAGGATGAAGGGGATGGAGAACCTATTTTTGATGCAGGGTATGAGGAGGAAGAGTTTTTGGAAGGGGATGGAAAGGAGACTTTAGTGGTGAGGAGGTCATGTATGACTCCCAAAGCTATTGAGGGAAACTAGCTGAGGACTAATTTTTTCAGTATACTTTTACCATTCTTGATAAGGTATGCAGATTTATGATCAATTTAGGTAGCTGTGAGAATATTATCTCCACATAGGTAGTATAGAAATTAGGAGTTCAGACGGAACAACATTCGAAGCCTTAAAGATTGGCTTGGTTGAAGAAGGGTAGTGAGGTAAGCATATCTAAACATGCCCTAATTACATTTTCTACTGGATCTAAATATAGGGATTCTATATGGTGTGATGTGGTGACGATGGATGCTAGCCACTTGCTATTGGGAAGGACTCGGCAGTTTGATAGAGACATGACCCATGATGGTAGGGCCAAGACATACAGTTTCATGTTTAAGGGTGTTAGGATTGTGCTTGTGCCAAATAAAGTAGTTGGTGAACCTAAGCTTGTGAAGTAGGGCACCAATACTGTTATGTTATCTCTTGCTAAATTTGAGGAGGAGTTGCAAGAAGCAGATTTGGTGTATATTGGTGGCAAGGAGTTGGTTGAGGATGTAGTAGTACCTGAGGAAGTAGTTGTCCTTGTTAGAGAGTTCCAGGATAGGTTCCCTGATGAGTTACCAGTTGGGCTACCACCACTCAGGGAAATACAACATTAGATTGACCTCGAGCTTGGTGCTTCCCTCCCAAAAAGACCACACTATAGAATGAGCCCTAGTAAATATGAGGAGCTAAGATGATAGGTGGAAGAATTACTAGAGAAGGGATTTATTCTAAAGAGTTTGAGTCCCTGTGTTGTCCCTGCATTATTGAAACCTTAGAAGGATGGCTCTTGGCAGACGTATGTGGATAGTCGTGTTATTAACAAAATCACAATTAGCTATAGATTTCATATCCCTCATTTGGATGATTTACTTGACCAGTTGAGTGGTGCGAGGGTGTTTTTGAAGTTAGATTTAAAGAGTGGATATGACCAAATTTGAATCAAAGTTAGAGATGAGTGGAAAACTACATTCAAGACTAAAGAAGGGTTATATGAATGGCTGGTCATGCCATTCGGGCTATCAAATGTCCCTAGTACCTTTATGAGAGTAACCAAATTTTGAGACAGTTTATTAGCTTGCATGTTGATCAGTCTAAAGTGGAAGCCATTAAAGAGTGGCCCAAGCCTATTTCCATTACAGAGGTGGGGATCTTCCATGGCCTTGCATCTTTTTACAGGTGGCTTATTCCTCATTTTAGCAGTATTATGACTTTATTGATTGATTTCATGAAAGGGGGAAAGTTTGAATGGTCAGAGGGTGCAGAAGAAGCTTTTGAGCTCATTAAGAGGTGTCTGACATCGACCCTTATATTAATGCTACCAGACTTCCATCAACCTTTTGAGATTCATTCGGACGCAACCAAAGTGGGGATTGGAGCTGTATTGAGTCATAATAGTAACCAATTGCTTATTACAGTAAGAAGCTGACTAGGGTAAAATTAAAGTATAGCACTTATGATGTTGAGTTCTATGTTGTAGTATAAGCAATTAAGCACTGGCGACATTACTTGTTCCATAGAGAGTTCATCCTGGACACTGACCATAAAGCTTTAAAGCATCTTCATGGCCAAGATAAAGTATCATCCAGACATGCTTCATAGGTAACATACTTAGAGTGCTTCACTTTTGTTGTGAAGCACAAGAGTGGGATCACGAATAAAGTAGCAGATGCCTTGAGCAAGCATAGGAGTCTCTTAGGCAAATGCAAATTGAGGTACTTGGTTTTGACTCATTTGCTACTTTATATGATTGATAGGAATCATGGATCACCTAGGCAACCACCCGATTTAGAGAAGAAGACAAAATTTTGGAAAATCATCAATAGTGGAGCCTACAAATATGGTCGTAATGTTACCCGTAATCTCAATAACGGCCGTAACACAAACTATGGTTGATTCTGATACTATATACATTGCTCCCAACGAGATCATGGCCTCTATAATGCCCATGATCTCGACCGTAACTGAGCAAATAACGCTCGTATCTGCTTAGAATGAGAAGATGAATTTTGATCCGCAAGGATCTCTGCCAGTGTCACTGCCGTGATTGGCAGAGTTATCTCATATCTATTTTGCTTTATTTCTAAGTGACCTTTCACTTAATTTCCTTCGTTTAGTTATTTTACATTTTTACCCTTACCCAACTTATAGGTCTATATAAGGGATTTTATAAGATGTAATAGGAACTGTCCTTGCTCCGAATTCTTGATCGTGTGTCATATCGTTCTATCCTCGTTGTTCTAGTCATCGTACATCATATCGATTGCGTAGAATAGCTAGTTTGATTTAGTCTTTGGTGCGTCATATCTAAGGATTGATTCATCCATATCTTTTAATTTTCTTTCATTACACCTTACCATTGCACAATTCATCATAAACCCTAGTTGGCAATTGAAAGCACTAAATCCGCCATTAAAGCGGATATACTGATCCATATTAGTCTAATACAATTTTTTTTGCGTATTTTGGCTTGCATTAAAGATGGGGAACAGATTGAGTATCTGCTGCAAGATGGATTCTTATTCAAGGGTAATCAGCTATGGATACCCGATTGTAGTCTAACGGCTAAGATTATTTAGGAGTTGCACTATGAGGGTCATGTTGGTAGGGACAAAACTTTGCAGCTAGTCCAGGCATCCTATTACTAGCCATCCATTCAAAAGGAGGTAGAGAGGTTTGTGGAGCGATGTAGGGTATGCTAAGTGTCCAAGGGGATAGCTACTAATGCTGGATTATACTTACCCTTACATATGCCATCTCAGTGATGGGTAGATGTCAATATGGATTTTGTCCTGGGTTTTTCCAAGGATCCAGAGGGGTAATGATTCTATCTATGTGGTAGTAGATCGGTTCTCCAAGATAATGCATTTCATCCCTTGTAAGAAAACTACAAACGTTATGCATGTGGCACATTGGTACTTTTAGGAATTGTATAGATTACATGGTTTGCCTTCATCTAGTCTGCTTGTGATACGGATTGGTGTATTCGATTTAACGGTGGATCTAGTGCTTTCAATTGCGAATGGGGTTTAATAATAATTTTCTACAATGATTGAACGAAACAACAAAATCAAATATATGGATGATTAATCTTTGGATATGATGCACTAAAGGTAAACCGAACTAGTTGTCTTAGTCTGTCGATATGACTCACGACGACAAGAAACAACAAAGAAATTCTTGAAAAGAAATACTTAATGAATTCTTATTGAAGAGAAAGTTTGTCATAGGGATAATTCAAGTTTACCAATGGTAAGATTCAAGTCAAAAGTGCCTATTACATCTTCTAAAAATCCCTTATGTAGATCTACAAGTCGGGTAAGGGTAAATATGTAAAATAACTAAACAAAAGAAATTGATTAAAATGTCACTTAAAAATAAAGCAAGACAAATATGAGGTAGCTCTTTCAATCATGATCGTGATCTTGCGAATCGAAATCTTCCCTTCATTATTCAAGTCATCACGGGTGTTATATGGTCCTCACAGGTAACATAGCGAGCATGATAAGGCCCGTGATATTCAATGTGCTCACAAATCTCCATTGTTGACATGCAAACTACCTTCATTACGAGCGGCATGGAGAATGTGATGATGATCACGACCAGGATAATGGGCGGGATCAAGAACGTGATCTTCTCTGGAACTCGATTCCTATCATTTCCCTTAGCCTCTTTAAGATTTGCTCTAAAATCTTGATTAATCTAATCTTGATCCTAATCATTACCCCTGGGCTCTTGAAGATTTGTCCTCAAATCTTTAGGGAAAATAAATCCTCCTAGATAAAAAACAAACTTGGCAAAATAAAGATTTCCAATGAGTATTAACTCATGATTTTCCTCTAGAACTTAATCTGCATATCCTCTCTTAATCAACAATTTCCATAGTATTTTCACATCAAGGACCCTCATCCACTGTAAACCCTTATATTTTTCGACAATTCTTAAGTTCAAATCCTAGAACCGAAAGTCAACCGGAAAACCTAGTCAACAAAAACCCATGCCAAAACCCTAGAGTTTAGATCCAATAATTCTGCACTCTAAAACCCTAGACCACGAAATTAAGTTAATGACCTATAATAGTTCATAATAATATAGGGAAGTATAAAAATATCAGATTCTCCAATTTTTAGTATCTTTCGAATTCGAATAGAATCAGTTTTTAAAAATCATGCCTCGGTACACTAGGCAGTAAAAATTTTCTGTTAATACCGTTAGGCTCGTAATAATGTGAGGAATCCAAAAATATCAGTTTAATAATTTTTCGGTAACTAAAAATTACAGATATCGCAATTATATGTGTATTTTCTTTACTACTGGTAACTTATTAGTCTTGCTTACTATTCATTATCCTATGTTACTATTCATTACTATTTACTATCTCTACTTTTTCTTACTACCTATACACCTATTTTCTTACTTTTTACATTTCCAATATATCTTATATCAAATTATATCTTACATATTAATTATTTTCTTACAAAAATACAAATTTAATATCTCTCTCTCTCCTCTCCTTCAACGGCTGGTGCAACCCACCCACCGCCTCACCCCCCTTTGTACCATCTATGTATTTTTTTCTTTTTAATTTATTTTATTACACAAATTTCCTTCATCTTCAACTATAAATACCCTCTTTCCCTTCACTTTTTTCACACCTTCATTGCACATAACAAAACTCTCTCAAACTTACTCCACAAATCCACTCTCTACAAACCCTCTCTACTAAATTTTTCTACAATAAAACTCTTCCAAAATCCCTCTCTACATAAACCACTCACTATATATTACAACCCACATAATACCATACACATCTATCATCTTATTTCAACACAAAAACACTCTTAGGTAAACTTCTACCATTTTTTCCTTACCCATGTCATGTAACTTAGCATGACTATAGTGTTGTTTCTTGAAACTCATATGAGTTATAGAAGCAACAACATGTTCATATTTTATTCTTTCACATGCTAAGAAATTCCAATTTTATTATCTTGTTATTATGATTATATCATGTTATTATTATTATTATTATGCTTCTAACCTAACCATCTATATATATTATTATCTATAAGTATATATATATATATATATATATATTATTTCTTAGAGCCTAAATGCTCACTAACTTTTACTTGCTTTTATTATTCTTAATGCTTTTATTATTGCTTTTCTTTTCTTTCTTTTCTTATTCTTTTAGGACCAGTCTATTCTTAATCCCGGGTTGCCTTGTTGAAGCTAAGGCTCTCAATACTTGACCAGGTTATCTTGGTGAAGCTAAGGTTCATCATACTTGATATTATTATCCTGCTTATTATTTGCTTCTTATATCTTTCTTATATTCTTATCATTTTCATACTTCATACTCATGTAAATACATAATCATAATGATATTGTCTCAACAAAAATTTAAGAGGAAAATTTGTTACGGTAGAGCCGCCGGTCCAAGCTTTGGAACCAACTTTACATGAAGATCAAGCGGCTACGGACCAAGCTCAAAGGATTTCAAGTCCACCTAGTGTGCCACAAGGACCAATAACAAGATCCCGAGCTAAGACGCTTCAACAATCCTTCAATCAACACTTCCAAGGCTTAATCAAGCAAGTTGAAGATGGATTACAAGGTTATCAAAGCTTTGGGACAAGTTCGGGTCAAGTTCGTTTCAATATACTTCGAGTTCAAGAGGAAACATAAGAGGAAATTGAAGATTGGAGCGAATTGGAACAAAGGCCGCCAGCTTAAATATTTAGGCCGCCATCGTAAATATTTAGGCCGCCGCCATCTTGCCAGCGTAGATTTGTAATTTTCGACCAGTAGCATAATGGCCGCCCGCGTTGAAACTTAGGCCGCCAGCGTACTTTATTACGAGAAACTTTTCAATTTCTTGTCTTTTGGATTTCCTTAGTTTTGCTATATAGGTCTTTGAAGGTTGTAAGACAAAAGAAGTTGATTATTGTTAAGTTTATTCATGAAATTGAATACCCAAAGCTTTCATGCTTGATTCTTTGTGTTCTTGAGAGAATACATGCTTTAGGAACATTCAAAGAAGATCGATCACCTTCTTTGTGGAGTGTTTCGCAATTAGGGTTTGTTATCCTAATTCTTTAGATCAACAACCTAAGACAAATCTGATATCTAATCCTTCTTAGGGATTGAAATCAAAGGCATCCGTGGGTTTTCTATTCATTGTGTTGGGGGTTCGCAATATCCAAAGGGGTTCTCACGTGTGAATACGAAGGTTCTCGTATCATTTGGTATCAGAGCCTAGGCTCTAGATCAGGTTATATCGTTCTTTCTATTAATCTTTTATTTCTTGCTTTCAATTCTTGGATTGTTCATCAAGATCAAATCTGATTCTTGTTAGTAAAAAAAAAAAAAAGATTGAATCTTTATTGTTCCTAGGGTTTGTTCATCAATTGAACGGACTATTAGGTATCTTGTGTGTGTGATTTTTTGTTGTTACAAGCGAAAGATTAGGGTTTGAAAATCTCTATTCTTGAGATTTGAGTTCAAAAAAAAAATCGAAATTAAAAAAAAAAATTCACCAAAGATCAATTCTTGTCTTGAGTATTGAGTGTCTTTCCAACAATATAATTCTTGTGTAGAGTTCGTTGAGTTTTCTTCAATTCCGTTTGTCTGATTCGAAGAGTCTTGAAATTGTCCATTGTATCACTCTAAACACCTTGGTATCGAAAATTCTTGGAATTGTTCTAAGAGTGTGATTCGATTAAGAACACGAAAAGAACAGGCTCGAGAGGTGTGAGGGAAACCCTGTGTGTGGCATCTTGATTAGAGAAACACGAGTGAACACCCCCATCTTGTGAGTGATAAACACGAAAGGGAGCGCTTGTGAGGAAATTGAACTTTATTATTGCTAACGATTATTTGTTTTGCAGGAAAAGATGTCGGGTAAGGGTGTGATTGAAGGTAGGGAAGGAGGTAGTAAAGAAGGGGTTTTGATGCAAGACGCTAGAGCATCTGAGTATAAGCGTCTAATCGAGATGATGATGGATATGAAGGAGTCTCTAGAAAATATGAATTTGAGACTACAAGCTGTTGAGAAGGAGGCGAGTCCTATGGGAGTAAATAGAGGAGTTAGTTCTACCACACCCCAGGTTGATGATGTGGGGGATGTTAATGAGTATCGGGAGGAGGAGTATGATGATAGTCCACCTATGATATTCAATAGGAGAGGTAGAGGTGGTAGAGGCGGTAGGGGTATAGGAAGAGGAAGAATGCAGGAGAATTATCCCGTTGCTAGGAATAGATGGAATGATGATTATGTAGATCGAGATTTGGGGAGTATCAAGTTGAAAATTCCTATCTTTCAGGGTAAGTCTGATCCTGAAGCTTATTTGCAATGGAAAAGCGAGTTGAGTTGATTTTTGATTGTCACCAATTTAGTGAGGAGAAAAAGGTGAAATTGGCTGTTACCCAATTTCAAGATTATGCTATATCTTGGTGGGATCAGTTGGTGACAAGTAGGAGGAGGAATATGGAGTACCCTATTGATACTTGGCAGGAGCTTAGGGCTGTGATGAGGAAGCGTTTCGTTCCCAAGTACTTTCAAAGGGAATTGATTCAGCGGCTTCAAGTGTTGAGACAAGGTAGTAGGAGTGTAGAGGACTACTACAAGGAGATGGAGATGATCATGACGAGGGCTGATGTGGTTGAAGATGAAGAATCCACCATGGCACGGTTCTTGGGTGGCTTGAACAAAGAAATCGCTGATAAAGTGGAGTTGCTACCATATGTCGAGTTGGAGGAGATGGTACATCTTGCCATCAAAATCGAGAAGCAACTTCATGGCAAAGGTTCAAACAGGTATGTTTCCAAATCTTCTTCAAGCTATAATAATAATTGGAAAGGATATGGAAAATCTGAATTTAAAGGTGGAAATAAGTCTACAGTTGATGTAGCAAAGAGTAAGTCTGGTGGGGTTTCATCTGAGAAACCTAAAGTAGATGATCAGAAGGGTAGAAATCGAGATATTAAATGTTGGAAGTGTCAAGGTGTTGGACACATTAGTAGGGAGTGCCCTAATAGGAGAACTATGGTGGTGAGAAATGGGGAAGTTGTCACTGATGATGAGGGAGCTGGTAGTGACAAAGAGGAGGAAGCCATGCCTGAATTAGAAGACTGTAGTGATGAGGGTAGCATTGATGAGCCAGAAAAGGTTGAAATATTGGTTACTAGGCGTGCACTTAATACACAGCTGAAGGAAGATTGCCAGGAGGAGCAGCGAGAGAATTTATTCCACACTAGAGGTCTTGTGCAAGGGAGAGGTTGTAGTGTGATTGTCGATGGAGGAAGTTGTACTAATGTGGTAAGTACACTTCTAATTAACCGATTGGAGTTGCCTACTGTACCCCATCCTAGACCATACAAACTACAATGGCTTAGCGATTGTGGTGAGGTTAAGGTAAATAGGCAAGCTTTAATTTCTCTAACCATTGGCAAATACCATGATGAAATATTATGTGACGTCGTTCCTATGCATGCTAGTGATCTTCTATTAGGAAGACCTTGGCAATTTGATAGACAAACCGTGCATAATGGCTACACCAATCGATACACTCTCACCAAAGATGGCAGAAAAACTACTTTAACACCATTGTCATCCAAAGAAGTGTATGAAGACCAATGTGCTTTGGAAAGATTGAGAGAAGAGGCCGAAAGAAAAGAGCGTGAGAGTAGAAAAAGCACTTTTGAGAGAGAGAAGAAAAAGAGTGAAAATAAAGAGAGTGATGGAAGTGAGTTGAGTGGAAAGAAAGAGGGGAGTGAAAAGCAAAATAAAAATCGGCCTAGAGAGAAAAAGAGTAAGAATGTGAGCTTGATTGCTAGGACGAGTGAGGTTAGATATGCTTTGCATGCCAATCGACCTATATTTGTACTATTGTACAAAGGGGCTTGTTTGGCAACTAATGAGATTAACCAATCTTTGCCTAGTGTGTTTTCTGATTTATTGCAGGAATTTGAAGACGTGTTTCCTGAAGAGATGCCTAGAGGACTTCCACCTGTGAGAGGCATTGAGCATCAGATTGACTTCATTCCTGGAGCTGTCATACCCAACCGACCTGCCTATAGAACTAATCCTAGTGAGGCGAAGGAGATCCAGAAGCAGGTTGAGGAGTTGTTGGAGAAGGGGTATGTGAGAGAAAGTCTGAGTCCTTGTTCGGTTCCTGTAATATTAGTGCCTAAGAAGGACGGGACTTGGAGAATGTGTGTAGACTGCAGAGCCATCAACAAAATCACTGTAAAGTATCGTCATCCTATACCTAGGTTAGATGATATGTTGGATGAATTGTATGGTTCATGTTTGTTTACCAAAATTGATTTAAAATCTGGTTACTATCAAATTCGCATGAAAGTAGGCGATGAATGGAAAACTGCATTTAAGACTAAGTATGGTTTGTATGAATGGCTTGTCATGCCTTTTGGTCTTACGAATGCACCTAGTACTTTTATGCGATTGATGAATCATGTGTTGCGTGACTACTTAGGTAAATTTGTTGTGGTTTACTTTGATGATATTCTGATTTACTCTAAGTGTCTGAATGATCACGTTTTGCATGTGCGACTAGTGTTAACAAAGCTAAGAGAGGAGAAATTATATGCCAACCTTAAGAAGTGTAGTTTTTGCATGGATAAGGTTAATTTCCTAGGTTTTGTTGTCTCTAGTCAAGGAGTGGAGGTTGATGAGGAAAAGGTTAGGGCAATTAGGGAATGGCCTAGACCTAAGAGTGCTAGTGAAGTGCGGAGTTTTCATGGACTTGCTGGGTTTTATAGGAGATTCATCAAGGATTTTAGCACTATTGCTGCACCTTTGAATGAGTTAGTTAAGAAGAATGTTGGATTTGTATGGAGTGATACACAAGAACTTGCTTTTAATGAACTTAAAGAAAAATTGTGTAACGCACCATTGCTTGCTTTGCCTGATTTTGATAAAACTTTTGAAATTGAATGTGATGCTAGTGGTATAGGGATTGGAGCTGTTTTAATGCAGGATCACAGGCCACTAATGTACTTCAGTGAAAAGTTGAGTGGAGCGGCATTGAAGTATCCAACATATGACAAGGAGTTGTATGCCTTAGTGCGTGCATTGCAAACATGGCAGCACTACCTTTGGCCTAAGGAGTTTGTCATACATACCGACCATGAGAGTTTGAAGCATCTAAAGGGTCAAGACAAACTCAATAGGAGGCATGCGAAATGGGTAGAATTCATTGAGACTTTCCCATATGTGATCAAGTACAAGCAAGGTAAGGAGAACATTGTTGCTGATGCACTATCAAGAAGGTACGCTTTACTAAATTCTCTTAGTACTTCTTTGCTAGGATTTGAATTGGTAAAAGAAATGTATCTTACTGATGATGATTTTTCTGGAGTATTTTCTGCTTGTGTTGATGGGACTGGAATTAATGATTACTTTGTATCCAATGGATTTCTATTTAAAAAGAATAAGTTGTGCATTCCTAAAGGATCTGTAAGGGAATTGTTGGTTAGGGAAGCACATGGAGGGGGCTTAATGGGGCATTTCGGGGTAGATAAGACCTATGATATGCTACATGAACATTTCTTTTGGCCTGGCATGAGGCATGATGTGCATAAAATTTGTAAAACTTGCATTACATGTAAAGAGGCTAAATCTAAACTCAACCACATGGACTATATAAACCATTGCCTGTTCCTGATGAACCCTGGACTGCTGTGTCTGGATTTCGTTCTTGGCTTGCCTAGGACTAGGAAAGGTCATGATAGTATCTTTGTTGTGGTAGATCGGTTTAGTAAAATGGCTCATTTTATCCCATGTCATAAAACTGATGATGCAACATATATTGCTGATTTGTTCTTTAGAGAGGTTGTGCGATTGCATGGCATACCTAAAAGCATTGTTAGTGATAGGGATGTAAAATTTTTGAGTCATTTCTGGAGAGTTTTGTGGGGAAAGTTGGGAACTAAGCTTATGTTTTCGACTACCTGTCATCCACAAACTGATGGGCAAACGGAGGTGGTTAATAGAACTTTGGTTCAATTGTTGAGGGCAATCATAGAGAAGAACATTAGGACTTGGGAGGATTGTTTACCATTTGTGGAGTTTGCATATAATAGGGCTATTCATAGCACTACGCATTATTCTCCGTTTGAAATTGTATATGGCTTTAATCCACTAACTCCTATTGATTTATTGCCATTACCATCTAATGAGTTTGTGAGTTTTGATGCTAACTCTAAGGCAGATTTTGTGAAGAAGCTACATGCACAAGTGAAGAATAGGATTGAGCAACACAATGCAAAAGTGGCTTCAAGGGTGAACAAAGGCAGGAACCAATGATCTTTCAACCCGGAGATTGGGTTTGGGTGCACTTTCGTAAGGAAAGATTTCCACTACAACGAAAGTCCAAGCTGAATCCTCGTGGAGATGGTCCATTCCAGATACTTGAACGGATCAATGACAACGCCTACAAAGTTGACTTACCAGGTGAGTATAATGTAAGTGCTACATTAATGTTGCTGATCTAAGTCCGTTTGATGTAGGTGATATTCCTGATTCGAGGACGAATCCTTTTGAAAGAGGGGGAATGTTACGGTAGAGCCGCCGGTCCAAGCTTTGGAACCAACTTTACATGAAGATCAAGCGGCTACGGACCAAGCTCAAAGGATTTCAAGTCCACCTAGTGTGCCACAAGGACCAATAACAAGATCCCGAGCTAAGACGCTTCAACAATCCTTCAATCAACACTTCCAAGGCTTAATCAAGCAAGTTGAAGATGGATTACAAGGTTATCAAAGCTTTGGGACAAGTTCGGGTCAAGTTCGTTTCAATATACTTCGAGTTCAAGAGGAAACATAAGAGGAATTGAAGATTGGAGCGAATTGGAACAAAGGCCGCCAGCTTAAATATTTAGGCCGCCATCGTAAATATTTAGGCCGCCGGCCATCTTGCCAGCGTAGATTTGTAATTTTCGACCAGTAGCATAATGGCCGCCCGCGTTGAAACTTAGGCCGCCAGCGTACTTTATTACGAGAAACTTTTCAATTTCTTGTCTTTTGGATTTCCTTAGTTTTGCTATATAGGTCTTTGAAGGTTGTAAGACAAAAGAAGTTGATTATTGTTAAGTTTATTCATGAAATTGAATACCCAAAGCTTTCATGCTTGATTCTTTGTGTTCTTGAGAGAATACATGCTTTAGGAACATTCAAAGAAGATCGATCACCTTCTTTGTGGAGTGTTTCGCAATTAGGGTTTGTTATCCTAATTCTTTAGATCAACAACCTAAGACAAATCTGATATCTAATCCTTCTTAGGGATTGAAATCAAAGGCATCCGTGGGTTTTCTATTCATTGTGTTGGGGGTTCGCAATATCCAAAGGGGTTCTCACGCATGAATACGAAGGTTCTCGTATCAAAATTTCTTTAATAAAAGAAAATGAAACCAAACTTTATTAATATATGTTCTTGTCACAAAACCAAGATTTTGCTATTAAACATGTAGAAAAGTTATTTTTCCAATTTCTTTTCAAATTCATCAAGACTTTTCTTAAATAACCATAAAGATGATTTTCTCAAAGAAGTTAGCTAACAAAACAAACATTTTCTCTTATTATGATAGGTCACATAAAGTTTATTAAAACTTGGTAATAATAATTCTTTGATAAGCAAATTTTTCTCCAAAAAACTTACTCGTTGGATTTTTACCAACTCCATAATAAAAAGCTTAAGATTGAAATCTTTTTAACTTCATAATAAAAACTAAGAAGTAAACTAGTTTTCGAATTTAAGATAAAATGATTCATTAAATTATAAACTCACTTAGAAAAATAAAGGTTGCCAAGTTTTTAAATGATACACTCATTTTCAAAGAAACAAAAAGAATATAAACTTGATAAATTTAAAAAACAATCGATATTATCAACAACTTAAGAAAATAATGAAACATGATTTTCCTTCCAAGAAATTTACTAAAAGATTTAAAAGATCAAGTTTAAAAACAATTTTTTTTAAAAGGATTTAAGAAATGAAAATATAAGAGGAAAAAGATTTGTTTATCAAAACCATTTTCTTTTAAAAGGAGAAATATATACAACTTAAATTATTATAGGCTATCAACAACTTAATAACAATTTTGGAAAATTCATTTCGTGTCACTAGAAGTAAAATTTTATAGAAAATCAAAGTTAAGAAAAATTAACTTATTTTAGGAAAGAAATTGGAAAAAAAAATAGGAATATACTCATTTATAATAATCCAAGAGTTTATGAAGTTCTTTCAAAACAATTAGAAAAGAAAATGTTAAAATTCAAGTTTTCAACACCATGAAATAAATTGCTTCACGAGAAATAATTGTTGAGACAACACCATTAAACTTTGCATACAACATAAGTCTATATATATATATATGTACTCTGTAGACACCCAATTTTTGCCCAATTAATTAAGGCTAAAAATTTAATTAAATTCATTTTTCCAAAAGCCTTAAGTATTGATGAAATTGGCTAAGTGATCAAGGCACAGGCCAAATGGCCTGTTGGTTAAACACATTGACCCAAACACACACTCAAGCTCAAGGACACAGGTTCAAACCCTAGCAAAGGCAAATTTTTGCCTTTTTATCATTTTTGTCTTTTCATGTGACTTTTGCCTTACTTTGCATCAGTTTTTAACTAACAAAACATCATTGATTGTCAAAATTGATGATGAGATTGCAAAGTGGTTACAAAATATGAAAGATTAGTGCAAAAAAACAACCAAAAAGTTACAAAATTCAATGTATAAAGCATTCAATTGCACATGAATGAGGAGTTACAAAAATTGAGTGGATGAATCTGGCATGGAATATGAAAACAATCATCAATTCATCAGTTTCAAACAATTTAATCATGGATTTTCGAATTAAATTCGTGAAAAATCAAGAGGCAAAAATCAATTCATTTTTGAAACTGTTCGAAACTGAAAATTGAGCTTGCAACTTATAAATAGGAGGTCCTAGGAGCAAAAGGCACAAGTCAATTTCAACAAAACACAATCAGAATGAGTGAATTCGAAGATTTCGAAAATTAGGGTTCTTAAAGAGAAAATTCAAAATTTGAGATTTCGAATTGTTTTTGATTCAATTTGAGTGTTTAAGGAGCTTTAGGAACAAGTTTAAAGTGATCGAGTGTGCTTTAATTTGATCAATTTGTTCAAAATCATCTCTGCAAATTTTTTATTTTTTTTCGGATTTGAACCGCCGGCGACCACCACGTCGAACCGCCGTCCACGGTGGTTCTGGGCGTGAACCACCACCTCCAGAGGACGCGCCACCACCATTGGAGTTGGGCCGACAAGCTTCCAGCAACCGACGACCACCGGAGCCGCCTGAATCCGCCTCGAAAAGTCGCGTCGTCTTCTTCTTCACCCGCCGGAGCTCCGAGATCCGACCCGAAGATCCGAATCCAACCCGGTCGGTCATCGGTCAACGGTCGTCGGTCATCGGTCAACGGTCAACCCTGATCAGACGGTCCAGATTTCATCAAGCGATCAGACGGCCCAGATTCAATCAAGCAGATCAGCGGCTCAGATTTGATCAAGCAGATCAGACGGCCCAGATTCAATCAAGCGATTAGACGGCCCAGATTTCATCAAGCGATCAGACGGCCCAGATTTCATCAAGCGATCAGACGGTCCAGATCGAGTCAACAAGATCAGACGATCCAGATCGGTCAGCGAGATCGACGCTCCAGATCTCATCCGCTTCATCCGACGGTCCAGGTTAATCTGCATTATTTTATTAATAGTTTATTATATAATTAATTTCATAAAATAATAAAAAATAGTAAAAAATTTATAAAAATTCATAAAAAAATTCAGAAAAATTCAGAAAAATACACAAAAATCCAGAAAAATCAAAATATTTATTTTTTATATAAATTTATATTTTTGATATTTTTTGAATATTTCTAATGTGTATTTATACAAAAATTACCTTAGAAATGTATATTTGATGCATAAAAAATATTTTAAATATTTTTTAATATTATTCTGGATATGTTGTGAAATAATGTGATGATTTTTTTTTAAAAAAATAATAATAAATAATAAAAAGATAAAAAAATAATAAAAATAGATAAAAATGACAAAATTGGATTTTCCAAAAACAAAATTTTTTAGAAAAAAAATAAAATAATAAAAAATGATTTTCGGACTTAGAAAAATTATATTTTCATAAAATAAAAAAATCAATTGATTAGATCATAGGATCATCAAAAATGATTTTTCATGAAAATTCAAAATTTAATGAACTTAAAATGAAAAGAGTTCAAAAAATTAAAATTGACCAACAAATTAAAATTTTTTAAAAGAACTACGTTTTGTCTGATCTCGATTAGCGAGTACGTAGGCACCTGCGGGGCGACATAAAAAATAAAAATAAATGTTTTTGTTTTTAATATTGTGAATAATTATTTTGTAAATATAAGTTTTTGTTAAAAAAATGAAATCTATTTGTTGATATTGATATTATAAAAAAAAATGAAAAAAAATAATAAAAAATAAAAATGAATAATTTGACTTGTAGATATTTATGCTATAATTAATTTTTTTTGAGCATGAAAAGGATAGATTAGAAATTTAAAATTCCAAAAGTGGTAACCAATTTGGTTTTAATAGGTTAGCCCCCGAATCCATGATATCTGTTTTTAAAAGTTGATTTTTTAAATCAAATTTTCGCAGACTAGTAGCTAAGTTAGGATCAACCGACCCATTGATCCTAACTTTTTATTTTTTCCCGATTTATATCGGGTGGCGACTCTAAAATTTTTTAAAAAATTTCTTTTAACCCCTAGTCGAGGATTCATGTTAAATGGGTTCGGGTTTAATGTGAATCGGGTTATGAGAAATGAGACCAGATTAAGAATAGTGGAAAAAATCCAGGCTCGACATACTCAAAGGATTTTTCAAACATATAAATTTATATATTTTTGCTAAAGGATTTTTAGAATCGAGAAAAGTTTGAAAATAATGTTTTAAGGGCTAGGAAATTCGTGGAGATTTTGCACCAACCTTTTTCGTGACCCAAAATACTTTCTATGACAAAAATAACCTTACAAATAGATAGATCTTTTCAAGTAGGTAGAAAACGGTATATAACATGCGAAATTCAGAGTTAAAATGAGCAAGTTATAACCATTTTAAGTTGGAATTTCCCTCTATACAATTTTTGACGAACTTAGTAGAATAAAATTACAAGTTTAAGAAGAACTTCAAAGAAATACTCATTTCGGGTATTTCTCTTTTTAGGTGGCATGGAGACAGAGTTCTCGTATCTTGAGAATTACCTTGACTAGAAGTATCCACGCAAATGGCCGAGTGAGTTTGTTTCCTACATTTATGCACTTATGATTTTGCTTGTAAAATTAGTGGCATTAGATTTAGGAAAAGATAAAATGGAAAGATGCATGTGCTTTACATACTTGGTTGAAATTATGATTAAGTACATCGGGGCAGAAATTGTTCATAATGAATGTTTGATCTAGTGTAAGAATGATTGTCTACAAATTCTACGATCACCCGTGAAATACTTAATCATGCCATGAGTGCTTAATTAAATTGAATTCATGCATATCATCGGGTGAGTTCATTGCATTTATTACTATACCTTTGGTGGGACAAAGGCTTAGTAAGGAGATTTACAGAGTTTGTAAATTCTATAAAGCGGCAAAGGGTCGTCTGAAATTAAATGGCGGTGAGAAAACACGCGACAAATGGCTTGAAATAAACTACAAATAAGTAGGATTATATTTTTGAAAGCAAGGTAGTAGCTAAAATAAAAACTACCATGGAATTATGTTTATGATAACGGCTTACACTGTCTGGAACACCTAACCTTGAATAGAGGGGTAAATCCATTTAATATATGATTCCTAGAAAATCGTATGTATTGTTTGCTGTAAACCCCTAAAAATTTTCATAATCCTTAAAAATAATTCTAGAAGTATAAATATCAAAAACCCGAAAAATCAACTTGAGATTAAAACTCAATTCTAGACCGAGTCAAATACCGGAAACGAAATCCTAAAACTCGAACCAAGTTAAAACTTAATTCCAAATGAGAACAAAAACGAGTTTTCTCAATCTTGAGAAAACAAGAACCCTTGAAACGAAATATAAAGTCTAACTACCGGTTTAATCAACGTCCGTACATCAATTAAATCACCTAACCGTTTTCTAACATGCAAATCAAGACAATATATCCAAATAACGATCAACAACAAAATCTTAAAACCTTCGATAAAATTTAGAAATCACAAATTTCAAATTCTCACCAAAAGTCAAACTGAGTCAACTCATAACCCTAGACTCGGTTAAACGATTCCGAGAAATAAAAACTATTAAATAATCACAAATAAAATAAAATATAAATTTCGAGCTAAAATTCTAAAACGATCAAGACGCGAAAATTATACGATCTTACGAATATCTCGACAAAAACGGAAATCAAAACGGAACCCTAAAAGTCAACAAGCCTATAACGAACCCTAGTGTTTAAGATCCGACAATCCCGCGTTTTCAAACCCTAGAAAACGAAATTAAGTTAATGGCCTAGAATAGTTCGTAATAACATAGGGTAACATAAAAATATCAGATTCGTGAATTTCGAGTGTCTTTCGGACTCAAACGAGATCGGTTCTCGAAAAGCGTGTCCCGGAGCTCGGAATATTAAAAATATTCCGTTTATACCAATAGACTCGTAAAAATACAAGGATTCCAAAAATATCAGTTTTGGAATTTTTCGGTAGCTAAAAATTACAGATATCGCATTATTACACGTATTTTTATTACTACCGGTACTTTAATTGTCTAGTCTACTATTCATAGTACTTTTCTACTATTCATTACTATTCACCTATCTCTACTTTTTCTTATACCTATTTCTTACACCTATATACCTATTCTCCTACTTTTTTTCATTTCCAATACAACTTTATTCACATCAACTTCACACATTACTTCTTTATTACACAAACAAATAAAACAAATCACTTTCTCTCTCTTCACATGCCCAAAACCGGTGCCTCCCCCTCCCTATTCATCTCTATTTTATTTCTTTTTCAAATTATTTTATTACATCCAAAATTCACTCCAAAAATTCTATAAATACCCCCTTCCTCTTTCATTCTTTCACACAATTCATTCTACTACAAAAACTCTCTCAAAATCACTACACAAACTCTCTCAATAAACTTTTCCTCTACCAAAACTCTCTTTCACCAAATATCCACAAGAATTTCTCTACATACAGTACAACTATCATCTCTCCATAACCACATAACCATACATCCACTACCATCTTCATACCTCACAAATACCTTCGGTAAAAATTTCTTTCCACCATTTATCTATTCATGTCATGTAACTTAGCATGACTATGGTGTTGTTTTGAAACTCACATGAGTAGTAAAAGCAACAACATGTTCATGTTTTGTTCTTGTACATAAGCTTTCTATTTTATTATGTTGTTATTATTATTGTTATTATTTGCTTCTAATCTAACTTATATTATGTATATTATGTATATATATTTATTTAGAGCATATAAGCTCATTTGTTATTTATTTACTTTCAAGTTATGCAATTTATTTATTTCATGTTATTATTAAGACTAGTTTTTCTAGTCTTAGACTTGTCCATATCAAGTCAAAACAACCTTTTGATTATTTCCTTTAATCTTTCGGGACTAGTCCATTCTTAGTCCCGGGATGCCTTGATAAAGCTAAGGCTCCAATACTTGATCGGGATTCCTTGATGAAGCTAAGGTTCCCAATGCTTGATATTTTATTTTTCTTGCTTACTATTTATTTCTAGTATTTTCTTATGTTCTTATTATTTTATATGCTCATGATATTTGCATCTACATAATGTTAATGTCTCAACTAATTCAAAAATAGAATTTTATTATATTAAAGGAACTTAAAACTAAATTTTTCATTATGTGACTTGTCACAAAATAATGAGTTATTATCAACAACACAAAAAATAGAGTTTTCCTCAAAAGTTTCCTTAAACAACAAAGATGTTTTTACCAAGGAAACTTAAGAAATAGATATTTTTATTATTATATTATGTTATGTTAACCTAAGTTTTAGTAAAATAATTTGTTAGTTTTCAAAGTTTTCACAAAAAGATTAAGAATAAACTCTTTTTAACTCCATAGTAAAAATAAGAAACAAACTAGTTTTTAAAGTTAAGATGAATTCAATCCATAAAGTTAAAACCCACTTAGGAAAGTAACGATTTTCATGTCCCTAAAGAAAAGACTTATTTTTCCAAAGAATATAAACAAGATAAGGTTAGAAACAAACGATTTTACCAATCAAGATTCTTTTCGAAAGAAATAAAAAGAACAAAGTTTTAGAAAATAAAACTTATATTTTAAATAATAAAGACACGACTCAAGAGCCGTTCTAACATATAAATTCATAAAGATATTTTTCATCAACTTAATATACTTTTGATAAATTTGAACTTTAATCACTACAAGAAAAATTTAATGCAAGACTAAAGGATTAAGGAAAAATTTAACTCGTTTTGGAAAAAGGAATGAAGAAAATAAAATAAGAATATATTCCATTATGATGAAAAGTTTCTTCCAAATACTTAAAAAAGGAATTTATCAAGATAAATTTTAACACTTTAAAAATAATTGTTTTACGAAATAAATTGTTGAGACACTACCATTAGAAAATTTTGCATATAAAGTGAGTTTAGCTATATACTCAAAATATTTATCAAATATATGTGCATAATTATATGTATATATATATTTACAAAAGGATTTTTCTTTAAGGTAAAGATGAGTTAGAAAACGAATTTGCAAAAGATTGGAAATTTTCGTTTTAAATCTGTACCTGTCGTTTTTGGAACCCAAATGACCTTTTGTGACCAAGATAAGTTTAGAAATGGATAGAACTTTTCGAATAGGTAGAAAACGTATATCATATGCGAAATCCCGAGTTAAAATGAGCAAGTTATGGCCATTTTAAGTTGGAATTTCTTCTTATACGATTTTACCACGATTTTAAGTAAAGTTTAGAATCTCCAAGAATAGAAATCCATGAGAGACTTATCCCGGGAATTTCTTTTGTCTAGGTGACGAAGGATACGAGAATACCCTACCTGAGGATTACTACGACTAAGAAGATAGCGAAATGGACGAGTGAGTTATTCCTTCTAATTTCGTTACTTTGCTTGTGCTTGTAATGTAGTAGCATTAGCGTACTAAGAAAAGATAAAAACGAATATATTTGGGGATTTCGGGATTATGTGTATATATATGATTCTATGTTTATGCGTGAAATGAGAATTAAGAATATCGCAACTTCGATCTGCTTGTTTAAATAATTTTGTTTACTTACTTGTATGATTGTTTATTGTTGCTAATTTGTTTGATCGCCCCTAATAAACCTTAATAAGGTTTGACCTAAGAACAATAAAACGTTCACGCATAGCATCCATCGAGTCACATCTATTTCGGAAGGCTGCTACTCCTACGCGTAGAGTTGGATTGGCTGTGATCATGCGGTGCCACGGGCCATGTTCCTTCATGGAGAATCCAAATCGCTCGGGGAAAGCGACTCTAGGTTCGGAGCCGAGCCAACCGAACGCTGTGGGTGAGGACCTGGGGACTAGCAGTAGAAGGTCGAGGACCTTCAACCCCAATTCCCTAACCTTTGATATGGAGGGGTAAATCCGTTCTATATATGGTTTCCGGATGACTATATATATTCGCGTAATCATGTGATTGTTGCATTGTATGCATAACATATGTGTGATTAAATGAATAAACTTGTTTGAAAATATGGTGCGAATGGAAAGGAATATCTCACTAAGCTAGATGTAGCTTATACCCCTATAGATTTTGTTGAAACAGGTATATTCGTGGATTAAACTTGAGGATCATGACATTAAGGAAGTCATGGACGGATAATTAAGGATATGGAATCATACGATGAAGAAATTTTGTAGGTTCTTTATATGTGCTAACCTATATGATTAGGGACGTATATTTATTTGAAGATAATAGAAGAACATGCCCTTAAGAATTGAAATGTGATTGATATGCTTATGTTTTATATTAAGTATTTCTTTGCCTTGTTACTTATTTATTATCAATGTGAATTGCGCTACTCGATGCGTCCCCTTGGTTGTGATGTACGCCTTGTACATAATATGGAAGCCTTTGCATGACTAAGGTAGTCATTCCTAGGCTTTAGTATTGTGTACGGCGGACAGCTACGTTTAAGGTACCCCTCGGGGCGTGACATTTGCTCACGTGCTTGTGCATCTCATATGATTGCTTAAATAAAATTGCATTGATTTTTGGATGTCGAATGTTTAATTGTGGAAATAAATCTCACTAAGTATATAGCTTATACCCCTTAGATATCTTTTGCAGTTCTCGTATCTTTGTTTGGGACCGAAAGGTTATTTTACCCAGGCAATGCTTTTGAGCCGAGATCTTATGGATAGAAATGCAAGATAGAAGTATATATGGAGTTCCAAGAGATGTTTCAAATGTGTAAATTATTTTAAGATGGACTTCATTAGACCTAGCTATCTTTGACAGGGGAATGTCCCTTAATGTTGTAAAGACTCTTTATAAATTTTTATGAACCTTGGATATATTGTTATGATTTATTCTCTTAATTGCTATTATTCATAAGTGCTTAAATGGCATGATCTAAAGCTTGGTTCATTAAGATTGTGAAATTAAGCCTTACACTTGATATCAAGACTTTTATGATGACTAAGGTTGTCATACTTAAGTCTTAATATTGAGTGTAGCGGGCTGTCGCATTTAAGGTACCCTTTGAGGCGTGACATCCACAGAATACCATAACTATTGCTTTTAGTCAAAGGCCTTCCACACAATTCAAACCACTTATCATGAATTTGGTCAATTAAAGCATTATTATAATCATCCAGCAAATATGACTCATGTGGTATTAAGAACTGTTGCTTCTCACAGTTGCCATCTTGGAGGTAAACAACATCCAACACCCAACCTTCATCCATAGAACCTCCATAAGACAATGTAGGAATCATAGATCCCAACAGCATAGGTTTTGAACTATCACAACAATAAAGAACATTGCAATGCTCAATAGTTTCTAATGCAATTGGCCCAAATCAGGTATACATGTATCAAGGGGTGACTTTGAACTACTGTCACTCTGCATATCCTTTAAAACATCTATCTCCTCTAGAGTAGCATCCATTGAACTCTCTTATTTTAACTTCCACTTAATAGGATTCATCTCCAACCTAGCAACCCTAACTGGATCCAAACTCATAGGCAATAATACTAGCCTTATCTTCTTCCTAGTTATCTTAAGAGAACAGCAATTACGCTGCTCATCATACGTTACTCCTCCATCACTTACCCAACGATTGCCTAGCAAAACATGAGAGATTGTAGTAGGCACTACATCACACAAAACTTCATCAAAATATTGATTTGGAAGAGCAATTGACATTGAACCTGTTCAGAGACAAAAGTCAATTGATCACTACCTTTTCCGCTTGATATAATAAGGTCATGGATGAACTATAGTTTGTAGCTTCAATCTATCCACCATAGCCTTTGCTGCAATATTAACTTGAAAACCATGATCAATAATAACATAGATAATCGCATCATTAACATAGATTTTCAATTGAAACAATTCCTCTACATCCGCATCTCCAATAGATGGACCAGCATTAACAGGTAATTGTATTGCTCTAGGGCTTAAAATACTATTCCATAAATCTTTCATCTTACAAGAGTATAAATTCAAATGAATAGTAATCATGAAAATCTCCACAATTGTTATAATCTCAAACAAAACCCTAGATTAATTTTTCGAACAATAATCCAAAATCCAAATGCTCAAGTCGTAATCTACAACCCTAAGCTTTGATACCAAGATGATACGAATCGGTGTATTTGATTTAACAATGGATCTAGTGCTTTCAATTACAAATGGGGTTTAATAGTAATTTTCTGGAATGATTGAATGAAACAACAAAATCAAAGATATGGATGATTAATCTTTAGATATGACACACCAAAGATAAACCGAACTAGTTGTCCTAGTCTATCGATATGACTCACGAAGACAAGAAACAACAAAGAAACTCTTGAAAAGAAATACTTAATGAATTCTTATTCAAGAGAAAATTCGTCACAAGGACAATTCAAGATTACCAATGTTAAGATCCAAGTCAAAAGTGCATATTACATCTTATAAAATTCCTTATATAGATCCAGAAGTCGGGCAAGGGTAAATATGTAAAATAACTAAACAAAAAAATTAATTAAAATGTTGCTTAAAATAAAGCAAGATAGATATGAGATAACTTTGTCAATTACGGCTGTGACATGGGCTGTGATCCTTGCAGATCAAAATCTTCTCTTCATTATCCAAGTCATCATGGGCGTTATATAGTCCTCACGGGTGACATAATGGGCGTGATAAGGCCCGTGATCTTCACTATTGTCACAAATCTCCATTGTCGATGTGTAAACAGCCTTCATTACGGGCAACGTGGGGAACATGATGACGATCATGGCTGGGATAATAGGCGGGATCAGGAATTTGATCTTCTCTAAAGCTTGATCCCTATTAGCTTGACAGAGATACCAGGTTTTTGAGCCACTTCTAGAGAAGTCTATGGAGCATGGTCAACACTTAGCTAAATTTCAGCAATGCCTATCATCCACATGCAGATGGCCAAACTAAGGTAGCAAACAAGTCTAAGCAATCTTTTGATGAGTTTAGTGGGGGAGAATGTAAAGAGGTAGGATCAAAAGTTGAGCCAAGCTGATTTTGCCTATAACCATACAATCAACTAGAGTACATGTTTCATAGGCTTAGATTATCTAGCCATGTTTGAACCTCATACGTGTTTAACATGAAGCATCTTATTCCTTACACGGGTGATGGCAGAGACGACAATAATTCGAGGTCTAATTCTATTCAGTCAAGGGAGGATAATGTAGCAGAGGTAATAGCTTTGGTTTACTGGGACAAATAGGATTCAAGAAGACGATGAGATAACTAGGACGTCAATTTGAATTGGAAGCCTTCATGTTATCCGATGCCGATGGTTTTTGTACCAATATCGGTAGCTTTTGATCCAACGCTGGCAGCCTTCATGTTGTCCAACATTAGCAGCCTTTAGCTGGCCTTCATTATGAAGTCACTTTTTTTTTATTTGTTTCGTTTCTTGCCTTTAGGGTTGCGAACTCCTATTAATATTTTAGGTTTTGCTCATTGTAAGGTAGTTTTATTGATCTTTGATGCCATTTAATCGATATTACTCCTAATCAACGGTTATTTGAAGATTGCAGTTCTGGGAATTCTTTGAATAAATGGATTTGTAATAATCCATACGCTCTATACTACTTCAGTTTGTCTCAATCCAATTGTGCAAATCAATTTAATGGAGATAGAGTTGTGTGCTCACTAATGGAGGGATACGTTGGTAATTGCCAAACCGTTGGATTAAATTATTCGAGAAGCACCACTCAATGGCATAGAAGCATATAAGTGGTACCCAAGCCATCCAAATGTGCTTTCCGGCTTCATGATAAGAGGGTAGCCTACTCAAAATTTCCTCGCTAAATGACATCTCTACTACCTATTACACAGTGCAAAATGAGTCAATGAAAAAGAAATTTGAATCAATGCAGAATTTGTAAAGCGATACACACACACACACACTTAACTAGATGTTTAATACCTCTTGATAGGTAGCTATCACATAGGTAGGGTGGTAGGTGGTATCTTGTGATATTTACCAATAGTTAGTTAGGGACATGCCTTCACCTACAATCAAATTGAATCATGCACATGGGAGGATGTAAGGAAATCGATCCACTCTTATACCTATAAGAGGGTCACTGTACCCCCCAAGTAGCTCCTAAGCCAGCCTCCACTAAGTTCTTTAGTAGTGGCAAGAACATCAAGTGCACTAGGCTATTAGACTTGTCTGCAAACAAGTAGTTGTCCATTATCTAAAGTATGTAGATGCATACATGCTAGACAATCTCTACCTAGATGACCTTCACTATCACACCTCCATGGGGTATCCTAGTAATATAAATGTAACATGTAACAAACTAAAGTCACATACATTGTAATTAATCTATTTGAGGCTTCCAAAAATGTGCATGAATAGTGCACAACTATAATGCCCCATGGCATATACAGTTATAACAGGGTCGAATGTTAGTTAGAATAAGAAAAATATTGCATACATATACATCACATATAAGAATAACATTATAAAAAGTCCTTGGCCATTATATTATAATTTTACAACCATTGGTCTCCAAAAGACTTCATTACCTATACAATTATACTCTCTTAAGCTTATATCCAAACTTTACTAAAATCTTTTACTAGCTTCCACTTCGTAGTTTTCATCCTTCCCTTTAAGTCATGTATGTCACGCCCCAAAGGGTACCCTAACGTAACAGTTCGCCGCATACTAGACAAGACTTAGGAATCACTACCACAGTTATTCAAAAGTCTTGTATTAGATGCAAGGCGTTCTCTTACGACAATAGAATACATATACAATTGGAGATAGATAGTTTAACTTAATAGAATAAGCATAAAAATATAAACCACAGATATCTTAGGAACATTTACAGATTACTAAGGGGCATTCCCCCATAAAATAATAACAATTGGTCCAGGTAAGAGTTTTTGACAATAACTCGAGCGTTTAAGGTTTCCTATAGAAGTCTATATAAAAGCTATCATAAACTTCTGGGGGAAACTCCTATCCTCACGTTACCTAAGTTGGCCAAGTCGTAGGACACAACCATAAGTGCGGGAACAACAACAAAAAGAAACTGTAGGGGTATAAGCTATGCTAGCTTAGTGAGTAAATACTTCCAAAACATACATATCCCACAACTATATACATACAATCAAGTTGAATAATCATCCATATGAAATGCAACAACTACATGAGCAAACAAGACATATGATCAATCGAAAATAAGATGTTGAATGGATTTATGCTCTCCATTCAGGATTAGTAGATTAACGAATCCTATGGTACTTCTTTGAATTACTATTTCGTTTTATAGCTCACGGGTAACCCACCTTATTCATACCGTTTATGGATCATGGAGAACCAACCATGATTAAATGCACCATCCTCAACGTGAAGTGATTATGTCCATATTACTTATTAATCTGAATAATCATTAATTCGATTTTAGAGGTGACCACTCAATTTACAGACACTCATAATCATGGCATATGGAAATACATCAATTAATCACTTGGTTTCGATATGCTTAGCATACTTTTCTCAACACATCAAGATAACATACATAATCCCATAATTACCCATCATGCATTTCCAATTTTTTCTTTGCCTATCGTTTTAGTGCAACTATAATTTACAAGCACAATACGGAATAGTAAATAGGAAGTACGACTCACTTCGCCATGGATACCGGTCTCTAATCATAGTAATCCGAAGGTAAGAAATCCTCTGATTCAAAGTCACCTAAATGAAAGAAATACCCTAATGAGTATTTCAAACGATAACTAATTCCAACTTATCAAATAAAACTTTTAAGTTCGTAATTTTCGTAGTTAAGGGAAATTCCAACTTAAAACCGCCATAACTTGGTCATTTTAACTCGAAATTTCACAAATAAGCAGTTGATTTCTATCTGCTTCGAAAGATCTATCTATTTATGATGTCATCCCTAAGTTTTGAAAACATTTAAGTCTTGGAAAGCTCGGATCAGATCTGATCAGTAGCTAAAATTCATCTTGCCGAAATTGTTTTGTGAAATTTGCATTGTTTCTACCAAATATATTATATGTACATGCAAAATCAACAAGTTATTATCATGAATGACATTATATGAGCTATCTATGTGTATATTCTTAATGATATTTAATTAAAAAGAATTTTTAGAAAACTTTTACTTTGCAAAAATTTCAAAAATACTTGACTTGAAAAAACTAGCTTTTATTTCTTGCAAAATCATCCTTGTTCTTACTAAAATAAATCCTTGGTGACCTATATGCCTAATACCTTCATTATTTTAATAAAATTCTTCATTTAGGAGTTAGATAATAGATGTTTAAATAGAGGTTTTGCCTAATTATGAATTTACAAAATTATAACGAATGAAAATAATGTTTGATTTATGTTTTGAAACCCTTCCTTTGTTTTAGGATTAAACTTTGATAAAACCCACTTATTCTTGTCAAAATCAAGTCTTTACTATATCTATTCTCTAAGACTTCTATTTTTCTACCAAAACCCTCATTTTGGAATTTTGAAATAGGTGTTTAAGTGGGGGTCATCTCCAAATCTGAATCCGAATTTTGTTAAATTGTTTTAAGGTTATTTCTTAGGTAAAACTCATTTAATCTTTCTAAAATTAAGTCCTAACCAAACCTAATCCCTAAGGCTTTCATTTCTTTAATAAAGCTCTTGTTTTGGGGTTGGAAAATAAGTGTTTACTTAGCATCTCGTCCTAGTTATGAATTTCAAGTTTTTGCTTAGGTTGAAACAAGTTCTAACCTAACTTTTGCAACATTTTTCTTATTTTGAAAATTTCTCTTCGAAAAACTAGATCTAACTCATCAAAATCATACCTTTATGATACCTATTTCCTATTCCCTTCATATTTAATGTAAAATCTTCACTTTGGAGTTAGGAAAGAGGTTTTCAAAATAGGTGTCTTTTTTCCATCCGAATTTCTAAAAATCATTTTTGTTGAAACTAAAATAGATCTTGAACTTTTTAACATATTCTCGTTATTATCATACTACTACAAGTCCTTTATGTACATAAGACAAATATTTATGGCATTTATATGCTCCAAACAAATAGATCTATGATGTCATTTAAGTTATGGATGTAAATGTAATATGAACATTATGTAGATGAGGTTAGTAAAGGAATATATGCACAAAATATCAATTAGAACAACATAGAACAATAATATAGCAAAATATTAGTAAAACAACTTAAATAACGATGATCCACAACATTGTGATGGCAAGAATATCTTATTTAAGTGTTTCCATATCTATAGTATAAAGCTCATGGGGATTATAGTGGAACCACACATGTATGATCTTACCATTACATGTTTCATTTGTGATAGGGTCAAGATCTATTACCTATTAAAGATTTGGAACTAGAAAACTTGAAGGAAAAATTTGTGTATGTGTCTTGGGGGGTGGTGGGTAGGTGTGGGGGGAGAGAAAAACCAAAATGCAAAAGTTTGTTTTTTGAGAGAAAGAGAGAAAATGAAATGAAAAGTCATAAAAGGGTATTTATAGAAAGTGATATTAGGGTTTGCGTGATTAAATAAAGAAGAAAAATCAAACCAAATGAGAGAGAGTGAACAAGGGAAGGTTTGGGGGGGGGGGGGGGGGGGGGGGGAGGGGTGGGGGGGGGGTTGTGTGGTGGAAGGGGAAGGGGAGGTGCCGATTCTAGCTAGGAGGAGAGAGAGAGAGATGTGAGTTTATTTTGTGTAATAAAATTCAAATTTAATAAAGTAATTTAAGTAGTAAAAGGTATTGGAAAAGTAAATATAAAGAATATGATGTAAAGAGGTAATATTAGATTGTAAGGATGTAAGAATATGCATGGTTGGTTGTACTTAGTGAATAGTATGATTAGAAATCAAAACGTAGATTAGACAATTAAATTACTGGTAGTAATGAAAATACGATAAAATGTTAAAACTGTAATTTTTATAAATCGAAAAATTTTTATAATTATAGTTTTGAATTCCTTATTAAATTTCGGTTCTAAATAGTCCTATATAATATTTTTCTATTTTTGAGTCCCCAGGGCCGGTTTTCGAGAATAGATCCTAATCGGTTTCAAAAAGAATGAATTTTTTCTGAAATATGATCTTTCTATGTTTTGATATATTATTTAGAACTATATTCTAAAACTAACTCATATTTATTGTTTTGGGGTTTTGTTCTCGGTATTGCCGGACTTAGGGGTCCTAGGTCTAAACTAACCCTAGGGTATTCTTTTAGGGTTTCAGTTTTCGATTCTGAATTCTAAAACCGTGTTCGGTTTACTAAAAAAAATGAGGGCTTACAATGTATACACTCAATCTATTGGATCATGAGCACGATGAGCTTTGCGAATAACCAAATCTTAACACAATTCAATCATAGTTAGGTAATGTGTAATTAACAAACATATGCAATGCAACAATCAACCACATGGCCAATACCGTTTGGATGACTGGTGTAAACCCCAAGTTTTTCCATGTCTAAGTTCAAGGAATAAATTTAAATTTAATGAATGTTTTAATTATTAGATTTAAGTATAATAACAACTATGAGTTTAGATAAATAAGAAAAGAGATTTAAAATTTTATTTAATTCCATTAATTTCAAATTTCTCTTTGGCCAAGTCATGAAAGACTAAAATTTCAAGTAATTCATTATAAGTTATTTATCAACTATTTGATTTTTAAACTTCTTTAGAAAATTATATTTCAAAAATTTAATCTTTAAATTATAAAAAATCCTAATATGAATTTCCACAAGAAACTTTATATTCAAATAAAATTTATAAGCCAAAGTTATCAAACTTTGTATTGATTTCAATTAATAGCCTTTTGATGCCTTTTTATCACAAACCCAAGCCTAATTTTCTGCAACGTTAGCCCTAAGCTCCACCATAAATAACATACTCTATCACATAATCAATTGCTCTTATATGTCAAGATAAGTCAAACTTACTTTATCTAATTATATAAGAGATAAATATCAACAAAATGGACAAAAAATTCATTCCTTCTCTTCCTTTGGAGTAGACGCACACATATACTACACATAAACAACATCTTCTTGTTCTTTTTCTCTTTAAAAAATCTCCTAAAACTTCAATTAAATTCCATCAACAAGTCAAGACTTCTTTAGGTAAGTTATATCTTTCTTTGATCTTGTTAAATTTTTGTTTATTTGGGTAAGTGAAGTTTGTGCTTTTGTTGGGTTATGTTTTTTGGAATGTTTTTAATGAGTTTGAAGTTGGATAAGTGAATTTGAGGGATGATATTTGTACC
Source organism: Combretum micranthum (assembly GCA_024138025.1). Classification (NCBI taxonomy): domain Eukaryota; kingdom Viridiplantae; phylum Streptophyta; class Magnoliopsida; order Myrtales; family Combretaceae; genus Combretum; species Combretum micranthum. The sequence continues at coordinate 816,177 of JAMXBD010000427.1, read as the reverse complement.
ATGAGTCCTAAATCTTTGGTATCCTAAGTTTTTGTTGGTTGAATAGGTTAATTTTATGTATTATTGAAGTGGGGTGTATGTTTTAGTTTAAGCACATGTGAAGTTGTTGGAAGGATGTTTGGAGTATTCATGAGATTGATGGAGTGTATTTGATAAAGTTAAAGATCAAAACATGTGTTTAGAAAGTGAAATTTTCGAAGTTTGGAACTTTAGGTGTAGGGGAGGATTTGCACAGGCATTCATGGGTCCATGTAGAAAGGTGGTAAGGACGGGATTTTGCTATTGGGAACTTTTTTTTTTTTAGTTTGCATGGTTTGTGTCACCCCTCAAAGGGGTATCCTAAACGTAACAGTCCGCCACATACTATATAAGACTCTCGAATTTCTATCCAAGCCCTTCAGGAGTCTTGTATAGATGTAAAGTGTACCTTTACGACAATAGAATACTCCATTCAATGGAGTTAAGAAGTTTAATATGACATTCGATAGCCATAGATAATAAACCAAAACACAAACATAATTTACAAAGTTTAAGGGGCATTCCCCCGCAAAAGAATATTAAGTCCATTACAATCATCCAAAGTCTTTTGGTTTCCTCTGGAAGTCTAAACAAAATTGAAATAAACTTCTAAAGGAAACTCCTAGCTTCGGTACCTGAGCTGTAGCCTGCCTTGGCCTAAGCCAAATGAATTAGTGCTGCAACAAGTAAAAACTATAGGGGCATAAACTAACTAGCTTAGTGAGTGAAAACTTTCATATCGCAATCAAGACAAATCATTCAAGCAAGTGATTATTCAACCAAGTGAAATGCATCAAATAAGTGAATTTAGCAAACATAGAACCAGCCGGAAATCATATATGTATGGACTTGCGCCCTCCATCCCAAGTTAGCAGATTAACGAATCCTGCGGTACGACGCCGTTTAAGCTTACGGTCAACTGAACAATAATTCGTTGTACAGATCACGATTAACCAACATATTCGTTTTATGGATCACGAAAAACCAACAAATGCTAATACTCCATCCCCATCGTGATATGAATGAGTTCAAAGTTACAATTAATGCCCAATAGTCAATTAATCCGATTCTTTTAGGTGACTAGACAATCTTCACAAACAATCAATTATAGCTCCTCCTATATAAACAATGGATTATCACCCGGCTTCGATATTCTTTAATTCCAACTTCACATATCAACAACAGTCACTTATAATTGCCAAATACCGCATCATGCATATTCATTTTTTTTAATCTTTTCCTAAGCAACTAATGCCACTATCATTACAATCACAAGCAATAATTGAAATCGGAAGTAGTACTCACACAGCCATGGTACGCCGGTCTCTTAATAGTAGTAGTCGAGTGGTAGAGTAAAGTCGTTCTCGGGATCACCTACCAAATAAGAATAACCTAATGAGAACTTCATCACTTAACTAATTCAAGCTATGCATCTAAGCTAGACAAAATCGTGATTCTCGCTATTTGTGGAAGTTCCAACTTAAAACGGCCATAACTTGGTCATTTTAACTTGAAATTTCGCAAATTTTATATCGATTTATATCTACTTCAAAAGATCTATATATTTCTAATATTATTTTCAAGTTTTGAAAAAATTAAGGTCACGGAACAGAGGGATCAGATTTGTTCTGTAACTTTTCCATTTCCGAAAAATTGTTTTGCACTTAATCACAATGTTCCTAGTTGATGATTCATGTATAGATGGAATATGAATGAATTCCTAATATGAATGACATGTAATGAGTTCAATATATACATGGTCTTGATGATTTTTGATAATGAAACCTTTAAGAAGTTCTAATTATCACAAGACTCCACAATAGTCACTTAGTAAAAATCCATTCTTTCAAATTTTGCATCTCCTAGTGTTTTAGGATCTTATTCTTAGAATTTACTAGTAATCTAAATAAAAATGAGTCTTAATCATCTAAACTATCCAAGACCTTCATTTCTACATAAAAATTCACATTTTTCACCTTGCAAATATGTTTTTAAACAAGTTTTCACAAAAATCCGAATTTTGGGAAATTTCATTTCTTGCATATCTCTTATGAGAAAACTTGTTTAATGCATTAAAATTTGAAGATTTACTATATCTATTGTCCAAAGACTTCATTTAACACATAAAACTTCCAATTTGAGCTTGAATACTAGGTGTTTATGTAGGCATCACTTCAAATTACGAATTTAACAATTTGATCACTAACTCAAAATTTTTTCATCTTAATTCCGCTACTTGTTTTACACATTACTCATGCCTAAACTCATTTCAACTTGTAAAAATCATTTCTTAGAGATACCTATTACATATACCTTTCATTTTTCATGAAAAATATGAGTTTCAAAGGGGTTTCAAGGGTTTTTAAAATAGGTCTTGAAGTTCATCCGAATTTTCCACTAGACATTTCTAACAAAAATATATTTTTTTTCAAGTTCCTTGTCCTATAATCATAAAGATCTATCATCTAACACATTTATATTATATGCAAGGTTAAGCCTATATGATCATTAATGCATGAAAGCTCAAAACATCCATATGAACATAAATGTCAATAAAAATATGAGTGTCTAAACACTAGATCTACAACTTATAGTGCATGAACATAGGTTTAATGACATGAACATAAACTTTCCATGCAAGATCTCTACTTTATATACATGAACATGATATTATTCCAACAAAAAACTCATTAAACACAAGATATACTTCTTGTGATGGCTTGATATTCTTGTATTAGTGTTTTCCTATCCCTAGCATTTGCTCATTGGGATTTAAGGTGGAAAACACATAAGAATGGTCTTGCCATTACAAGATTGTGTAAGAACAAAGGTTGGAATCATCACTTAAATGAAGATTTGGAGTAGAAAAGAAGATGAAATAAGCTTGTGAATGTGTTTGTGTGTCAGGAGGGTGTCATGGCACACTAAGGAGAGGAAGAGAGAGTTTTAACCTTTGTAAAAATTTTGAATGAGTAAAAATGAGGAGAGAGAGAGAGAGAGAAAATGAGCTTATATATTAGAGGAATTAGGATTTAATTGAAATAAAAGAAGTAAGAATAAAAACAAAAAGAGGGGAAATGGGGAGGGGGTGCGCTGGCCATATGAGTGGGAGAAAGAGTGAGATTTGAATTTTTGATAAAATTTGTAATTTAAGTAATAAAATGTAATAATTAATTAGGAAACAAAATTTTCTTCGAAAAGAAAATATAATGAGTAGTTGTAAGGATGTAAGAATAATGTATGGGTAGTGTGTAGTGTAGTTGTACTTGTGAATAGTGGTAAATAGTAGACAAGACATCTATTTTACCGGTAGTAAAGAAAATACGGGAAAAGGCTATAACTGTAATTTTTATAGCCCGAAAAATTATAAAATTTATATTTTTGAAATCCTTATAAATTTTTGGTTCTAATGAATATTCCGAAATATTTTTCTGAGTTTCTGGTCCAGGGGCACGTTTTTCCGTTATTGAGTTCGAGAAGGCCCGGAATCGAAAATTTTCCAAAATTAAAACTTTCTAAGGTTTAAAATATACTTTAAAACAATAATTCATATTCATTCATTTTATAAAACTTCTTTTGTTATGAAACCGAAGGAAAGCCGGATTTAGGGTTTCTTAGCTTCTCTCACTAAGCTGGAACTAGACCGATTTAGGGTTTTGCTTTTCAATTCCCGTGTTTACTTGACTACTAGGAATACCGGGGTTTGCAATTTGTGCAGAGACATGCAGGAGCCCATGTTGAGCATGGAGGATGAAAAACTTAGTTCTGTACATGTTTTTAGGATCTGCATAGCCTTGAGCACAGTGGTGCAGCCTGGTCGTGCAACATCCCTGTTTAAAATATATATGTGTGTGTGTGTGTGTGTGTGTGTGTTTGATTATGTATATATATATCAATTCTAGTTAAGATATTTTGTAGGATGTTGTTTAGATTAGATCTTAAAGTATAACATAGGTTTATTTAATGAGTTATACTTAATAGATTTTGTTTGTTATTTATAGGATATATATATCAAGACTTGGGTTTCTTGGTAGATTATTACGACGATTGAGTCGAGATGTGTGGGTAAGTAATAAAATTTTTCAATTGTTTGTGATTGTAATAATAGTTGCATATAATCTTAATATAATGGAAATTAATTATATGGATGGGGATTTTGGGGAAAAATTAATAACACTTGTAATGTTAAAAGTGACAACAAAGTGATTGATAATATTTTGTAGGTTTATGTTATTGATTATCTGGGACTTGGATGGTCGCCAAATAATTTGATATAAGTTTTACTTGACCTTTAAATAAATTGAGCATGCATTACATGGCACCATAATAGCATTAGCATGGTATTCATATTACGTACTATTATTTCGATTATGTGGTAATGCTTGATGAGTCCAGTGAATTTGGTTAGAACTACCATAGGGTTATTAGCTTCACAGGAACTAAGTAAACATAGAAGAATGTTGCCTGTGTTGGAGTTGGCTATAGAGTATTAGTACTTAGTAGGGTTTCTAAGTTCTAAAGGAAGTGGAAATTTTGTAATTATATTCATTTATAAGTGATAAATGAGATTAAAAAGAATTTGTCCTTCTTCAATGTTGGATTCACATAGGCATGAATTACCGAAACTAATCCTTCAACCCCTAGGAAGGGCGTAAGTCCTTATAGGTTTAGATTTCCTGTTATTTAAACCATGTATGCTTCATATGTTTGATTGGTACATTGCATATGTTTGATAATTAAACATGTATGATTTAATTGAATGGTCAAAATGATTCAATACTCATTGAACTTATTGTGCTCATACTCCTTTAGATTGGTGTTTACAAAAATATAAGCAAGAAGACCGATACCAAGACTAGGTGTGGAAGTTACTATAAGAGATGGATCTATGTGTTTTGTATGGAAGGAAGACCTTGTTATTTAATAGAGACTTAGGGTTTGATGTTTGTTATATTTTAAGTTATGTTTTGTAATTCTTTTTAAGTTCTTTGGTTAGAAGTTCTCAGGTGGAGGCTACGAAGACTAAGCATGTAACGTTTATGTGATGTCTAGACTTCGTGTAATTATCTTTGTTTGTGGATTGTGTGTGTGTGTGTGTGTGTGTGTGCAATGCCTTTCTTGTTCTAAACAACCTTCGATCCTGTTATAACTATCTATGCAACGAGGCATGTTAGTTGCACAATACTTTTGTAACTTTCTAGAGGCCTTAGTTGGTTACATGATGTATTGTTACAATTACGGTTCCCTGTGGGGGTATGATAGAAGTTAGTGTCAGAGCAAGATTGTGAGAGTCAGTAAAGGATTGAATATATATATATATATATATATATATAAGGCTTCTTTGCTTAGGTTGAGTAGAATCTAAGTTAGCTAAGAAAAGTAAGTTTGAATTTATGTAAGTGGACGTAGATATAAGTAGCTAAAAGATAAAGTGTTGCATGTATTTTATAATGATAGATTGCATGATATGTATAAGGCACTAGTATTGTTTGAAAGTATAATGTATAACAATAGTTTTGATGTTTTAATGCTAAAGTGGAATATTTGGAAATTAACTTTAGCAGACGTGGACATAGAGCTAGGAATGCTCAACTTTTAGCATTGAAAGCTTAGTCTCGAGCTTCTGGACTTGCCAAGCAAAGGTAACTTGGACCACAGAATGCTCCTCTGCCACCTCTTACTAGACTGAAAGATATCTTTCAAGCTATTTAACAATAGAATGCTTTGATTTTACATGCTTTGCAATAGGGATAACCTGGAGTAGTACCCCAAGTTGCTCCAGTAGAGGCACCAGTTGTACCTCCTGTAGCACCATAAAGATCTAGGACTCTTATCTCACTAGTTCCATCCCCTACTGCTATACATGAAGAGGTAGATCAATCTGCTGAATCGGATAATGAAAGTCAAGCGCTATCTCTAGTTAGACATGAAATACCATTTCCTCTTCTTTAAGTACCTCAGCCAAAAAGGAATCTTCGACCTAAGTTTATCACATGTAATAGGTATTTCGAAGGTACATTGGGAAAAGTTAAAGAAGTTGAGGATTGGTTATCTTAAGTAGAAAGGTCTTTCAATGTATTTCAGGTACCTGATGTTCTTAAGGTATCATATGGAATGTATTTATTGAGCTTAAAAGCTAGATAATGATGGGATTCTAAGGAAAGATCTCCACCCCAACTTGTTGAATGGGAAGTTTTTAGAAGGGAATTTTTAAAAGAATATTTCCCGAGTAGTTTAAGAGCCAAGTATAGTATGGATTTAATGAATTTGGCTCAAGGAGATTGAAAAATTATTGAATATGAGAATGAGTTTAACCGATTGCTCAAATTTTCTCCTACAACTTATAAGGAAAATGATGAATGAAAAAGGAAAGCGTTAATGGCGAGATTAGAGCTATGTTTTCAAAGAAGATTAGCAGAATTTGAAATTAAGGATTTCTTTGTGTTGGTGGAGAAGGGCTAAGCTATTAAATGGGCTAAAATGTATGAAACAAAGAGGTACAAAAAGAGAGGCCAAGCTTTTAGGAAAAGATCTGATGATAATTTTGGTATGGGATCCTCCTCCAAAAAGGCCAAGTATTTCAAATCCTTTAGAGCATGGAAGGGAAACACGATAAGGAAAAGTAATGCCATTTGTTGGAAATGCAAGGAGCCCCATTATCCGATAAATTGTCCCTAGCTAAGGAATCGATGCTATTATTATGGAGAACTTGGGCACATGGTAAGAAACTGTCTTAAGAAATCTGGAGCTACATGCTTTATTTGCAAAGAGATAGGACATGTATCAACTAACTGTCATTAAAGAATTAAAAATGAGGGAAGCAAGCAATCTAAAGAACCTGGTAGAACAAAAGAGAAGAAAGGTGGAAATAATCAAGGAAATAATGTCACGCCTCGAAAGGTACCCTAAACGTGGTAGTCCACCGTACACAATATTAAAGCCTAAGAATGACCGCCTCAGTCACGTGAAGGCTTCCATACTATGTACAAGGCGTCTAACACATGAAGGAGACACATCAGAGTGATACATTTTATGTTGATATAACTTGAGTAACAATGTAAAGGAAATTCAATTCACTATACTTCAAATACAAATCATTATACTTCAATTACAATTCATCAGAAGATTTCGCTACATAAAACTATTACAAGGCAATACACAAAACCTAGCAACTATCTTCAAGCATTCTTATTCCTTGCCGGAATCCGGAAGTCATTCTCGACTTCAACCATCTCGGTCCCCAATTAGCATTCTTGAGATATCCTATTCATTCAAACATCTATTAGGGTATAAGCTACACTAGCTTAGGGAGAATTCCCTTAATTCTATACCATAACAAGCAAGTTATAAATCATTTATATGCTATGCATGAACAAACACATGAGCAGACAATTATGTATGGGTATCCGGAACCCGTACATAGAAGGATTTACGCCCTCCGTATCTTGGGTTAGGATATTATTGAAGTCTACACGACCGCTGCCAGTCCCCGAGCCCCCTGGCTCATAGCGCTCGACTCGGCTAGGCTCACACATGGAATGCATCCTCGGTGCACCTTAGTTCCCTATGATGAGCTCTGATATCGGGTCTCATTATCCAAACGAGTCCTCGGACTATACTGATCGACCTGCGTAGGAGTAGCACGCTACCAAATGCAATATGTCCGATGCGATGCATGACCAATTTAATTTTTGCTCAGATCAAAATATTCATACATTCTTTAGAGTGACCAACCAATATCATACACATAATAGAGATAATATGAACAGTGCAGTTATCCAATAGAATCTTGGTTTCGATATGCTTTAGTATTCATTAGCATACATTCATCACAGTCTCCTCATCTATCCCATCCCCATTCATATCGATTTTTATCTTGTTCCTATAATTCTAATGCAACTAGCTACAAACATAATCAAGGTAACAAAATAAGGAGAAAACTCACTCAGCTATTGAATCACCAGTCTCTTTGTAAAAGTAATCCGGTGGTAGAGAATCATCGATTTCGAGTTCACCTAAAAAGGAAGAAATACCATAATAAGTATTTCATCACTTAACTAATCCAAACTATCTTATACAAACTATCAAATTCGTAATTCTCGTCCTAAGCAGGAATTCTAACTTCAAACGGCCATAACTTGGTTGTTTCAACTCAAAAGTTAGCAAATTATATATCGATCTCTATCTAATTCGAAAGATCTATCTAATTCTAATATTATTTTCAAGTTTTGAAAATATTTGTGTCACAAAACAGAAGGATCAGATCTAATCAGTAACAGTTTCCGATTCCGAAAAATAGTTTTGTAAATGCTTGGAATGTTTCTACTTGACAAATCAATTATACATGCAATATGAATGATTTCCTAACATGAATGACATGTGATGAGTTTAATGTATGCATGATCTTGATGATTTTTGCTAGGAAAATTTTATAACTTTTTATTTTATAAGACCACAATAACCACTACTTATGAAAAATCTAGTTTTCTAACTTTGACATCACACTAGTGTTTTGGAATTCATTCTTAAGAATTTCTAGTTATCTTAGTTAAAATTGAGTCTTCATAACATATACTACCTAGGCCTTCATTTTTACATTAAAATTTGCATTTTGCACTTTGCAAATATGTTTTCAAATAGGATTTACTCAAAAATCCGAATTTTTAGAAATCCACTTTTTGAATGATTCCTTTGGGAAAAACTTGTTTAATGCATTAAAATTTAAGACTTTACTATATCTACTACTTAAGGACTTCATTTAATACTTAAAACTTTTATTTTGAACTTGGATAATAGGTGTTTTCATGGGCATCATTCAAAGTTACGAATTTCACAAGGTGACTACTAACTCAAAATTTTCCATCTTGACTCTACTTCTTGTTTTATACATTAATCTCATCAAAACTCATTTCAATTTGTAAAAATCACTACTTAATGATATCTATTACCTATACCCTTCATTTTTCACATAAAACATAAGTTTTGGAGTTGATAAATGGGTTTTCAAAATTGATCTTGGTTGAGATCCGAATTTACCAAATTTATTTTTGGACATATCTTTTGATAAAATCCATCTAAACTTATGAAAAATCATCCTTTACATATCCTATCTTAAGAGACTTCTATTTCTTGAATAAAATCTTCATTTTTGAGTTGTAAAATATGCTTTTAAACTATGCCTTGGCCAAAATCCGAAGATGAGATTTTTATTTTGAAAATAACTTTTGAAAATCACCTTTGATTCTTGTAAAAAGAAGTCTTGATGATATACATCCACTAAACCTTCATTTTTTCAACTAAAACTTTCATTTTGAGACTTGAAAAGTGGTTTTTTAATAAGGTTTTGTCAAGATACGAATTTTACTATTTTTATTCAAGTTCAAATCTAAGATCTACACATAATATGAACATGAATATAAAAAGAAATACATGGTAGTAAACTATAAACTCATAGATCTAAACTTTACTCCTAAAAATTATTCATTTATGATATCTATTCCTTAATCCCTTCATTTTAAATGAAAAATACACATTTTGAAGTTGAAAAGTAGCTTTTCTAAATATGGTTTCCTTTTTATCCGAATTTTCAAAAATGATTTTTGTTGAAACTAAAATAGATCTCGAGCTTTCTAAAACTTTTCTACTATCATCAAGCTATTAGAAGTTATTTATGAACATAAAACAAAAGTCTAATGGATTTATGAACTCAAAACACTAGATCTAGTTTACTATGCTAGTTATAAATGCATGAACACTATGATGGTTATGTGAATGATGAATATATGGACAAATCATTAGCAATAACAACATAACTTGAAAATAGAACAAAATAGTAGTAAAATAACTTATATAACAAGATCTAAAACATAAACAAAACCAAAGCTACAAAACAAAGTTAGATCTACAAAATATAACTACTTTTAGCAAGAAAATAATAATAATACAAGAGAATAATTATGGATAAGAGGAGTGTTTCATTTTGGCATCATCATCTTTAGATTTTAAGCTTATGGAATATCATTTGATCCATGAAACTCTTACTATACTTTACCTATATCACCTATGGAAGCTTTGGACAAGAGTTTTATCCAAGAATCTTGAAGAAATATGTGTGAGAGCTCAAAGATGGAATGGGGGCAGCAAGGTTTTCTTGTGAGAACAAGAGAAAATGAAGAAAAAAAGAGAGGAAAAAGAGAGGAAAAGTGTCAAGAATGGTAAAGGTTTGAAGAAGTAAATGAGGAGAGAGATAAAAGGAGTTAAAGGCACATTAAATGAGATAAAAATAAATAAATGGGCAGCAATTGTATCACATAGTAGGCGTGAATTTTGGGAGGGGGAGAGAGAGAGAATTTGGTTGGCTTTTGACTTGAAAATGTAATGTAATTAATGATATGTGTAGCTTCTTGAAGAAGGATTTGAAAAAGGGTCATTTTAATTAATTTTTTGGTATTTCAAGAGACAAAAGGGCAGCAAAAAGGAGTCAAAATCTGCCATGAAGTGATATAATGAAGTGTAGAAAGATTGAAGTGAACAAAAAGTGATGTGTGAAAGGTGTACTTAAAGGTATGGGTTTGTAAGAGTACTTTCTTAATAAAAAAAAATAAAAAGAAAAATATAGAAAATATATTTCAAATATTTGTAACAGATTTTTCGTAATAAAAATAATATAATTAATTAATTTATTTTAGTGAATTATCAAATAAGTTACCGGTATGATCAAAATATGCGAATATGAGCTATAAATGATATTTTTATAAATAAAAAAATTCTAAAAATTTATTTTGTATAAAAAAAATATATTTCAAATATTTTCCAATTATTAAATTATTTTATTTTATTTTTAGTACCGGGTCTTAAATAGAAACTGATCCCATAAAAACCTGAAACGAACTAAATTTTAGAAAAAAAAATTTTTCTATTATACATAAAATATTTATCTAAAATATAAGGGTTCATAAGAATAATAAAATTATATAAGAATAGTAGTGAATAGTATCAAAAGACTAATTAATTACCGGTAGTAATGAAATACGAATAAAATCACAAAATCAAATAATTTTACTTATTGAAAAATTATAAAACTGATATTTTAGAAATCCTTATAACAATACAAGTCTAATGGTATTAATGGTATATTTTTGATATGTCGAGCCTCAGGACACGCTTTTTGAAGTCTGTATCCGATCGGGTTCGAAATAAATCGAAAATTCGCTAATCTCATCTTTTAAAGGATCCTAGTATTAATACGAACTAACTACACCTTTTACTCATATTTCGACTCCTTGGTTTAGGAACACGAAATTGTCGGATCTAAACTACTAGGGTTTCTTGGGAATTTGTTGACTTGGGTTCTCCAGTTGACTTTCTGGTTTAGACATTTGCCAATTTGGAAACTGATGTTTTATGTTTATATAATATATTTAATTTGAGAAATTTATTTTAAATTTTATTTTTGTAAGTATTTAATATCTCTCAACGTTTTTGGAATTCTTGAATTGAGTTTTATTTCTGAAGGTTTATCGTTATTTACCTTTTAATAATTTGTTTTTGAATTCTATATTACCCGATTTTACAATTCAAAGTTAAGTATGAAACTTGTCGTACGTAGTGGTTTTGAATTTGAAGATCGTTGAGTTTTTATTTTATTTTTAAGAATTCTCATTTTTCTCAAGATTAAGAAATTTTTGGATTCATTCGTGATTTAGGACTAGCCGAAGTTCGGTTTTAATTTGGAGTAATTTTTAGAGTTTATCTTCAATGTTTATTTTGGAATTATTTATTGATTTTTTTTTTAGGCATACAAATAAACCTATTGGATTTGAAAGGATGTTTGCTATGCAAGGGACTCGAATGTTTGAGGAGATAGAAGATGTTTATAATGAGGATGAAGTGGACAATTCTAGTTTGATTGCATGTATGTTGTTGAATTTTATCTTATGAATGTTATTATTCATGCACCTTAGTTGATTAGTGTAGTTGTTAGAAAACAAGTAGTAATTAGAAATTATATGTTAAATAGGAATGATTCAAGTGAAAGACACACCTTGTGTATGCGTTGTTTGATATTGATGCTACACATTCTTTTATCAACACTAGTCTATTTAAAAGAATTGGATGTGTTCCGAAATAATGGAAAAAGGATTGGGAATTTCAATTCCTATGGGTGGAATGATTATTACTTATGAAGTTATAAAGAGATTGCCGTTGAAGATTAATGATCAGAAAACCACTGCTGACCTTATAGTAATGGACATGCAGATATATGATATTGTTTTGGGGATGACATGAATGAAAGCTATGAAGGTTAAATTGGATTGTTGGTTAAAAATGATTTCGTTTGTTAATGATGCGAAGAAGAAAGTTGTGTTTACGAGAGAAGTGATTGCAAATCATCCAGCCACAATTAAAGCTATTGAAATTTTGGGAGAAGAAGTTGATGAATTAGCAGAAATCATAATGTACTCTATGAAAGAAGGACAAGAAGAAATGAATGCTCAAAATATTCGAGCTGTGTGCAAATTTGTTGATGTTTTTCCAAATGATCTACCTAGTTTGCCTCCTTATAAAGAAGTTAAGTTCACAATAAAGTCAATGCCTGTAATTCAACCTATATCAAAATCTCCCTATAGAAAGGTACCAGTGGAATTAAGAGAATTGAAAACACAGTTGCAAGAATTATTGGATAAAGGATTTATTTGCCTCAGTACATCACCTTGGGGAGAACTTGTGTTATTTGTTAAAAGGGAAGATGGAACTACGCGGTTATGCATATATTATAGGGAATTGGATAAGATGACTATTAAAAACAAGTATCCCTTTCCGAGGATTGATGATTTATTTGACCAATTAAAGGGAGCAATAGTATTCTCTTGCATTGATTTGAAATCTGGATACAATCAAATTAGAGTCAAAGCAGAAGATATATCTAAAATGGAATTCCAGACTCAATATGGTCATTATGAATTTTTAGTAATGCCTTTTGGATTAATCAATGCTCTAGCAATCTTCATGGACTTAATAAATAGAATTTTTTGACATTTGCTGGATATATGTGTTGTGGTTTTTATTGATGATATATTGATCTATTCTCCTTCTAAAGCACGACATGGGGAACATTTGAGAATGGTGTTGCAGGTATTGAGAGAAAACAAGTTATATGCTAAGCTGTCAAAATGTGAGTTTTACTTAAGCCATATATCTTTTCTTGGACATGTTATATCAGGTGAAGGAATCTCAGTTGACCCCAGGAAAGTTGAAGCCATTGTTGAATGGAAAAAACCAAAAATAGTAATTGAAGTAAAATGTTTTTTAGGATTGGCCGGGTATTATAGAAAGTTTGCTTTCTAAAAATTGCTTTGCCCTTAATCCAGTTAACATGGAAGAATGAGAAGTTTGAGTGGAATGAGAAAAGAGAGAAAAGTTTTCAAGAGTTAAAGAGGAGATTAATATCAGCTCCAATATTAGTTTTATCTAATGATCAGGGTATGTTGCCATTTATAGCGATGCATCTAAAAATGGTTTGGCTTGTGTGTTGATGCAAAGAGGAAAAGTTATTGCACATGAATCTAGGGAACTAAAGCTACATGAAGTGAATTACCTGCACATGACTTAGAATTAACAGCAGTTGTCTTTGCTTTGAAGATTTGGAGGCATTATTGTTAGTGATTGTGTCCTAGGCTAATTACTAAGTATTGTTATTTCATGTATTGTTATTTCATGTGTATTTTAATTTAGAGACATTTTTATTATAAAGTTTGGATGTTTACTTTATAATAACTTTATAATAAAATTCATGAATAATCTATTTATTTTCTAGATTCTCATTATTGTGAAATGATGATAAATTAAATTGAGTATGAGTTTTATTTGATAATCATGAGATGTTTATCTGTATAGAGATATAGATAAAACTCATAAGTATATATTGGAGACCTATATATTGGATTGACCCGCTATGAGATCACTACATGGACCGGAGTCATAAGTGATTCTCATAATAACAATGTCGATACATCCTTAGACTTGAAATTACCATAGATTCCAACATAAGTAACATTATGTTTCGAATGAATTAAATGATGTTCTTAACTGAATAATTATAAAGTTATGATTAGGCATAATGTGAATCATGTAGAGGAAACGAGATTTGTCCCTCTCTTTATGAGAGAGATATCTTTGGGCCCCTTGATAAGTGAGACTGACAAATGCATGGCCGTGCTCAAATGAATTTATAGTGTCATCAATTTCATTTGTTTTATCAGTTCAAATAGAGATTGAGAAACAACAAGATTGAATTGTTACACCCCAAAGGGTACCCTAAATGTAACAGTCCGCTGCATGCTAAACGAGACTTAAGAATCGCTACCATAGTCATTTAGAAGTCTTGTGTTAGTATGCAAGGCATTGCCTTACGACAATAGAATACATAAACAATTGGAGACAGATAGTTCAATTTGATAGGATAAGCATAAAAAAATAAACCACAGATATCTTAGGATCATTTACAAAGCATTAAGGGGCATTCTCCTGCTACACATAAGTTTAGGTATTATCCTTTTGGTAACAATTGATCTTTCTAGGTTCACTACTAATACTTATATAAACCAATTGTGAACTTTTAAGGAGATAACTCCTAGTCTCTCATTACCTGATTTGGCCAGGTCTGAGGACGCAACCATAAGTACGGGAACTGCAATAGAAAGAAACTGTGGGGGTGTAAGCTATGTTGCTTAGTGAGTTCCACTTTCCAAAATTAAATGCTCAACAACAAATATATAACAGAAAAGTCATTAAAAACCATATGAATGCACAAACACGTGAGCATACAATACATAAGATTGTCCGGAAGTCTTATGTTGAATGGATATATGCCCTCCATTCCGGGTTAGGTATTTCAGGCCCATACGACCAAAGATTTCAATTTTTCTCATTTTTTTTTATTGTGGTTGATATAGGTGCCCACCCACCCACATTTTCAATTTATACTGTGGTTGATAGAGGTTTCCACCCACACACATTTTCAATTTCAGCCCATACGCCAACATTTAAATTTTCGGCCATTACGCCAACATTCGAGTTTACAGGCCCCTCGTTACCTAGCTATTATGCCTTCTTCCTACAAAGGTATAATAACCTATGCAATGTGACTCACATATGATATGCATGAACAATTTGTTTATAAGATCATGGCATATTAATTTAACAATTTATGGGTAATCATAGATATTGTAGACAATTCAATTCTATACTAGGTCATACAAATATTTACAACAAACTCATTTCAATATACTTATCATCAATTCACCCACATAGAAGTCATATACACACAATCAAATTTTATCTTGTCCTAATTCTAATGCCACTAACATTACAAATATAAACACAAGCATAAAGTTTAAAGATAGTGAACTCACTCGGCCATGGTCTTCGATCTCTAATGGTAGTGATCCAGAAATGCGAAATTTTCCCCCCATTCCAAAATCACCTAAACGAAAGAAATACCCCTATGAGTATTTCATACCATAACTAATTCCAAACTTTTCCAATAAACTCTTTAAATTCGTAATTTCCGTTGTAATTGGAAGATTCAACTTAAAACGGCCATAACTTTGTCATTTTAACTCTGAATTTCGTAAATAAGCTATCGATTTCTATCTACTTCGAAAGATCTATCTATTTATGATGTTATTATTAAATTTTGAAAACGTTTAGGTCTCAGAATGTTCGGATCAGATCTGATCAGTAACTAAAAATTGAAATTCCGAAATTATTTTGTGAAATTTGCATCATTTCTATCAAGTATATTATATGTATATGCAATATCTATAAGTTATGATCATGAATGTCATGATATGAGCTATCTACATGTAATTCCTTAATGATTTTTTATTAAAAAGAATTTTGCAAAAACTTACACCTTGTAATAATATCATGAACACTTGTTTAGGAAAACTAGCTTTACTCCTTTGAAAATCATGCATATTTTTACTATGATGAAGCCTTGATCACCTATATACCTAATACCTTCATTATCTTAATAAATTTCCTCATTTAAAGGTTGGAAAATAGATTTTTTTAAAGTGAGTTTTGCTTAGTGACAAATTTTGTACAATTTTTGGAAAGGAAAATATTGTTTGATCTTAGTTGGAAAACTTGTCCTTTGTTTTAGGTTTTTACTTTGATAAAACACATTTACTTTCATAAAAATCAAGTGTTTATTATATCTACTCCCTAAGACTTCTATTTTTCCATTAAAATACCCATTTTGACATTTGGAAGTAGATGTTTAAATAGGGATCATTTTTAGATCCGAATTTCGGAAAATTGTTTTTGAGATTGTTTCTTGTGAAAAACTCATTTAATCTTTCTAAAACTAAGTCCTAATCAAACCTACTCCTTAAGGCTTTCATTTTTTTTAATAAAACTCTTGTTTTAAAATTGAAAAATAAATGCTTTCTTGGCATTTTATCCTGGTTACGAATTTTTACATTTTCGTTGGTGTTGAATCATAGATCTAACTTAACTTTTGTAATCATCTTCTTGTTTTGAAATTTTCTATTAGTAATACCATGACCAACTCATAAAAAGCACTACTTAATGATATTTATTACCTTAGCCCTTCATTTTACATGTAAAACTTTCATTTTGAAGTTGGAAAATATGTTTTCTAAATGGGTCTTTCTCAAGATCCGAATTTAAAAAATTACTTTTTGATAAAAACAAAATGGATCTTGGGTTTCATTTAATACTTTCCTTAAGAATATCATGTAGCAAGACTTTCATGCATGTAAAACAAATAGCTATGTTATTTTAACTACTCTAAACAATAGATCTACTACACTACTCATGTTATGAGTGTAAATGCATCATGAAAAATATGTAGATGAGAATAGAAATGAACATATAAGTTCAAAGTTTGCAAAAAAATAATAGATAGCAAATGATATAGCAAAATACTAGTATATCAACTATAGTAACAAGATCTACACATTGTGATGACAAGAATATCATGTTTTAGTGTTTTCCACATCCCTAGCATAAAGCTCATGGGGATTTTTGGTGGAACCACGCATGTATGACCTTGCCATTTCATGTGTTTGTAGGGGTAGGATATAGATCTATTACCTATTTAGTGTATGGAGTAAGAACAACTTGAAGAAAGAGAAGTGTGTGTATGTGTGTAGGGAGGGGGGCTCACAGCAACACAAGAGAGGAAGAGAGGGAGAGAAAACTTTTCCAAAGTTTTATCTTTTTGTAAAAGGAGAGAATGTGAAAAAGAGATTAAATAGGAAAATGAATCAGGGTTTTGTGTGATTATTTAATAGAAGAAAACAAGACAATTTGTGGCTTGTTTGGGGAAGGGGGGAGGGAGTGGGTTTTCACGCCGACCATAGAAGAGGGGAAGAGAGAGAGTTTTTTATTTTGTTTTGTTTAATAAAATTCAAACTTAATAAGTAGTTTAAGTACAAAATATATTGGAAAAGTAAATTTGTAAGGAAATGATGTAAAATTATAACAATAGATTGTAAGGATGTAAGAATAAGGTATGGGTAGTTGTACTTTATGAATAGTGTAAAAAAACAAAAGTTGATTAGACAAATAAATTACGGTTAGTGATGAAAATACGATAAAAAAGTTATAACTGTAACTTTTATAACCCAGAAAATTATATAACTGAAATATTTAGAAATATTATTAAATTACGAATCTAACGGTACTAATATCACATATTTAATATCCCAAACCCTGGGACACGCTTTTCGAGATTTGTATCCGATTGGGCTCAAAATAGGTCGAAAATTCACTAATAGGATGTTGTTTAGCATTATAATATTAATATGAGCCAATCTACACTTCCCACTCATCTTTCGACTTGTAGTTTGAGAACCCAGGATTGCCGTATCTAAACTGCTAGGGTTTCTGAGATTGTGTTGACTTAAAGTTTTCGGTTGATTTTTCGATTTAGAGACTTACTTCGGAGCTAACTCGTTTTTATTCTTTTGGGGTTTCCTTCTTGATATTGCCGGACATAGGATTTCTAGGTCTTATTAGTCTAGGGATATTCTTTTAGGTTTTCAGGTTCCGGTTTTAAATCTTTCCCAAAGTCGAACTCAAATTTACTAAGAAAACAAGGGTTTACATGAATAATATAAGGGTAACATTGTCCATATCTTATATTTAATCTAGATATCGCGACACAAAAAGGATGATGACATAAGTTATAGAATAGGTAAAATTGGATCACTGATCTTCATTACCGCTTATGTTTTGTTTACTGAAAATAGTTTTAAGTTAATATCCAATATCAAATGAACCTACAGGGTCACACACAAAAGAATAAGCAAAAAGGAACATGGATTTAATTTTAAAGTCTAGCAGGAAGAATAAATAAATAAATTATTATTATGAATAATAATGTAATTATTTTAAAAGGGTTATTATCATGTCCATTAATGTCAATAGAAAATATACCAACATATTATAAATAGGAGTGATAGGGTCTCTTTAGGGTTATGACTTTTCATTTTCATATTAGATGGTAAAGAAAATATGTAATCCTAACAGAGAGAAAAAACTCGATTCTTCCTTATCAATCTAGAAGCATTCTAGATTGCACTAGAATGAAAAAGTAATTCCTTTTGGGTGTGCTTGTTCATATGGACTACATAGAGAGTGCAACGAAATCGTGGTGCCTTGTAGATCAAGACTGCAAGCGATTGATTTTAAATCTATGGATACGAAACTACAAGGTATATTTTTCAGATTCATTCCTCTTGGTATGTAATTTAATCAAAGCACATGGATTCTATTTTAGGGTTTTTAATTTTCCGCTGCAAAATTTTGTTTTAAAGTTCATATAAAACCCTATAATTATTTGTATGGACAAAAGTGTGAAGTATACACAACCATAAAAGTTTAAAATATCTATTTACTTAGAAATAATTAAACATGAGACAACATAAATGGCTAAAATTGATAAAGGACTATGACTTGAGTATTAATTATCATCCAGGGAAGATTAATGTAGTTGTCGATGCTCTAAGTTGCAAGAATTATGAAGAAGTTGCTTTGATGCTTATTAAACAAAAAGAACTCATAAAGGACTTTGAAAGATTGAACTTGGAATTTACTTTGCAAGATCCGAAGCTTGCAATTGCAAATCTAATTTTGGAACCCACCTTACTTCAAAGGATTAAAAATGCATAAAAGAAAGATATGGATCTACAAGTAATAATTCAAGGTCTTGAACAAGAGAAGTATAAAGAGTTTCAATTATATGAAGAAGGAGTTCTTCGAATGAATAAAATATTGTGTGTCCCAAAAGATACAACATTGAAAAAGGAATTGATGAATGAAGCCCATTATTGTGGATATACATTTCATCTTAGAGAAACTAGGACTTATCAAGAACTTAAAAGACCATATTGGTGGAGTGGGATTGAGAGAGATGTAGCCTACTTTGTTGCTCAGTATGAGACTTATCAGAAAATAAAAGCAGAACATCAAAAGCCAGGTAGGTTATTGCAACCATTACCCCTTCCAGAATGAATATAGGACCAAATTTCAATGGATTTTCTAAGTTATTTACAAAGGACTAATGCGGGTTATGATGGTAAACGGGTAAATATGGATTGACTCACTAATCTGCTCATTTCTTATCCATTTGTCACGCCTCGAGGGTACCTTAGTAGTAGTAAACAAGCCACACTTGATTACTATTACTAGTTAACCTTCAGAGAGTGAAATATTTTCAAACAACAAGATCTTTTAGTTGCATCGATAAGAAAGGACAAATACATGTAAAACATAAATTAGTAAATAACTGTCATCAAAGTATAATATAGATATCACAACCCAAGTAATCTTTTCATAAAATTCTCGAATACATATTTGTCAAACTGACACTGACTATACTATTCTAGAAATAGTAAATAACTTATACCAAATAGATCCATAGGCCTCTAGCTTTTAAACCCTTATCGGAGTCAAGCTCCTCAATGTGACCAACCAGGGTCGAAGTGTAAACCTGAAACGACAGTTGGATTGTGAGCGAAAACCACGGGCTTAGTGAATAACCCGAATTAAACACATCAAATAAGTTAGTTAGCAATCATATAGAATGTGACAATCAAGCATATGCACAAATACAAGCTTGGATAGTCCGGAATCCAAAGCTTGATGGAGATTTACGCCCTCTCATTAGGATTGAAGGGTCACAATCTATGGCCCATCAATCCAGGGAATACTAAGTAAACAAAAGTAACATCAATACTCACTTTAGTTATCTCTTTTAATTTAATATATATTTATTGTTCACTTCCTATTTTCTGTTTTAGAATCCACCATGAAGTGTTAGTCATTTCAAGCAATACCATAAGCGACGTCCTTCATTTACCATTTAGTTTCTATGGTACCAACAGAACAAAGGTAACCTTGGTATGACTAATAGCCTCCGGCCTAGACATATCAAGCATTATCAGAGATCCGAAATACTAGCACAAGTAGGCTGCCACACCTTTAGTTATTCAAGTTATGCAAATTGTGCAATGCATGTCCATTTTATTTAGGGAACCAATAGTCATTAACCAGGTATAAGATGACCAACCAATTCTCAGACAAGCAATATGCTATTTAGGCAATCAATTCATACAATATATCATTATCACTGTTAATAAAGTAGCTTAGCAATCAACAGATCATTAATCATACAATTTCCCCATAACCCATACAACACAATATGATTATTATCTTTTATTTAGATACAGCTAAGTTACAAGCACAAACAGCGTAACAAAACTGAGTTACTCACCTGCTCATACTGGCTAGTCGTAATAGTCAACGGGGAAATCCTCACAAGTCTCAAAATCACCTATTGAGATGGATAATATATTCATCAATGTTATATGAATTATATAATTAAATTCCTATGAGTATCTAAATGTCCTATATGGGTATTTGGTTTTCTTTCTGTACTTGTGTTGGTCCTTTAACGCTCCTATAATAATGATTATTTATTTAGTATTTTAGTTTCATCATGTTTCTCTTGATCTTATTTGATATTAAATATTTCTATTTAGGTAATTCTAGCATTCTTATTTAGTAGTATGATATTGTACTATTACTACTATTATCATTTTTAGACTGTTCTTTAATTGCTATTTTATAGAAAATAATACTTATTTACTATTATTTAGTTTTATCGTGCTCCACTTATTCTATTTTGTATAATTATTTCGTTATTTTTAGAAGTCACATTGTTCATAATTTTAACTTATTAAATTTTCCATTCTTATGTATATCTAAATATATATAAAGAACAAATTTAATAATTATGAAAATCTTATTTTTATTTTGTAAAATATAATAATCTAATAATATAGAAATTAATAATATCATTAACAAAATTAACTTTACAATATAATTACTAATTTTCGGAGATAAAATTAATAATAATAATTTTAGTAACAAATAATAATAATATATTAGCAACAATAATATGACTTAAAAATAATTTTAATGATAAAATTACTAATAATACTAATATTGATAAATATTTTATTAATAACATAAGTAATTTGAATTATACTTCTAATATTTTCAACTCAAATAGAATTTATAATTATTCATAATAATAACAGTAATAATAATAATAGATGAATTTGGAATAATTAAATTAGATTAACAATTATTATTAATTTCCAAGAAGACAATGGATGTGAATCCACTTCTAGGCGACGTCTGTAGGGGACATGATGAATCACGTCTCAACGAGTTTCCCTTTTTTTAATAAAATATAGTTAATAATAATAATAATAATAATATAATAATAATATAATAATAATAATAATAATAATAATAAATTATTATTATTATTATTATTATTATTATTGGCCTAGAAAGACAAGAAAAAAAATACAAAACTCACGTGAACAGTACAGTGAACAGTACCATGCGAAAATTTTTCATTTTCGGATGTATTGTTCATCATTTCAAGCTTGGATCTGAATTTGCTTTGTTCATTTTTCACTTCCAAATTATTTCTAAATCATTCCTAAGCATTTATACATGTTATATTTATACATATATTAACTTATAACACCAAAATGTGTGCATGATTCTTAGTTTTCGGATTAAAAAGGGTGCAACTGAGGTTTTGTAAACTTACCTTGTTTTAGCTGTTTTAAGTGTTCTAATTCTCCTCTCAAAGCTTGATACGACCCTAAATGCATAGAAGTATAACTTAAGCTCATGTTTTAACAATTTGAACCTTTTAAAACGAATTTAACTTATCTTGTATTGCTCTTATGCTTTGTTTTTTTCCTAGTTCTTTCTAGGCTTTATTTATGGTGATACTTGATGCTATTTAAGAGTGTTTTGGGGGTGTAATGGAGGACGAAATTGGAGAGTGTTTGAGAGTTGTTTGGTATGTATTAAGAGCTTTGTTTCCTTGTTTATTAAAAGCTTCATAAATATATAGAAGGGAAGGAAGAAATAAGGAGGCAGCTTTGTTATGGAAATCTTCTAGATTTCCTCCTCGATTTTGCATGCTTTGATATGCATTAAATTACTCTTGCTTTGTTGGCTTCTTTGGATTGGTTTAAGTGTGCATTTGTTGACTTCCATTGCTTTTCTTGTGAAAGTTGAAGTGAGTAATTCGGTTATGCAAATTTCAAGAGAATCCCAGCCCTTATAATGGTGCAATTTGCACTGAGAAGTTGCCCAGGTAGATGAGAAGTTTTTTATAATAATATTTGATTAAGTAATTACTTAGTTTTAAGATAGTTTTGTTAAGCTAATCGGATACAAATATGTCAAGTATTTTAAGAGTTTTGTCTAAAAGTATTTTTGTAGAGTCCTACAAAATTATTAGATTGTTATTAAGTTCAACTTTTAGTTTAAAGTTTATGCGATTAATTATTTTTAGAGTTTTAGCTCCCGTGATTAACGTTCTATAAGCTTAATAGGCTAATTTTTGTTCCATGCTCTAATAGCTTAAGAATACTATAACTAAGGCAGTGGTGTAATCCAAATATTTATTTGGAGTCTAGATTGTAAGATATGGATCTGTTTATGTTTGTCGTCACGTATTTATAACCCTAATAGTTCATCCTTTAATTACCGTTTTCTAACTATAAGCCTTATCAGGTATTTGCTTTTGAATAATCTTGAAATCTTATTCACATTATTTCTCATATCTTGAGTTTTCGATATCCGCTATGAAATCTTACTAATAGTGTTTAATATTACCTAGAAAGCTTTGTTTTAGGGTTTAAAATTATATAAAGGCTCAATATTACTCATAGATCAATTCTAGAGTCTTAGTTGAGTTCAAAACTAATAATCTATTTTTCTATCTATTTATTATTTGTATGAAAAATCTCGGCGTTTACACCATTAATATGAATTACTCCTAGGAGAGATTGGAACATTTGTATATTAAAGAGATTATTAGATTACATGATGTGCCAGTTGGGATTGTTCCTGATAGAGATCGAAGGTTCATTTCAAGATTTTAGGCTACTTTCGAAAAAGCAATGGGGACTCAAATAAAGTTTAGGACCGCTTATCATCCCCAAACTGATAACGAACTGAAAGAACCATATAAACCTTGGAAGACATGTTAAGAGCCAGTGTTTTGGAAGTCAAAGGAAGTTGGGATCGATATTTTCCTTTTATGGAATTTGCATACAATAATAGTTACCACTCACGCATTTACATGCCACCTTATGAAGCTCTATATGGATGATAATGTAGATCTCCGTTGTTTTGAGATAATCTAGAGAGAATTGCCATTGGACCAGAATTAGTACAAGAGACAATTAATAAAGTGGCAATCATTAAACAGAAAAGGAAAGAAGCACAAGATCGACAAAAAAGATGGGCTAATTTGAAAAAAAGAGAACTTAATTTTGATGTGGGAGACCATGTTTACATTAAGATAAGACCAATTAAAACTCTACGCAAAGGAAAATTTCAAGGAAAGCTAAGTCTAAGATATGTTGGACCTTTTGAGATTTTGGATAAAGTTGGAAATCTTGCATATCATTCAACTTTTCCATCAAGTTTGACAGATATGCACAATGTTTTCCATGTATCAATTTTGAGAAAATACATTCTACATCTAGACAAAGTAGTTGAGCTGAAGCCTATCACTCTTGGAGAAAACTTAACATCCAATAAGGATTTTGGATTTTAAGATTCAAACTCTTCGAAACAAAGAGATTACCTATGTCAAAGTTTTATGGGATGTTTAAACTGAAAAAAGCTACTTGGGAGTTAGAAGAAGAGATAAGAAAGAATTGTCCTCAGTTATTTGAAGAATCAGGTAATTTCAAGCTTTAAGGACAAAGCTTCTTTTAAGGGCGAGAGAATATAACCCCCAAGTCTTTTCATGTTTAAGTTTAAGGAATAAATTTAAATTTAATGAATGTTTTAATTATTAGATTTAGGTATAATAAAAAGTATGAGTTTAGATAAATAAGAAAAGAGATTTAAAATTTTATTTAATTCCTTCAAGGTTATTTATTAACTCTATTAATTTCAAATTTCTCTTTTGCCAATTCATGAAAGACTAAAACTTCAAGTAACTCATTATAAGTTATTTATCAATTATTTTACTTTTATAATTCTTTAGAAAATATGATTTCAAAAATTTAATCTTTAAATTATAAAGAATCTGAATATAAATTTCCATAAGAAAATTTATATTCAAATAAAATTTATTAGCTAAAGTTATCACAACTTTGTATTGATTTCAACTTTTTGACGCCTTTTTATTACAAATCTAAGCTTAATTTTATGAACTTTAGCCCTAAGCTCCACCATAAATAATATACTCTCTCTCACACAAAATTGTTTTTATATATCAAGACAAGTCAAACGTGCTTTATCTAATTATATAATAGTTAAATATCAACAAAATTGGCAAAAAAAATTTTTCTTCTCTTCCTTTGCAACAGATGCACACGCACACCACATGTATACTACATCTTCTTGCTCTTTTTCTCTTTCAAAAATCTCTCAAAACTTCAATTAAATTCCTTCAACAAGTCAGGACTCCTTTAGGGTAAGTTATATATTCCTTTTGTCTTGTTAAACTTTTGTTTATTTGAGTAAGTGAAGTCTGTGCTTTTGTTGGGTTATGTTTGTTAGAAGGTTGTTGATGAGTTTGAAGTTGGATAAGTGAATTTGAGGGATGATATTTGTAATATGAGTCCTAAATCTTTGGTTTCATAATTTTTTATTGGTTGAATAGATTGATGTTATGTGTTGTCGAAGTAGGGTTTATGTTTTAGTTTATGCACATGTGAAGTTATTGGAAGGATGTTTGGAGTGTTTATTAGAGTGATGGATTGCATTTGATGAAGTTAAAGATCCAAACATGTGTTTAGAAAGTGAAATTTTCTAAGTTTGGAACTTTAGGTGCAGGGGAAGATGTGCATGGGCATGTGTTATGCTTCAAAGGGTATCTTAAACGTAACAGTCCGCCACGCTTAATATTAAAGCTTAATTATGACAAACTTAGTCATTTCCATAAGCTTCAATATTAGGTGTAAGACGTGCTCTCGCAATTTTAGAGGACCATACTTTGAAATATGAAGCTTAAGAAGATACAATAACAAATTAAGAAATAGAAATCATAATATTCATTCATTCATCAATATTGTCTTACAAGTCTTAGGGGTATTCCCCCGCCAAAACATGCTAGAGTCTATTACAAGAAATTTTCCTATGAAGTCTACATCTAAGCTAATGTTAAACTTCATATAAAATTCCTTAACCAAAAAGGGAAACATCTGACTGCAAGGTTCTCGTGGCTTCAATCACAAATAGCTAAACTGCAAGAGATATCTATAGGGGTATAAGTTAACAACTTAGTGAGAATTATTTCCATAATTAAATACTTAGGTAACAAAATTCAAACAAGTTATTTAAGCATTCAAGTGAAATGCAACATATACGTGAGCAAGCAAGGCATATAGTTTTTAAGGAACTATATGTTGAATGGATTTACACCCTCCACTCGAGGTTTGGTGATTATAAGCAATCTCAAAATGAGTCGTCTTAGTTAATTTATACTTTCGATCATTACCGCCAAGCATATTAAGTCTATTCGTATTGAGCCATGCTTTTAGATTACTGCAAAGCATTGTTTTAATTCTTGGTCGCCAAGCATTCACTTTCGATCATTGCTGCCACGCATTACTTTCCACCGTGTTACTATCCTTTCATCCAAGAATAATAACCCCATGCAATGTGACTCACTACATGGTATGCATGAATCAATTTATTTAAGATATCGTATCAACATTATTGTCAATTTTTAAGTGATCATAAAATTTCAGACATATCAAATTCTGTACTAAGACAAGCAATTCTTTACAATCAATTTTTGTCTTGATATTCTTAGTATTCTTTCACACAACTTTACATACATAGCATTTTGTCTTTCCTTAATTCTAATCCATCTATACTACAAGCACAATCAAGTACACAATTTAAAAAAATAAACTCACGTTGCCATGACAATACTTCTTCTAATGGAAGAGTCAATCCATCAATCCACTTAGTTAAAATAGTCTTTGGGATCTGGATACTCTTCATTAGGATCAACTAGTAAAAAAATATTTCCCATAATAAGTATTTCTTGATAACTCTCTTGAAATTTGATAAAACTGTGTCATAAGAATGTCAAAATTCGTATAGAGGACAATTCCAACTTAAAATCGTCCTAACTTGGTCATTTAAACTCGGAATTACGCATATAATATAACGTTTTCTACCTACTCGAAGAGATCTATCCATTTCTAAAACTATTTTCATCAAATTAGGTCATTTCTAGAAACAATTTTACCACAAAAATTTCCGTCCCAAAAGCGTTTGTTTCAATCATCAAATCATCCAAAGATTACTTTGATAAATACTTAGTTATCTATATAGTTGAGAAATTCCATTTTTTTATAGATGTATAGCTCATATTTCATACATGTTCAAGGATTTGTTATCCAAACAGAATTTCTTTAATAAAAACGATGTTAGTTAAAAGTTTGAAAAAATCATAATTTACAAAAAATCCTTTTGTAAATCCTTTAAAAATGAATATTTTAATTCTTTTGTTTTCAAAAAGTATTTTATCTGTATCTTACTATTTTCCTTGGTGATTTTTCCACAAAAATGAATTTCTATATTTTTCCTTTTTGAAACTTTTAACATTAGCGTCATTTATCTTATTAGTTTCCTATGTATTTCCTTCGACTATTATTTTGATCTTAGTTTAAAAACTTATATTTCCTTTTCGTGGGGTTTTCTTTTATATTATGTTTTTAACAAAAACATTTTTGTCACAAAGAATCATCTTTCTTATTTTTAGAAAACAACCTATTACTGCTATAGTTATGGTTTTAGAAAAAGCCTTTTAGAATAATGGTATTTCCAAAATTATAGTGAGTTCTTCCTAAGGCTTTGAGAAAAATGGATTCCTTTTAAAAACTCTAAATTTCTTTTATAACCTTCCTTTGGTGACAAAAATTTATTTTGTAAAAAGGATAGTTTAAACTTGGTGGTTTAGACAACAACCTTTATTTTGCATGAATATGAGAATAATAACAAGCAAAATTATAACAACAAAATAATAAGCAAAATAACATAAGTCAAGTATTGAGAGTCTTAGCTTTGAATCAAGGCTCTTGGGCTAAGAAATGGACTAGTCCCAAAAAGAAAAGAAAATTGTTTTGACTTGATGAGGATAAGTCTAAGACTAGAAAGACCAGTCTTAAAATAGCATGAAAATAAATAAATTGTAATGACAGTAAATAAATTGCATTGCATGAAAATAAATAAATAACAAATGAGTTTATATGCTCTAAAGGACACATATAGGTACATAAATATTTCTTTATTAGATATAATAACAATAATAATATGTGCATAACATAATAACAACATAAAAATAAAGAAATAGATGTTCATGAACAAGAACAATACATGAACATAGTGTAGCTTCAACAACAACAAGTTTAGGAAACTCACACCATGGTCATGTAAAGTTACATGACATGGTAGTAAATATGAAAAGAAGTTTTACCTAAAGAGAAGTTGGAAATAGTATGTATAAATGGGTTTTGTGTGTGGAGAAAAAGAAAGTTTGGGAGTATTTTGGGAGAGTTTTGGTAATGAATTTGTGGGTAGATGAAGTGTGAAAGAAATGAAAGAGAAGGAGGGTATTTATAGGAAAATGAGGAGTGAAATTGTGTGATTAAAAAATGGAAAAAGAATAAAATATATGAGTGAAATAGAGGGGAGGGGAGGCACCTGTCACGCCTCAAAGGGTACCATAAACGTAGCAGTCCACTATATACGGTATTAAAACATAAGAATGACTTTCCGAAGTCATACGAAAGTTTTCAACACCATATGAAGGCTCTATCACAACAATAGGAGACACCAGTGGGATGTATAGTTCGAGATAGTAAATACAACATACAAGAATCTAAATAATCATCAAATTTTCATTAAGAGAATATAATCCTTACATCATCTTAGGGGTTTTTCCCTATAATTCTCCATACAATCATAATATCAACTTAATCTTTCTCACAACAAAATAATACTAACACCAAAAGACATTAAAGGATATTTAACCTAAGATCTTCAAAAGATTTCAAGAAGCTTTTCTAAAACATCATCCCACTCTAGTATATGAAGTCTTTTGGCATAAAAGATATAGTCCTGTTACAACAAAGGTCTATTGGAGTATAAGCATATCTAGCTTAGTGAGAATATTCCTGAATCAATGTACTTGTATAAGTAATTTCAAACAAGTTATTAAACAAGCATATGAGTGCATCAAGCAAGTGATGAAACAATACATATGATCTACCGGAAATCATATGCTTGAATGGATTTACCCCTCCATTCAGGGTTAGGTGTTTCAGGCTCTTTAAAACTCATCTTTAAAATCCAACTCATGTAGTTTATTTCAGACGCCTACTCGCCTATCTTAAAATAGTTTTTTCAGGCTCCTAATCGCCCATCTTGCAGATTTCTAGCTACTATAAACCCGGTTACTATACTCTTGTCCCATCGAGTACAACAGCTCATGCAATGAAACAACTACGTGATATGCATGAATCAATTTAATACAACTCATAGTATATGATTAGAGTAATTTAAAGGTGATCACAGAATTTGCATACACTCCAACAGAATAATAGTAAAACATAAGTTAATTAACAACAATTCATGCCTTGGTATGCTTAGCATTCTTTCAACCAATATTATCATATATAATTCATTTTCATCTTTTCCTACTTCTAGTACCTCTAGCTACAAGCACAATCAAGTACAAAAAAGGTAGGGAATAAACTCACTTGGCCATGAGGATCTATCTTTCTTACAGATGAGTCGATCGGTAAATCCACTAATCAAAATAATCCTCCGGGTATGAATACTCCTCCTCGGGATCACCTAATCAAGAAGAATACCCATAATGAGTATTTCTCATTGATTCTATGGTACTTATAAAAAACTATGTCATAAGATCGTTAAAATTCGTAAA
This sequence comes from Combretum micranthum, assembly GCA_024138025.1. Classification (NCBI taxonomy): domain Eukaryota; kingdom Viridiplantae; phylum Streptophyta; class Magnoliopsida; order Myrtales; family Combretaceae; genus Combretum; species Combretum micranthum. Next base: position 786,602 of record JAMXBD010000427.1, on the reverse strand, counting down.
GAAGATAATTCCAACTTAAAATGGTCATAACTTGGTCATTTTAACTCGGAATCGCTCAAATAATATACCATTTTCTACCTACTCGAAAAGGTCTATTCATTTCTAAGATTATTTTTGTCATAAAAAGCCATTTGGGTTGGAAAATACTATGGTACATAATAGTTACGAATTTATAGTTCACAAAATATGATTTTTCCAAACTTCACTTTATTTAAAAATCCTTAAGCAAAATATATGGATATATATAGTTGAAAAATCCTTTGAACATATATAGGTACTCATATTGTATGCATGATTTTTGTAGTGTTGTCTCAATATTGATATTTCATAAATAATTTCTTTTTGATGGTTTTAAAAGATAAAACTTTTGAAAATTCCTCCTTTTTGAATTGTTAGAAGGAAAAACAAAAATATATTTGAGTTGTTATGAGTAAATGTTTTCCTATTATAATTTCATTTTCTCACTTTTTTAAAGCAAATTCATTTTCAAAAATTTTGGTTCTTTAAGTTATCTACTAACTTTATCTCTAGTGATTAAAAATAAGCTTTTCAAAATATTCTTTAAGTTTTCGATGTGGTCAAATATTTGAAGTTGTGTTAAAGACATGTTTTCCTCTTATTTTTATATCCTTTCTTTTCTTTAGGAAATAAATTTACCTTTAAACTTTACTTACTGGACAAATTTTATTTTTTTAAGTTGGTATTAAAAAATAGTGAGTTGATTTTACTTGGTTTGAAAAACTTTTTTTTATTCTTAATATTTGCCAAGTGATAGAATAATTCTTTTAGACAAGTTTATAAGAAAAGCTTTCTTAATAAAGAATTGTTATCACTAGAACTTAGCAAAAAATTCATCTTGATTTTGAAAAGAGAATAATAACATATAAAAATTAAGTTTTGAAGAGGCTTTCCTAGTATGTGATTTTAAAAGTCTATAATGAACCTATCAAAAGATATAATTGAGTTAAAGTCTTTTGTTTAAGACTAAAAATTCTATCTTTATGGAGTATTTAGTTTTGATTCATAAAAGAAATGAGTTTTTTTTTTTATTTAAAGAAATCTTGGCATTAATACTTTTAAAACATATGATTAATTTACTTATGCTTTTAAAAAAAATATTTAGACTTCTTCGTTGAAAACTTTTTTTGTTAAGAAATCTAGTTTACTTTTCTTTATTTAAGAAAGAACCAATTTTTATTTTTATTTAAGACAACAACATTCTAATCATGCATGAATATGATTATGTAGCCATGTAAAAGTAAAGATAATACATAAAGAAATATTTGTAAGTAAATAAACATAATAAAATAGTCAAGCATTGGGAACTTTAGTTTCATCAACGTATCCCGATCATGTATTGGGAGCCTTAGCTTTATCAAGGCAACCCGAGACTAAGAATAGACTAGTCCTAAAAGAAAAGGAAGAAAAGAAAGAAAATTGTTTTGACTTGATATGAACAAGTCTAAGACTAGAAAGACTAATTTTAATAAATTGCAAGACATGAAAATAAATAAATAACAAATAAGCTTATATGCTCTAAATAAATATATATACATAGTATACATAATACTATATAAGTTAGATTAGAACAAAAATAATAACAATAACAACAACAACATAATAACATAATGTAAAATAAGAACATCAATAAAAACAAAACATGAACATATTGTTGCTTCTTTAACTCATATGAGTCTAAGAAACATACACTAAGCTCATGCTAAGTTGTATGAACATGATAAGAATATATGTAGAATTTTTACCTAAGGTTTAATGGAAGGTTTGAAAAAAAGATGAATGGGTTTTGTGTTTGTTATTTTCTTCTTGAAGTATAGTGAATGGTAGAGAGTATTTTGAGAGAGATTTGTTGAAGAGAGGTTTTGAGAGGAAATTTTGGTAGAGTTTTGTTATGTAAAGTGGATGTGTGAAAGAATGAAGGAGGAAGGGGGTATTTATAGAATTTTTGGAGTGGATTCTTGATGTAATAAAATGAATTGAAAAGAAAATGATATAGAGAAAGAGAGAGGGAGGGCCGACGCATGTAATAGAGAGAGAGAGAGGATTTTTGTTTGTTTGTGATTTTTTGTAAAGAAAAGAAATAATGTGTAAGGTATGATGTGAATAAAGTTGTATTGGAAATGTAAAAAGTAAGAAAATAGGCATGTAGGTAGTAAGAAATAGGTGTAAGAAAAAGTAGAGATAGTGAAATGGTAATGAATAGTAGGAATAGTACTATGAATAGTAAACTAGACAAATAAAATACCGGTAGTAATAAAAATACGCGTAAACTAACTATATTTTATATTTTTAGTTACCGAAAAATTCTAAAACCAATATTTTTGAAATCCTTGTTTAATTACAAGTCTTTTGGTGTTATTGAAATATTTTTATTATTCCGAGCTCCGAGACACCCTTGTCAAGAACTAATCTCGTTTGAGTCCGAAGGACACTCGAAATTCACGAATATGATATTTTTATGTTACCCTATATTATTACGAACTATTTTAAGCCATTAACTTAATTTCATTTTCTAGGCTTTGAGAACGCGGGATTACTGGAGTTGAAATTGTTTGATTATCTTGACCTTTGTTGAATTTTGAAACTCCGGTTTGACTGGGGTTAGGGTTTAATCCAACTTGGTCTTAGAAATTGAGGGGTTTATATCAGGGGTCGGATAGGTGGATCTTTTCATGTTTGGGTTTTTGAATCGAACGATTATTGAACTTTCTATTTTTTGTTTTTGAAGATTCTCTTATGAAATCTCGTGATTGAATTTGTTTATAGTTCGGTTTCAACTTGGGTCAGACTTTAGGGTTTCGATTTGGTATTCCCAAAACCATTCTCGAAAATTTTGGGGGTTTACTGTGATTTTTTTTTAATTAAATATAATAATATATAAGGTAGATGTGATATAAAGTTATAAGAAAGATAAAAAGTAAGGAAAATAGGTATGTAGAGTGTAATAGTAGGTGGTAAAAAAAGTAGAGATAGATGAATAGTGTAGAATAGTAATGAATAGTGAATGTATAGTAGATGTAACAAGTAAAGTACTGGTAGTAAGAAAATACACATATAAATAAGATATCTGATATTTTTAGTTTCCGAAAAATTATGAAACTGATATTTACCTAATATTTTTACGAGTCTAATGGTATATCCAGAATATTTTTACTATTCTGAACCCCTTGACACGTTTTTCTAAAACTGTATCGATTGGGTTCAAAACAAATTGCGGTTTGACTAATATGATATTTTTAAGCTCTGTTATGTTGTTATGAACTATTCTACATACTAACCTCTTACTTATTTACTTAGGGTTATGAACACGAGATTACCGAACCTAAATTGTTACGTCTAACTAGGGTTTTGTTGACTTTAAGGTTTCTGATTGACCTTCTAATTAGGGTTTGAGCTTAACCGATCATAAAACTTTGGGGGTTTACAGCATGCATGGGCCCCTATAGAAGGTAGTAAGGACATACTTTCACTACTGGCTACCTTTTTTTGGGTTTGCAAGGGCATGTGTGTGGGTGTGCAGGGGCTGTTACGCCCTAAAGAGTACCTAAAACGCGACAGTCCACCACACTCGATATTTAAACTTAAGTATGACAACCTAGTCATCCCATGAGTTTACATATTGGGTGTAAGGTATACTTGCACAATTTTTAGGATCACACTTTGAATCGAATAGTCTTAAGAAGGCATCCAATAACATTAATAATAGAAATCACAACAAGATAAATAAGTTAAGTTTTTACAAAAGTCAAGAGGGCATACCCCCGCCAAAATAATAGAAGTCATCCATTCTAAATCCATCTTACAAACATTAGAGTTTATGTTAAAGAGATTTTTTTTCCTAGAAGTCCATGCCTATAGCTAGGTCCTGACTTTTTCAAAAGCTCCTTGATCCAAAAAGATAAACATGTGAAAAGTGTTTTCTTGGAACAACAAAAAATAGGAACACTGCAACAAAAACTATCGGGGTGTAAGCTAATAGGCTTAGTGAGGTTCATTTCCAAATAACAAACTCATTCAAGATATATATACAAGCAAGTTATAGTTAATAAATCATATGAATGCACAAGCAAATGAGCATACAAGCATATGACTTTCCGGTAGTCATATATGAATGCATTTACGCCGTTCATTCCGGGTTGGGGTGGTTCATAAGTCATGCAACCATAACCCCGATCTCTTTCTCTTAGTTATACAACATCTGTTGTTTTATGTGGTCGTTTCAAGTGCCTACCCCACTTCCATTAACTTAAGCAATTTCGCATCCGTAATGTTAACACAGGCCAACACGCTTCCGTTAATATACCTTTGTCCCACCAAAGGTATACTTGCTAATGCAATATGACTCACTACGTGATATGCATGTACAATTTATTCATATAATCGTGGCATGTTAATTGTGTAGGTTAAGAGCGCTCATAGAGAATTTCAGACAATTCAAGTCTATACCAGCTCATATAATGCTTTTACAACAAGTTTCGTCTCGATATACTTATCATTCATTCAACCAAAATTAGATCACAACTCATCATAATTTCATCTTTTCCTAATTCTAATGCCACTATGATTACAAGCACATACATGAGCACAACTATTTAAGAAATAAAGTCACTCGGCCATAGAGAGAAATCCACTAGTCGTAGTAGTCCTCGGGGAGTGGAAATCCATCCTCCAAATCACCTAAGTACAAGAAATACCCTCAATGAGTATTTCTTATGAAGTTCTAATAAACTTAACAATTCTACTTACTAGGTTCATTAATTTTCATCTAAGTTGAAGTCCTAACTTAAAATGGTCATATCCAACTCATTTTAACTCAGAATTGGCATATTATATACCGATTTCTATCTGCTTCGAAAGATATATCCATTTCCCAAGTTAAATAAAACATCCAAGGTCATTTAAGGGTTCAAAACTACTGTACTGTAGGGTTACGAAAATTCCAGTTTTGAGTTCTTATTGAAAATTGTTACTTTTGTTCCACTTAACTTTTTAGATCAACTTATATTGATTCTACACTTGTAAAGAGAACTTCTAGCCAAAGATAAAAGATTAAATACTTATATGATCCTAATGATATTTTCCAAATGAAAATTCCAAGAATCTACTTTTGTAAAAACCGAAATTTTGAGTTGAAACTCATTTTCTTGTTTTGAGAAAATCCTTTGCTAAAACTTACATGACTCAACGAAAATAATTTTTTTATGTCACTTATTATCAAAGCATTCCATTTTCCATATAAAACTCTTGTTTTGAAGTCTAAAATAAGGTTTTCAAAATTTATCTCTTCTTAGATATGAGTTTCTTCCTTGAGTTTTAGAATGAAAATAAGACCTAGACTTGTTTTTTGCAAAACTCTCTATTTTAGAAATACCTTTTAGGAAAACTCATCTAAACTTATGAAAATCCAATCCTTAGGATATCTATACCAAGAGCCCTTGATATTTTTATCTAAATCTTCATTTTGATGTTAGATAATGGGTTTCAACAATGGGTCTTAGCTTAGATCCGAATTTTCAAAAAAAAAAAAAAAATTTAACATATCTTTTGATAAAATCCATCAAGACTTATGAAAAATCATCCTTTACATATCCTATCTTAAGAGCCTTCCATATCTTGACTAAAATATTCATTTTTAGGTTGGAAAACATGTTTTTTTATTGGTGTCTTGGTCTAGATCCAAAAATAAGATTTTTATTTTTGAAAGTAACTTTTGAAAACCACCTTTGATTCTTGTAAAAAGAAGTCTTGATGATATACATCCACTAAACCTTCATTTTTTCAACTAAAACTTCCATTTTGAGACTTGGAAGAGGGTTTTTATAATAGATTCTTGCCTAGTTACGAAAATCACCATTTTTATTCAAGTTCAAATCTAAGTTCTATACATAATATGAGCATAAATATAAAAGAAATACATGGTAGTAAGCCCTAAACCTATAGATCTAAACATAAACATAACCAAAGCTTCATAAAAATTAGATCTACAAAGTATAATATAAATATGAAGATAATAAAGTCTTAAAGACAATAAATATATCAATATCAATATAGATCATAAACAAGAGGAGTGTTTCAAAGTTTTGGCATCATCATCTCTAGCCTTTAGGCATTATGGAGAGTCCTTTGATGCATGAAACCTCCATATAATCAACCTATAGCATCTATGGAAGCTTAATAAGAAAGTTTACCTAAAGAGTCTTCAATAATGGAATGTGGAAGCAATATTTTGAGATGGGGGCAGCTTGTTTTCTTATAAGAATAAAGCTAAGAAAGAGATAAAGAGAGGAAAAAGAGAGAGTAAATGATGTAGGGTTGCAAAGAGTGAAAGTGTGTAAGTAAGATTCTTTAAATCGAGAGAAGAGTGTGATAAAAGTGTATTAAATAATTGGAAAAGAAAAATAAAACAATGGGTAGAATTTTGGGGGGCTGGGCGTGATCTATAAGGAAGAGAGAGGAGGATTTAGTTGGCTTGTAACTTGAATTTTGAAAGTGTAACTTGTGTTGCTCAATTTGCTAACTAAAATAGATTTTAAATCATTAAATAAATCAATAAAAGAAAAGAAAAGTGGCTGAGTTGAGGGTGTGGTCAGCTACCATTGCATGGGAAATTGAGTGTAAGAGAGAGTGAAGGAAAACATGAATATTGTGTAAAAGTGACAACTAAAGTGTACTTAAAGTATGGGTTGAAAAAGTACTTTTTATTAAGAAAAATATATAAAATAAAATTAGGAAAAATATTTTTAAATGAGTGGCAGAAATTTCATAAGTAAAATTAAATAATCAATTGAATTATTTTAGTATTTCAACAAATAAGTTATCGGTACGGTCAAAATATGCTTATATAAGCTATAACTGATATTTTTAGATTCCGAAAAATTATAAACTTGATATTTTTGAAATCTTCATGAAAATAAGAGTCTAAAAATATTAAAGGTATATTTTTAATTTTTCGAGCCTTGGGACACGCCTTCCAAAAGTAGTATCCAATCGGGTTCGAAATAAGCTGAAAATAAACCAATATGATATTTTTAAGAAATCAAATATTATTACGGACTATTCTACACACTTTACTTAATTTTCGACTTCTCGGTTTACGAACACGGGATTGCCTAATCTAAACTGTAGGGTTTAACTTGAGATCTGTTGACTTAAGGTTTTTGGTTGACTTCCTAGCTTAGGGTTAAGGCTTAGGATTACTCTAAAAACCAAGGGTTTACAGGGGTCCTTGCTGAACATGGATGATGAAAAATTCGGTTACATGTTTTTGGGGTATGCACAGCCTCGAGCATGGTCGTGTAGCCTGGTCGTGCAACATCCCCTACTTAAAATATATATATATATATATGTTAGATTATGTGTATATATATCAATCCTCGTTAAGATCTTTTGTAGGATGTTGTTTATGTTAGATTTTAAAATATAATTTAAGTTTATTTAACGAGTTATACTTAGTAGGTTTTGTTTGTTATTTATAAGATATATCAACAAGACTCGGATTTCTCGATAGATCATTACGACGATTGAGACGAGATGCACGAGTGAGTAATTGAATCTTTTACTTGTTTATGATTGTAATAATAGTTGCACATAATTCTTATTATAATGGAAATTAATTATATGTATGAGGATTTAGGGGGAAAAATGCATGTGACTTAATTGAATAACAATTGTAATGTTAAAAGTGACAACAAATTGATTGATACTATTTTATAGGTGTAAGTTATTAATTGTCTAGAACTTGGATGATCGCTAAATAATTTGATAAAAGTCTTATTTGACCTTTAAATAAATTGAATATGCATTGCACAACATCATAATTGCATTAGTATGGTATTCATGTTACATACTAGTATTTTGATCCTGTGGTAATACTTGATAAGTCCAATGAATCTAGTTAAGATTACAATAGGGTTGTAACTTCACAAGAATTAAGCGAACACTGAAGGATGTTGCCTGTGTTGAAGTTGGCTCTAGAGTATTAGTACTTAGTGGGGTTTCCAAGTTCTAAAGGAAGTGGAGATTATGTAATTATATTCATTTATAAATGATAAATGAGATTAAAAATAATTTCTCCTTCTTTAGTGTTGGATACACATAGGCATGAATTATTGAAACTAATCCTTCAACCCCCAGGGAGGGTGTAAATCCTCATAGGTTTGAATTTCTGGTTATCCAAACTATGCATGCTTTATATGTTTGATCGATATATTGCATATGCTTCATAATTAAACATATATGATTTAATTGATTAGGTATAATGATTCGGTACTCACTAAGCTTATTGTGCTGATACTCCTTTGGACTGATGTTTACAAGAATATAAGCAAGAAGGCCAAGACCAAGACCAGGTGTGGAAGTTACTATAGGAGATGGATTTATATATTTTGTATGGAAGGAAGACCTTGTTATGTAATAGAGACTTAGAATTTGATTTTTGTAATATTTTAAGTTATGTTTTGTAATTCTTTTTAAGTTCTTTGGTTAAAAGTTCTTAGGTGGAGCCTTTGAAGACCTAGGATGTAATGTTTATGTTATGTCTAAACTTTGTGTTATTATATTTGTTTGTGGCTTCTATATATATATATGCAATGTCTTTCTTGTTCTAAACAACCTTTGATCCTGTTATAAGTATCCATGCCATGGGGCATGTTAGTTGTACAATACTTATGTTACTTTATGGAGGCTTCATTTGGTTACATGATGTATCGTTATAACTAGGGTATCCTATGGGGGTGTGACAATTGGAACCCAAACCAATGGAGATTTACGCCATCTCTTGAGGGTCGAAGGACTGGCTCTAGTGATTCATACCCCGGAGAGACAAAGAACTAAGGAAGAATAACTTATTTTCAAATTTATTATATATATATATATAAGTAATATAATCCCAACTTCACCTTAGAACTCAAAAACTCCACTAAGTATTAGTTACCCTAATGTCTACCCTCAATAGGTGATGTCCTTCTATGCTTGTGTCATGACCTACCACCTCAAGCTCCACCGTAGCGGAGGGGGCCCTAAGCCCTTAGGCCACCTTAAGCAGGTATCATGATGCTAGGTATACTGGCCCTCTCAGTGCAATTTCAGGCATAACAAGGATACCGAGGCATTGTGTAACGACTCGAAACTGTACCTACCGAGATATTGTCCGCTTGGGCCACACGCCGTATGGTTTTGTCCTTTTGGTGCCAATGCTTCCCAAGGGGTCACCCATCCTAGAATTTCTTTACTAAGAGCACGCTTAACTTTGGAGTTCTACCAAACTCCAAGCCATTACACCAAAAATGCGCCTCTGTGATTAGAGTTTCACCATCTATATTTGAGGGGTATTATATACTCCCCCACTTATAGAACTGACATCCCTGTTAATTTCATTACATAGGTCCACGTTAGTTTCGTTACACAAGTCCAGAACCACTACTCTAATACCATTTGTCACGACCTACCACCTCAGGCTCCACCACAGCGAAAGGGGCGCCCCTAGGCCCTCAGGTTACCTTGGGCAGGGATCGTGATGCCAAATATACTAGCTCTCCCAATACACCCTCAAGCACAACCAGGACACCAGAGACACTGTGTAACGACTCGAAACTTTACCCACCGAGATATTATCCGCTTTGACCACACATCGCATGGTTTTATCCTTTTGGTGCCAGCGCTTCCCAGAAGGTTACCCATCTTGGGATTGCTCTACCTAGAGCACGCTTAACTTTGGAGTTTTGACAAACTTCAAGCCATTACACCGAAAAGACGCCTCTGTGATTAGAGTTCCACCATCTATATTTGAGGGGTATCACATCTTGCTTATTTCCTAGAGAGCTAACAGCTCAGGGATAACCTTAACTAGATTCACTTGATATAACTCAGCATTATCCTAGGGCCGAGATGATAATGTGTGACTTGAACACCATATAAATGCAAGTTATGCTATTGTGTCATGTATGTTTGATTTAGTTAATGGTTGATATAGATTTATGTTAGATTACTTGGTGACCAGCCAATTTCCAAACAATCAATAGTACACATTACATAATCAACATCAAGCAAATAGTTATCACTTTTAATATTAAAGCTTGACATTAATCCAGTTACCACATAGCATGCATCGCTCCTAATCCCCATACATATAATCACTTTCAATTATACTTTAGAACACATGCCATTACATTTCAAACATAAACAATGTGAAAAGATTCGAGTTACTCATGTGTGCATCTTTACTTAATCATCATAGTAGTCTAAAGGAAAATTTAGATCCTGCTTTAAAGTTCCTATAAAATAACAAACATACATTACTAAGTATATAACTAAATAAAAACTCCTATTAGTGCCTAAGTGTCATATACTCATGCCTTAACTTCCTTTGTTTGGTTATCTTCAAGGAATTATAAGTTGCTACAAATATGATAGTTTTGCTAGCTAGTTAACAGACATGGACATGGGTTAAGGGGATGGTACACTTGAAAACAAAACAAATTTGAAGATTTGGGTTCAAGCAGTCTTAAGAAAAAGTTACATTTTTGAATCATGGGATGAATGCACTATAGTAACCATGGTTAGATAGGGGAACCAATCACGATTACTCGAATAACTCTTAGCCTAAACCACGAGGTCAATCACGAGCATAATCTAGGCCACTATTAAAGCTGTGGCCAAAAACACTTCTCCTCTATTTCACTCAGCTTCTATTGTGATTCTAAATCATAGCCAGGAATTGGCTATGATTTCCTTCATGTCAAAATAACAACTTATCTTGCTTCACTTCCTAAACCAACTTCTTTTCAAATTGATATATGATTCAAAACGCGATTAAAGATAGAATTAACATAGCTACTTCAAACAGACTATATCTGGCAAACTTACTTTGTTAAACTTAGATATATCAGTCTTTCGTATAACCAAAAGTTCAAGTGTGAATGTTTTATTTAGTTTCTCTATCTTACTTCATGAGTTGTCATGTCTATGTTTGTAAAGTAAGGTCATTCTTGTTCATAAGTTTCTAACAATTATATTACAACTCTTGGACATGGCCCTAGTTACGAAGTAAGTTTGCACACGTCTTTATTAGTTTCTAGTAAGTTTAGTTTAGTTTATTAACTTAGTATACCTGTTTAAACTTAGTGTTTTACATTTAGACAGTAAAATACGTAAGTGCAGTAGTGTGTTTAACATAAAGAACTTACCAAAACTTTAAAAAATGACATTTACCTTAGTTTAGTGAATATGTTTTGTGTGGTTCCTTTACTTCTTCTTCAAAAAACCATACATAGTATTTGTAAGTGATTTCTTAAGGGCTTTTTTATATTGAAAATGGGGGGTTGAAGAAGTAGTTTATGTCTTAGTTGTAAAAATAGGTAAGAAGTCAAAATCAGGGTTTCACAAAAAGTGACATAAAAAAAAGTTTATGTTCATCTAGTTTTATGTTTGATAAAAGATATTTTATACTGACTATCTTATGGTGATAATGATGTCCAGTTGGTGTAAACTTTCAAATTACAACTATTTCTTTTCGTAAGTAAGGAAAATAGGATAAACTTAGTTTGAAAAAAAAAAAAACGTCATCTAGCATTTAATGCATAAAAACTTAAAGTGGACAATCTTTGCCTTAAATCTTACGGTAAAATAGACCTTGCAAGACATTTTAGTTAGTTTTGAAAGAGATTACATTCTTCTGCTAGAATAGGACCTAACAACGGAAGACATTCTTCTTGCTACTGTAATGAAGTATTCCCTATACCCCCATGGCCATCCACAAGTAGTCTAAGCTAGACCTCTTCTCCTTTAGTGTGATAGTCATTTCCTTATGTGTCATGTGGAATCTATGAGTCTTATAGCCTCCATCACTCCATTAGTGAGGTTATGAGGTGCCAATCGAGTTGAATATATGGCGGTTGTGCTAAGCCAAAGAAACCATCCTAATCTAAAAAAGTAAAATGCACTCATCGATGGGCCTCCCCCTCTAGTCATTCCATGATGATAGCTTCTTCTACCTAACAACAAGTGTGGTGGCTAGGCTTGCACCAAATAATAAGTTATGGTTAAATTACACTAGAATGTATCAACATTTGGGGGTAAATTTCTTTAAGGAATCAACATTTGAAGTGGTTAAAGAGATATATCAATGTTTCATAAAGTGAATCAAATAAGGTATCAATGTTTTACAAAATTCATTTATGGCATCGATGTTTCAATTAATTTCAATGAAGTTTCCTAAATTTTCATTAATGGTCAATTATTAATACCTTATTTGACTCACTTTCCAAAATATTGATGCCTCTTTTTAACCGCTTGAAATATTGATGTCACGCCAAAAAAGGGGCCCTAGAAGGATCTACCTGTAGTTGTCATAACAAGTATGCATCCAATATATGATAACCGTTTTGTAAGTCATAGATTGCAAAACTTTACTTAATGTTTACTAAACAACTTTTATTTTCATAAAAACATTTTAATGGCTAAGGAAATACAAATTTCTACAGTCTACCAGAACCACAAAGAATCAGTATCCTCCACTAAACAGTAAAATATAATAGATCATATACATATTACAAAGCCTTGAACTATTTTCTAACCCAACTAATCTATTCTAAGCTTATCACATATATTACAAAATTTCTAACTTAACTACAAACATGTAAATTCTATTCTAAGTTCATCTTCTTATCTTCAATAGCTTCTGATGTAATCCTAGAAGCATCAAATTTAAATCCAACTAAGATCAAGTCCAAAGCTTTGCTTCAAGGATTGAAGATTCAATAGCTAGAGTTTTAATGCTGAAAACCCGAGTAAAGTGAACCAAGGATGTTTACAAAATAGCTTAGGACTTGAAAGATTGAAGTTGTGGAGCTACTGCACAGTACATCACCGGCCTTCATTGATTAATCTACCAGCATCCATTATAATTTGATGACTTTTGGAATTTCTTTTATAGCTTTTCAAATTTCCTTATTTTTATTGATGTAGAATTAATTATAATTATTTTTTTTAGTGACGTTATTAGTTATGTAACTACCATAATTATGTCTTTGAGTTACGTTATCAGTTATGTAACTGCTATAATTCTATTTTCCGTTATGATTATGTAACTGCCTTGTAATAGACTATATATAAAAGCTAGTAGACATCCAATGTAATAATCAGATTATGAGTTATTTCTTTTTAATGAAATTGAGAGTTTTCTCTCTGTGTGTTCTTGATTGAACACGTTCATGAACTTATCGAATTTCATCCGTGGTGTTCGAATCCTTTGACTTATCAATCGGAACTCCATCACCTGTTGTGGCATCTTCATTATACCAAAGTTCTTGCCTCCATATAGGTAGCGGGTCGCAGTTTCCACCCGGGTTTCTTAGACGGTTCTTAGGGTTCAATTCCATTTGATGAATGTCGGGTCTTAGGTTTAATATACCTAAGGTTTTCCATATCAACTTCACTAAAGGTGAGTTCTCTCTTCATGCAATCTTAACTTGTCCCAATCTTGAGCTATCCCTACACAGAAACTATGGGGGTGTCAGCTCAACCATAGCTTAGTGAGTAATGTGACCAAACCACACAATAAACAAATATCAAACAAGTTTTATTAACAAACATATGCAATGCCACACTTAACTATGTGATATGTGTCGACACCCCATTTTCGCTCCTATTAAAAAATATATAAAAAAATGAAAAATTCAAAAATCATAAAAATTGTAAAAAGGTAGAAAATATGATAAAAATTGAAAATTATAAAAAATACAAAAAAAAATTAGCTAAGTTAAAAGAAAAAATATTAATTAGGTAAAACCCCATTTTTAGTAAATAAGATTTTTAATTAACAAAAAAATTTGGAAAAAGGAAAAATATAAAGAAAATCCATTTAGGGCTTATTTTTTGTCTTATGGTATTTTGGGCTACATTTGACAATTAATTTAGATCTTGAAATTGCATTTTAGCCTGGTTTGGATTGTTTAGGTATATTTTGAGTGGGTAAATACATCAAAAGCCAAATGGCTCAGCTAATCTAAGGCTTGGGCATGAGAATGTGTCATACCCCGAAGGGTATCTAAACGTGGCAATCCACCGTACACAATACTAAAGCCTAAGAATGACTACATTAGTCCCACAAAGACTTCCTTATCATATACAAGGCGTGCATCATAACCAATGGAACGCATTGGAGTAGCGCAATTTACATTGATAACGATCAAGTAACAAGGCAAGGAGAAAACTTATCATAAAACACAAACATGGTTGATTACAAATCTTAGGGGCATACCCCCGCTATTGTCTTCAAGTCTATATAAATACATTCTTAGAAATCACCAAAATACTAACATAGCATACATTGTATATAAGGAAATCACAAAATAACTCCATCCTATGTTCCCATTGCTTCCATAAGAGTTTTAAATCCATCAATGATTTCTTTAATGTATGATCTTCGAATAGAGTCACGGGTATACCTGTTTCAACAAAGATCTAAGGGGATATAAGCTTACAACTAACTTAGTAAGATATTCCTTTTCATTCGCACCCTGATATCAAACAAGTTAATTTAATTTTCAACAATGATATGCATACTACGCAATAATCACATGATTACACGAATATATATAGTTATCCAAAAACTATATATAGAAATGATTTACCCCTCCATATCGAAGGTTAGGGAATTATTGATGAAGATCCTCTTGACCTTCTACTGCTAGTCCCCAGGCCCTCACCCAAAGCGTTCGGTTGGCATGGCTCCGAACCTAGAGTCACATTTCTTGAGCGATGTGGATTCTCTAGGAAGGAGCATGGCTCGTGTCCCAGCACGCTAACAGCTTATCCAATTCTACGTGTAGGAGTAGCAGCCTTCCAAAAGAAATGTGACTCGACGGATATTATGCATGAATGCTTTATTTTTTTTAAGCCAAACCTTATTAAGGTTTCTTAAGGGTGATCAAACAATAAGCAATCTTACATGTAGGTTTGTCTACTTAAATAGACAATTCGAAGTTGCGATATTCTTAATTCTTATTTCTTCACATAAGCATAGAATCACACATGCATATATATCTTCGAATTCCCCATACATGTCTATTTTTGTCTTTTCTTAGTATACTAATGCCATTACTCTACAAGCACAAGCAAGGTAACGAAATTAAGAGGAAAAACCCACTCATCCATTTCACAATCTTCTTAGTCGTCGTAGTCCTCAGAAAGGGAAATCTCGTATTTCTCTTCACCTAGACAAAAGAAATACCCGAGATGAGTATTTTGTAGAATTTCTACTTAAACTTTCTAATTCTATTTCACTATATTCTTCAAAATCGCATAAAATGGAATTCCAACTTAAAATGGTCCTAACTTGCTCATTTTAACTCGGAATTTCGCATATTATATGTCATTGTCTTCTTACTTGAAAAGATCTATCTATTTCTAAGGTTATTTTTATCATAAAAAGTCATTTAGGTTTGGAAACGGTGGGATACATAATCACTTCGAAATTCCAAGTCCTCAAAACACAACTTTTTAAGCTTTTCTTCATTAAAAAATCTTAAGCAAAAATAAAGATATTTATATGATTGAAAAATCCTTTGAATATATATATATATAATATATATAGAGAGAGAGAGAGTCATATTGTATGCAAAATTGTAATGGTGTTGTCTCAACAATTATTTTTCGTAAAACAACTTGTCTTGTGGTGTTTAAAACTTGAACTTTAACAATTTCCTCTTTAAGTGTTTTGAAAGAACTTTATAAATTCTTGGGATATTATAAATGAGTATATTCTTATTTTGTTTTCTAATTTATTTTCTAAAATAAATTAATTTTTCTTAACTTTGGTCTTCTACCAATTTTACCTTTAGTGATAAAAATGAAGTTCCTAAAATTTTTCCTATGTTGTTGACAGTCTCTAATAATTTGAGTTGTATTACATATATTTTTCCTTTTAAAGGGTTTTGATTGAAAATTATGAATAAGTGTCTTCTCCTTATATTTTTATTTCCTAACTTCTTTAAAGATAACTTTTTATTTCTAAAACTTGGTCTTTAAGTTTTCTACAAAATTTTTACTTGGAAGAAACACTTTCAACATTATCTCAAGTTGTTGATAAGATCTATTGTTTTTTTTATTATCATGTTCATAGTCTTCTATTTCTTTGAAAATGAGTTGATCATTTGGAACCTTCACAAAGTTTTATTTATCTAAGCAGATTTATAAACTAATGAGTTAATTTTATCTTAACTTTGAAAACTAATTTAGTTTTTGGTTTTTATTATGGAGTTAGAAAAAAAATCCTATAATTAAGCTTTTATGAAAAATTTGGGTATCAAAGAGTTATTAACACTAAGTTTTAATAAACTTCATGCTACTCATGATAAAAAGATAGTGTTTATTTTCTTAGTTAATTTCTTCGATAAAATCATCTTTATTGTCATTTAATAAAATTAATGATGAGTTTGAAAAGAAGTTGTTAAAATAATTCCCCTATGTGTTTGCTGACAAAATCTTTATTTAGTGACAAGGTAATATATTAAAAGAGTTTGGTTTCATTTTCCTTTATTAAAGAAAATTCCTCTTTATTTTTGTTAAGACAATATCATTATAATGATACATACATATGTTTATGTAGCATGAAAAAACATGAAAATATCACATAATAATATATAAAAGATTATAAGAAGCAATAATAAGCAAAATAATATGATCAAGTATTGGGAACCTTAACTTCATCAAGGTATCCCACTCAGGTATTAGGAGCCTTAGCTTCATTAAGGCTTCCCGGGACTAAGAATAGACTAGTCCCAAAAAGAAAAGAAAAGAAAGAAAAGAAAAATCGTAATAATAAGAACAATAATAATAAGAGCATATTAGTAAGAAGTTAGTGAGCAATTTAGGCTTTAAGAAATATAGATATACATATGCATAATAATATATATAAAATTAGATTAGGGAAATAGTAATATAACAAAATAATAATAACAACATAATAGCAATAATATAATAGGAGTTTAAGCATGAAGAAGAACAAGAACAGAACATGAACATATTGTTGCTTTCATAATCTTATAGGTTTAGGAAACATACACTATAGTCATGTTAAGTTACATGCAATGAGGGATAAATCTTAGAAATTTTACCTAAGGTATGTATTTGTTGAAGAAAGGAAAAGATAGTTGTAAGAATATGTGGGTAGTAATATGTGAAAGATAGTTTTGGTGTAGAGGAAAAAAAAGTTGGAAAGAATTGTTTAGAGAGGATTTTTGGTAAAAGAGAATTTACAGAGTGATTTTGGTAGAGTTTTGATAGGAAAAATGAGAAGTGTGAAAGAAGTAGAGGGAAATGAGGTATTTATAGAATTTTGGAGTGAAAATTAGACGTAATAAAATAAATTGAAAAAGAAATAAATTAAAAGAGAGAGAGAGAGAGAGGGCTGGCACACTTGGGGGGGGAGGGGTTGGAAGGGTGTTATTTTGTTTTGTATTTTGGTAATGAAAAGAAATAATGTGTAAAGCGTGAAAAAAAGTTGGAAAGAATTGTTTAAAGAGGTATGTCTTCCTTTGCTTAATTTGTTTTGTCCTTGCCTTAGTCTAGTTTAATAGGTTTGTTTTGTTTTATTTATTGAATATAATTTTAATAGAAAAATAGTAGTAACAAAGAAATGAAATAAAAAAGGTATAAAAAAATATATAAATAGACTTGGAAATAAAAAAAAATATAATATAAAAAAAAGAAAAGAAGAAACACACACATATATATGATTGGTGTGTGAATATGATAAATAAAAATTGAATAGTAAATAAAAATTTTAGGATTTGGTTTTAGCATGATTAGTAAATAAGGTTTAGGATAAATAATGAAAATTAGCAAAAAATATGAATATAATTTTAGAATTATTATCCTAATAATCCTTTTTGATAATCTGTGCTAAATTTGATGCATGCCATTCGATGATATTTGCAATTGAATTATTGATATGATATCACTTTTTTTTTATCAAAAACTAAAAAAAAAAAATTCTTTTTTACCCTTTTATATATATTTAGTATAATATTATAAAAAAGAAAGGAAATGTTTTATTAGCTTATATATAATATCACTTAGTTATTTTCTAAAAATACAAAAAAAAAAAATGGGGTTTTCCAAAATTAGACTTTTAGGAATTTTCAAAAAACAAAAAATAAAAATTAGTTCCCTTTTAGGATTTTCCAAAAATCAAAATCAATTAATAACTTAAACTTGGCGGATTTTCAAAATTAAAAAGACAAACAAATTAAAAATTTTACAAAAATCAAAACAAACTATGAGGACCTGATTTTGGCTAGTGGATACATAGGCATCTGCGGGATAGTCACAAAAATAAAAAAACTCTTAGGATCCTTTTTAAACAAAAAAAAAAAGATATATATATATATATATATTTGTAAATATGTAAATCCATTTTTATAAAAAAGTAAAAAAAAAATTGAAAAATCCAAAATTAATCCTCTTTTGGCCCATATATTCAAGATTTTTCAAGCTCATCCAAAGCCTAGATAACAGTTTAGGCTTTAAAATAGCAGCCTCTGAATCCATCAATTTCTAGTTTTTCACATAGATCAGTAGCCGAACTAGAAATCAAACCAACCATTTGATTTCTGGTTCATCCTTTTTTCCAGCTTTAGCTTGTGGTGACTCCAAATCAAATCAATTTTCGAAAACTGGGCTTTTTACAAAAACCCTACTAGTTCCTTGTTGAGTGATTCGTGTCAAATAGGTTAGGTTTGTTATAGTTTGGAACCTTCAAGAGAATAGGATCTAAATTCAGGCTCGACAAATTGACGACTCCGCTGGGGACACTAAATTCAGTGGGCTTATATAGGCTTAATGGGCTTAAGAAATGTTAGAATTCTATCAATTTGGGCCTTTATCCTTATAAATATTTTACATATTCTATAAATATTTCTAACCTTTCTGTTAGTATTAGGTTTGTTTTGTAGGAAATTTTTGAAGACATATAATTTTGTTTAGGGAGAAGGTTTTATTTTCAAGTATTTTATTTATATATCTATTTAGACGAGTCGAACCCGGGCCCATTAGAAACTAAGAAGGAAGGCCATTGTGCAGCGTATGAGCTTATGTGGTTTTACCACTACCCGATGGTGATCAGGCTCCTCCAACCCTGTTTTGATATTAATTATGACCCGTTCTGATTAAGGACGGTGAGCCTACATAACGGGGTACCCCTAGAACCCACCATTTGCCTATGCAATTTATTTATTTATCTATCTTTATCTTTTTGAAAAATCAGAGATCTGTAATCAGTCCAGTTATGCATCATAAGTTGTAAATATTAGTTTGTATTGAGGCCTTGAAAAATGGTTGTAATTTTTATTTTCCTTTGTAATCAGTCATGACAAATCCTAGCAAGAAGCACCCCAATAAAGAAGAGAACCAGATATCTGACTTGCTCAATCCCCTAGCTGAGTTAGAAATCTCGGATGATGAATTCATAAAAGATGATTGGTACGAATATGCTAAACCTGATTCCCCAATCCCTACTTGGGAAGGATACCGATGCCCACTCATTGAGGAACAAATGAGGCTTTAGGATGAGCCCTATTCCCACTCACTAATTGGTTGGGGTACTGGCCTAGAAGAGGAAGAGATAGGTGAGGTTGAAAAGTCAAATGAAATTGATGAAATAACTAAAACAGATGAAATAGTTGAGGCTGAAACAGAGGAATCTGACGATGAAGAAGCATGGCTGTAGAGAAGGGCAGAAGAATGTGAACGTGAAAATAGGACTTCTACTTATAAAATCTTAGGAACACCCGAACACGTGGGTACTTTTGGATTATGATATAAACCTACTCTTGGAGAAATCTATATTATGCAGATGAAGAAAACAACAAAAGATGACAGTGATCATGAAGATGATGATAAAGTGTTTCAACATCTGATGAAGAGCTTTCTACCATCTTTTGAACACATGGTAGGCTTATTTATCAAATGTTCCTTAAACAATGAAGCAAGGCTAAGTGGAACAAAGGATGGTGAAGAAGGTCAAGATCCATCCCCTCTTTTAAAGTAAAGGAAATTAGAGTAACATGAGGAGAAAAAGAATCAAGTTTGGGTTTAGTCAAGTCCAGTTAAAGTATTCCCTTGAAGACAGCTTTTGTAAATAAATAAAAGAAACTATCCAGTCTGTCAAGTCTAGTAATCAAGTCCGTAATGAAATGACCCTTTAGGGTCTAGTTCTGCTATGTATAAACTGATTACTAACATATTTGGTTATTTTTCCAAAAACAAAACAAGATGTCTGATCTTTCTTTTTGCACATATTTCTGCTTTTATCTCCAAGAAAATCATAAAACTATTAAAAACTCATAACAAAAAATATATATATCTGACAAAATGAGTCTTAATGAGTCGGGTTTCACTAAGATTGTGCCCAAGAAAATTGCTAAAGCTAGTTATCCAATAATCACTAGGTTAAAATCCAAAATGCCAGTGGACAACAGCGAACCCACGGAACAAAGAATGACTGCTCTGGAATCGACACTCAGTAAAGTAATGGAAGAATTAGACACATTGGTTCAGAACCATCTAGATAAGGCCCCAGTGCCTAACTTAACTGACATTCCTGCTAAGACACATGATCAGAACAAAGCAATAGGATTACCAGGGGAAGAATCTAGCATCATGGGTATAAAAGTACAGAACTAGGATGAGAAAGAAAAAGGGTTAAAAAAAGAAACTGATAAAGAGAATGGGTAAGTAGCTCAAACTATTTGAGGCTCATACCGATTTTCAGAAAATAGGTCTTTTCAATCTGCAAAACCAAGATAAAAGAGAGTATTCTGAAAAATTCGAAGTCCCTAAATTTGAGAAGTACGATGGAATTGGCTATCCAATGCTCCATACCTGCCTATACATTCGCAAAATGGGCAGGTACACCAAATATGACTCCCTGATGTTACAAACTTTTTAGGACAGCCTCACAGGGCCAACTCTACTATGGTATGCCCAAATAGATATAAATGAGATTAATACTTAGGAAAAATTGGCCTTCTATAATCAATAAAAATTCAATATAGAAGTGGCTCCCTCAATGGCAGACCTGAGCAAGATGACTAAGAGGAATAACAAAACATTCAAGAAATATGCCCAAAAGTGGAGGGGTAGAGCTGCTATGGTCACTACCATGATTCCTGAAAAGGAACTAACTACTATGTTCATCAATACCTAGTGTAACACCCTAAACTAAAGCAATTACAACCCGCCACGTGTTCTCTCTTAAATAGAATATGCAAAGGCTCTAAATCCACAAGATAAAAACATAATCTCCATAATACTCTCAGAGGGTACATATGAAAATATAGAACCTGTATCATATAATAACTTTGAAATCTCCTCTTTATAAAAACAGATCCATGTTGGCAAAACTATAGCTAACTAAAAAAAAATCCATAAAAGATCTATCCTCAAAATAAATGACATAAGATCCTTTAGTTATAACTATTACATAAATCCAAATACTTAAATCCAGAAATCTTCAATAAGATAAATAACCAAAATAATATTCCAAAAGTCTCCAATATCTCAAGAAAAGGTTTTTGCATAAATCCTGTATCTAATCCTATTCTTTTGAAGGGTAGTCTGGACCACTATTGCCATCCCCATGATCAAAGAAAAGATCAAAGCCCGATAAATCATAAATAACTTCATCATCACCTGTACCTAAAAAAAAAAAGGAATGAGCGAGAATGCCTAGTATGTCAGTCTACAAAGCATGTACATATGGTGCAATTACTCTAATGCAAACAATAGTTTATTTTCTTATTTAAGCCGGCAAATCAACACAGTTTAGAACTATGAATTCCTAGTCCCAAATCCGAAGTAACTCAGACCACATTAGAAATCAACCAACTCTTTTTGAAAATAAGTAATTGTATACATATATTAGTGAATGGGTACTCTCTAAACACCCGCGACCATACTGTCAAATCACTTAAATCTACCGGAATCATCTCTATGCACAAGTCCACTCAGGATAATCTCACACATAGATCATCAGGGTACCACACCAGTATCACTATTTGTCAAGTCTTTATTAGTCATAGCCAAACACAACCAGGAAAACAATTTATTTCAACCAAATAGATTTAGATTAATTATTTTCTGCTCCTACAATCAAGCAAAGAAAATACTAAACCTCCACGCAAAAACAACAAGCAAGGAATGGTTGTACCTTTCAATTTCAGGAAAGTTCTCCAAAACCACAAATTCTTTAAGAATAAAAAACCCTAATCCTCAAATCTCCTGATAATTCACATATGAACAAAATCATATTATACATCATAATTATAAAACAATTCCTATCATATCAAAGTCTCCCAAAACCCCTAACTTTTCAAGAACTCAACTGCAAATTCTTCCTTATTCAAACTCCACAAAATCTCACAACAAGAAAGACTTTCCTTCACAAAACCTTAATTTATAAATCAACAAATACAAACAAACCCATCATTCCAATTCGATTTTTTAATGAATCTATGATTTAGAGGATGAAAACTTACTTCGATTTGACCATAAATCCAAAAAATCGCCAAATAACGCAAAGAAACCCTAATCTTAGAACATCACCAATCATGAATGAACAAAACGCCAAATTAGAAATCATTTCGATGGAATCTACATATGTAAATAAGGGATTTAATTACCTTGAATGGATGTCAAATTCCCAATCATTCTCCTTAAGATTCAAATCTGATCATCAATGGTTTCTCTCACAATCTCCTTCAAAAGCACGAGAAATTTATGATTATGACGTTGATTACATGTTAAATTGTATAGATCTCGTATAGATCTACTTACCTGGATTGAAGACCTTGATTCTCCTTTGATTTCTCACACCAAACACTGAAGAAAGCAGCCCTAGGTCGCTTTGGAGAAGAAATCGGAGGAAAACAAGACAAACCCTAGATTTAGGTCGCCAAGTAGGTCGGCGGCCAAAGTGCCATCTTAAGGCCAATTTCCACAAATCCATCCCATCTTGTTCGTGTGACTTTTTCGTATCCAAAATTTACCTGTTCAAAGATAAAATTACCCTTTAACAACAGTTTTATTATAATTCTAACCTTCATTATAACTTATTTATTTTTATATTACATCTATCCTCTTCTAAAAAGAACCTTTGCCTTTGAAAGTTACCTGGATTATTGAAACAGCTCGGGATGTTTCGCCTTCATGTCATCTTCTAATTCCCAAGTTGCTTCTCTTTCCATCTGATTAGTCCATTGCACTTTCACGTACTTATTTCTTAGGACTTTCTCTTTTGTATCCAAAACCTTGACTAGCTTTTCAATTGTCGAGAGATTATGCTGTACTTCTAATGATTCAAGAGCTACTATTTCATCTGGATCTTTGACATATTTCCTTAGCATAGATACGTGGAATACGTTGTGTACTCCTTCCAAATTAGGCAGTAAGGCCAATCTATAAGCAACATCGCCTATCTTTTCCAATATCTCATACGATCCTATGTATCTAGGATTCAACTTTCCTCTTAATCCAAATTTGATAACCCCTTTTATCGACGAGATCTTTAGCAAAACATGTTCTCCCAACTGAAATTTCAAAGGTCTTCTTCGCTTATTAGCATGACTCTTTTATAAACTCTCAGCAGCTTACGATCTCTGTCTGGTCAACTTAACTTTGTCAATTGCATCTTACACTAGCTCAGGTCCTAACAGCTGTCTTTCACCTACTTCTTCCTAATGGATAGGTGATCTACACTTTTTGCCATAAAGAGCTTCAAACGGAGGCATGCCAATCGATGCTTGATAACTGTTGTTATAAGCAAACTCCACTAATGGTAAATGTTCATCCCAACTTCCTTTAAAATCCAAAACGCATGCTCTCAACATATCTTCAAGAATTTGAATGGTCTTCTCAGATTTTCCATCAGTCTGAGGATGATAAGCCGTGCTGAAAACCACTTTGGTTCCCAAAGCTTAGTGTAGACTTTTCCAGAATCTCCCAGCAAATCCGGTATCCCTGTCTGACACAATAGTTACCGGTATCCCGTGCAAACGTACTATCTCTTTGATGTATAACTGTTCCAAACATTCCAATTTATACCCAGTCTTGATCGATATGAAATGAAATGAGCAACTTTAGTGAGTTTGTCCACAATTACCCAAATAGAATCAAACTTATCTTTTGTCTTAGGCAAAGCGGAAACGAAGTCTATGGTGATGTGTTCCCATTTCCATTGTGTTATCGGAAAAGGTTTCAACTTACCTGCCAGTCTTCTGTGCTCAATATTAACCATCTGACACGTGTAGCACTTGAATACATATTCTGCTATCTCTTTTTTCATATTATTCCACTAATACAACTTTTTCATGTCTTGATACATCTTTTTCCTCCTGGATGGATGGAATAACTTGAATAATGTGCCTCTTTCAACAATTCTCTTTTAAGGTCTCCTTGATCCGGCACACATAATTTTCCTTTATATCATAGGATACCTTCCTCATCAGTATGAAACTCTAGTGCCCTACCAATCTCTATTATCTTCTTAATCTCCAGGATACTCTGGTCATCAATCAGAGCCGTCTTGATTTTATCCACAAGAGTAGGCTGTATCCTCAAATCCGCCAATCTTTCACCTAACTTGTCTTATAACTATCTCCAGCTCAAGCTTCCTCATGTCCTCAATAAAATGACGTTCTGTTGTAATCATAGCGGCTAGATTTTCCACTCTCTTTCTACTCAAAGTATTTGCTACAACATTCGCCTTTCCTAGATGATACTGAATGTCTATATCATAGTCCTTGATCAGTTCTAACCACTTGCTCTGTCTCATGTTCAGCTCTTTCTGAGTAAAGATGTACTTTAAACTCTTGTGATATGTATATACCTTACATCTTTCCTCATATAGGTAGTGTCTCCACAATTCCAGATCATGTGTAGGATAGTTCTTCTCATATGACTTCAACTGTCTGGAAGGATATGCTATTACCCTGCCTCCTTGCATCCATACGCATCCTAAACCTTGTATAGGGGCATCATTATATATAGCATATTCCTTACCACTCACTGGTAAGGCTAACACTGGAGCAGACATTAACTTGATTTTCAACCATTGAAAACTAGCTTCGCAATCTTCACTCCACACATACTTAACTCCTTTCTGTGTCAATCTAGTCAAAGGACTAGCAATCTTTGAAAAATCTTCTACAAATCTCCTGTAATATCCTACCATTCTTAGAAAACTTCTTATTTCTGACACGGTCTTGGGTCTTGGCCATTCAATAACTGCTTTTACTTTCTCACGATCAATAGAAATTCCATTACCATTGACTATATGTCCAAGAAAGAAACTTGTTCCAACCAAAACTCGCATTTTGAAACTTAGCGTATGGTTTCTCCCCTTGTAATCTGGTTAAAACCAATCTCAGGTGCTCTTCATGCTCTTCTTTAGACTTAGAATATACCAACACATCATTAATGAATACCATAACAAACATATCCAGATAATCTTTGAAAATTATGTTCATCAAATCCATAAACACGGCTAATGTATTGTCAAGACTAAAAGGCATGACAACAAATTCGTAGTGTCCATACCTGGTCCTGAAAGCAGTCTTCTGTATATCTTTCTGCCTTAACTCTCAACTGATGATATCCTGATCTCATATCCATCTTTAAAAATACTGATGCTCCTACTAGCTAGTCAAACAAATCATCAATTCTTGGCAAAGGGTACTTGTTCTTGACTGTCACCTGATTCAACTCTCTATAATCTATGCACAACCTCATACTGCCATCTTTCTTCTTCGCAAACAAAACTGAAGCTCCCCAGGGTAAAACACTGGGTCTAATAAACTTCTTATTCAACAGATCATCTAATTGTACTTTAAGCTCTGCTAGTTCTGTGGGAGTCATGCGATAAGGAGTCTTAGAAATTGGTGTAGTACCTGGTACCAAATCAATGCTAAACTCCACTTCTCTTTCTGGTGGTAACCTTGGTAAATCTTTTGGAAAAACTTTTGGGTACTCACACAAAACTAGTATCTTACATACATCTATTTTTTACTTATCCTCTTTCACCATAGCTGCTAACATAGATCTCCCCCACAGCTCTTAGGTAGGTAGAACTGGAGATCTTTGCACTACTAACTTATAGGCAAATTGGTCTCCATAAGGCAAACTAAACTCTACTACAAAATTGTGACAATCAATCACAGCCTTATACTTAGTTAACAAGTCTACTCCCAAAATCACATCAAAGTCCAACATATCCAACACTAAAGGATCTACAGGCAAATGCCTACCTTCTATCTCAATATCCACATTTCTACAATTCTATTCAAAACAGATCCACTTCCCAATAGTGTATTAATAGACATAAACTCAACAGATACACCGCAAATAGATACAAAGGATTCAGCAACACAAGAAAAACTAGCACCAATATCAAACAAAATATATGCACTATGTAGGAGTATAGGAAACATACCTGCAATAGTGTCCACATTCGATGTCTCACTACACTGAAGAGCGTATACTTTTACCAGTGCTTGCTGTCCTTGACCAAAAGAAAAAGATCTGCCAACTGGAACAATCTGCCTTACAACCTCTTTACAATCTACAGCTCTATGTCTTCTCTGCTTACACTTGAAACAGAACACTTGAGGAAGAGTCTTCTCTGTCAAAATTTGCTGATGTATCCAACTCTACCACATGAAAAACATGCATTCTCTACCCACTTGCAGTCCTTCAGATCATGTGGCCCTAAGCATTTGGGGCATCTTTTATCAACACTCTATACTGTTGGCTTGAAAGCTTGTGCAGTAGGTCGCTTACCCTTATCCTATGTCCACACACTCGATGCTGATCTCTTAACTAGAAATATATGGCCTCTCTGTGGCTCTCTACTCTTTATTCCGTTCAAACCTACTCCATTGTCTTGGCCTTGTTCACTACTACTGTGTATTTATTTAGATCCATTAGATTCACCTAATACTAGATCTTAGGCTCTAATCTAGTGATGAACCTGCTAATTTTAGCCTCTTCACTTTCCTTTAATGGATCCAGTAGGAACCTCACAATCTATGTAGCTCAGCCTCACACTCTTCTACTATCATCTTTCCCTGCTACAGGGTATAGTACTCTTGAAGCATCTTCTGCTTCATACTTTCGAGAAAGAACTCCCTTTAGAAGGCCTGTTTGAACATCTCCCATGTGATTTCTCTTGCCATGTGTCTTTTGGTGCTCAACTACCAGTTGTTTGCTCTCCTAATAAGCAAATAGGAGGCATATTCTACTTTCTTGTTCTTCGGAATATCCAGAGCAGCAAATGTCTTCTCGACCTCCTCCATCTATGACTGTGCATCCAGAGGTCCACTAGGTGTAGGTTCAAACTTATAGACCGGATCTATAATCTTGTTTAACCTTAAAACATTAGCATATCTAACTTTATTGCCTCTATTCCCATTAAGCCTCTAAGTCTCTAGTCTCTAGGCTTCAACATTCGCCTGCACCATTTGCATGTCTTGCCTCATATCCTGCTATTGCTGATTAACCACTCTCAGCAAAGCATTCACAGCCTGCATAAGCTATGCAGCATCAATAGGAGCCTGTTATCCTACAGGTGGAATTAGTGGTAAATCCTGATTCTAGGCCTATTGATCCTCCTGTCCATTATTCACTTCCTCCTTTCTAGCTCTGGAGGAACCCACATCAGGCATTCTTCTCCTTGGAGGCATTCTGATATAAGAAAAACACAACCACATAAGAAATAGGGCAATCCTGTCACGCCCCGAAGGGTATCCTAAACGTGGCAATCCGCCGTACACAATATTAAAGCCTAGGAATGACCGCCTCAGTCATGCGAGGGCTTCCATACTATGTACAAGGCGTCTAACACATTGAGGAGATACATTGGAGAGCTACATTTTATGTTGATACACTTGAGCAAAATGTAAAGGAAATACAATTCACTATTCTTCAAAATACAAATCATTAAACTTCAATTACAGTCATCAAAAGATTCTACTACAGAAAATTATTACAAGGAAAATCATAAAACCTAGCTAATATCTTCAAACAATCTTATTCCTTGCCGAAATCCCGAAGTCATATCCGGCTCCAACAATCTCGGTCCCCACTTAGCATTCTTGAGATAACCTGTTCATTGAAACATCTATTGGGGTATAAGCTACACTAGCTTAGTGAGAATTCCCTTAATTCCGTACCATAACAAGCAAGTTATAATCAATCATATGCTATGCATGAACAAACACATGAGCAAACAATTATGTATGGGTATCCAGAACCCACATACATAACAGATTTACGCCCTCCGTATCTTGGGTTAGGAATGGTGTTGAAGCCTACACGACCACTGCTAGTCCCCAAGCCCTCGGCTCATAGCACTCGACTCGGCTAGGCTCATTCATGGAATGCATCTACATGCGCCTTAGTTCCCATGAATGAGCTCTGATACTGGTCTCGTTATCCAAACGAGAAATCATTGGACCATACCGATCACCTGTGTAGGACTAGCATGCTACCAAATGCAATATGTCCGATGCAATGCATGACCAATTTAATTTTTGCTTAGGTCAAAATATTCATACATTCAATAGAGTGACCAACCAATATCATACATATAACAGAAATAATATGAACAGTGCAGTCATCCAATCAAATCGTGGTTTCGATATGCTTTAGTATTCTTTGGCATACATTCATCACAGTCTCATCATATATCCCATCCCCATTCATATCAATTTTTATCTTGTTCCTATACTTCCAATGCGACTAGCTACAAGCACAAACAAGGTAACAAAATAAGAAGAAGACTCACTCAGCCATTGGATCACTGGTCTTCTAATATAAGTAACCCGGTGGTAAGGAATCCTCGATATCAGGGTCACCTAAAAAGGAAGAGAAGTATTTCATCACTTAACTAATCCAAGCTATCTTATAAAAAGTATCAAATTCGTAATTCTCGTCCTAAGCGGGAATTCCAACTTATAACAACCATAACTTAGTCATTTTAACTCGGAATTTCGCAAATTATATATCGATTTCTATCTACTTCGAAAGATCTATCTAATTATAATATTATATTTAAGTTTTGAAAACTTTGAGGCTTCGAAAAGGTCGGATCAGATCAAAACAGTAGCAATTTCAATTCCGAAAAATAGTTTTGTAAATGTTTGTAATGTTCCTACTATATAGATTAGCTATACATGCAATATTGATGATTTCCTATCATGGATGGCATGTTATGAGCTTGATGTATGCATGCTCTTGATGATTTTTTCTAAAAGAAAATTTTATAACTTTTTATTTTGCAAGACCATAATAACAACTACTTCTGAAAAATCTTGTTTTCTAACTTTGATCATTACCATTTGTTTTGGATTTATTACTTAAGAAAATATAATTATTTTTGTTAAAATTGAGTCTTCATTATATCTATTACTTATGACCTTCATTTCTACATAAAAATTTCCATTTTACACTTGGTAAACATGTTTTCAAGTAGGGTTGATTCCAAAATTCGAATTTTGTAAAAATTGTTTATGTGGTGATTCCTTTAAGTAAAAATCATTTGATACTTTGAAAATTAAAGCTCAATCATGCCTAGCCACTAAGGACTTCATTTCTTTGATAAAACTTCTAATGTGAGTTTGGAAAATATGAGTTTTCATGCCATTATTCCATTGTTATGAATTTCTTAAAATGACAACAACTCAATTTTTTCCTACTTCATTTCTACTCATTATTCTATATATTTTTTCTTAGCAAATCCCATCTTAATTTATCAAAATCATTACTTGATGATACCTATGGCTTAAACTCCTCATTTTTCATATAAAACACAAGTTTTGGAATTAGTACATGGGTTTTTAAGGCATGGTTTTGAAATAATTCAAATTTACAAATTTTGGATAAACTCAATTTTCATACCTTATTTCTACAATGCATCATGCATATATGTATTTCCTACAAGCTATTGTCATGATGGTTATGAGATGATCTACCTATATGTATACATATAATACCAAATATTCTTTTTGGAAACTTTTACTTTGCAAAACTTTGAATTATACTAGACTTAAGAAAAATAGTTTTTCTTCTTCTTGTAAAATCATACTTTCTTTTATCAAAACTCAACCTTGATGATCTATGTAACCATCACTTTCATTATTTCAATAATAACCTTCATTTTGGGGTTAGAAAGTAGATGTTTAAATAGGTGGTTTACCTAAGTACGAATTTTACAAAATTTTTGAAGAATGAAAACATTGTTTATCCTATTCTTGGAAACCATATGTTATCCTAGGATTATATTTTGATAAACTTCTCTTATCTTGTCAAAACTTGGTCTTTATTACATATATTCCCTAGGACTTCCATTTTCCTATAAAAATAATCTTTTTGGCATTTGGAAATGAGTGTTTAAATAGTGGCTATTTTCAAATCCGAATTTTGAGAAATTCATTTGAGCTTGTTTTCTTTGTAAAACTCATTTAGTCTTTCAAAAACCATTTCCTAATCAAACCTACCCCTTAAGGCTTCCATTTCTTTAATAAAAGCCTTGTTTTGAAGTTGAAAAATAGGTTTTCAAAATTGACCTTGGTTGGGATCCGAATTTACAAAATTTATCTGTGGATATATCTTTTGATAAAATCTATCTAAACTTATGAAAATCCATTCCTTGCATATCCTATCTTAAAAGCCTTTCATATCTTGAATAAAACCTTCATTTTTGAGTTGGAAAACATGTTTTTAAAATATGCCTTGGCCAAAATCCGAAAATGAGATTTTTATTTTGAAAATAACTTTTGAAAATCACCTTTGATTCTTGTAAAAAGAAGTCTTGATGATATACATATATTAAGCCTTCATTATCTCAAGTGAAAACTTCATTTTGACTTTTGGGAAGTGGTTATTAAATAGGGGTCTTGCTAAAATACGAATTTCACAATTTTTGTTTGAGCTTAAAACAAAGATCTACTCTTAATATGAACATAAATATAAAAGAAACCCATGGTAGTAAACTATAAACTCATAGATCTAAACTTTACTCATCAAAATCTTTCATTTATGTTATCTATACCCTAAGCCCTTCATTTTAAATGAAAAATACACATTTTGAAGTTGAAAAATAACTTTTCTAAATATGGTTCATTTTTCATCCGAATTTTCAAAAATGGTTTTTGTTGAAAATAAAATAGATCTTGAGTTTTCTAAAACACTCCTACTATTGTCATGCTATTACAAGTTGTTCATGAACATAAAACAAAGTCTAATGTATTTTATGAACTCAAAACACTAGATCTAGTTTACTATACTAGTATTAGATGCATGAACACTAAGATAGTTACGTGAATGATGAATATATGCATAAATCATAAGCAATAACAAAAATAACAAGATCTAAGGCATAAACAAAAATCAAAGTTACAAAAAGTTAGATCTATAAAATATAACTACTTTAAACAAGAAAGTAATAATGATACAAGATAATAATCATAGAGAAGAGGAGTGTTTCATTTTGGCATCATCATCCTTAGCTTTTAAGCTTATGGAATGTCATTTGATGCATGAAACTCTCTGTAAGCCCTGGAAAATTTCGATAAATAATTTCAAGATGAACTTTGAAAATAAACCCTAAAAATCACTCCAAATTAAAACCGAATTTCAACTAGTCCAACAACACGAACGAATTCGGAAACTTCTTAATCTTGAGAAAATGAAAATCTTTAACAATAAAATAAGAACACAGTGGTCTACAAATTCAAAACCACGACGTACAAAAATTTCCATATTTAACTCCGATTTATAAAATCGGGTAATATAAAGCTCAAAAACAAATTATTAAAAAGCAAATAACAATTGACTTTCGAAAATATAACTCAATTCAAGAATTCCGAAAACATTAAGAGATATTAAATACTTACAAAAATAAAATTTAAAATAAATTTCTTAAATTAAATATGTTGTATAAACATAAATATCAGTTTCCAAATTGGCAAAGGTCTAAACCGGAAAATCACCCGGAAACCCTAACCGGAATACAATAGCGTAAGTTCGGCAATCTAGCGCCCCTAACCCTAGAGGCCGAGATGTAGTTTAAATATGTAGAATAGCTCATAGTAATATGGGTTTGTTTAAAAATATCAGATTGGTAAATTTTTAACCTATTTCGAACCCGTTTGGACACAGACTTCGAAAAGCGTGTCCCGAGGCTCGAGATATCAAAGATATACCAATAGTACCGTTAGACTCGTAATTTCATAATATTTCTAAATATATCAGTTATATAATTCTTCGGGTTATAAAAGTTACAGTTATAACCTTTTTATTATATTTCTATTATTACCGGTAATTGATTAGTCTTTTGCACTATTCATTTTTATTTCATTACAAAATTTTATTATTCTTATAAAGCCTTATATTTTGAGATAAATATTTTATATGTTATAAAAAATTTTGTTTTTTCAAAAATTAGTTCGTTTCGGGTCTTTACAGGATCAGATTCTGTTTAAGATCCGATACTAAAAATAAAATAAATTAATCTAATAATTGGAAAAATATTTGAAATATATTTATATTTTCATAAAATAATTTTTTAGAATTTTTCGGGTTATAAAAATATTAATTATAGCCCATAATCGCGTATTTCGACCGTACCGGTAACATATTTGTTAAAATACTAAAATAATTCAAATAATTATTTAATTTTTATTATGAAAATTCTGCTACAATTATTTGGAATAAATTTTCCAATTTTATTTTATTTTAATTTATTTTATTAATAAAGTACTTTTACAACCCATACTTTCAAGTACACCTTACACATATCACTTCCTTTTCACTTCAATCTTTCTACACATAATCCCACACTTCATGGCAGATTTTTCCTTCTTTATGGCTGCCATTGTCCTTCATTTATTCCTATTTTGACTAAATTAAATAAATTCTACTCCTTCTTTAAGAAGCTACACATACACATTTATTACACAAATTAAATTCAAGTCAAAATTCAACAAAACACACTCTCTCTCTCTCTCCCAATTCACGTGAATCCCCTCCCAAAATCTGCCCTTGTTTTATTTTTTTTCTCTCTTTCATTCATTTAATACACTCATTTTCTCTCTCCCTTTCATTTACTCATTCCTTCCTTTTTCATTCTTTAGTCTTTCTCTCTCTTTTTTCCTCTCTTTCTTCTTCATTTCCTCTTGTTCCTCCATGGAAAACAAGCTGCCCCCTTCTTCTTTCATGGCTTCCACACTTCATTTTTAAAGATTTTCTAAGCAAATCTTCATCCCAAAGCTCCATAGGTGATATAGGTAAAGTATAATGAAGGTTTCATGCATCAAATGAACTTCCATAAGCTTAAAAGCTTAGGATGATGATGCCAAAAATGAAATCTTTCTCTTCTCCATTTTTATTACCTTGTATTATAATTATTTTCTTGTTTAAAGTTATTATATTTTGTAGATCTAACTTTTTATGGCTTTGATTTTTGTTTATGCCATAGATCTTGTTATTTAAGTTGTTATTTTTGTTATTCCTTATGATTTATGCATAGATCTAGCATTCACATGTCTATCTTAGTGATTCATGCATGTAAAACTAGTTTAGAAAACTAGATCTAAAGTTTTGAGTTCATAGATGCATTAGATCTTTGTTTATGTTCATGAACAACTTGCTATAGCTTGATGATGGTAGGAAAGTTGTAGGAAACCCAAGATCTATTTTGTTTTCAACAAAAATCAATTTTGAAAATTCGGATGAAAATGGAACCCTATTTAGAAAAGTGGTTTTTCAACTTTAAAATGTATATTTTTCATTTAAAATGAAGGGCTTAGGGTATAGATACCATAAATGAAAGATTTTGATAAGTAAAGTTTAGATCCATGATGTTTATAGCTTATTACCATGCATTTGTTTATGTTTATGTTCATATTAAGTATAGATCTTAGTTATGAACTCAAACAAAATATGTAAATTCGTATTTTGGCAAGACCAATATTTAAAAACACTTTCCAAGTGTCAAAATGTAAATTTTACTTAAGAAAATGAAGGCTTAATATATGTATATCATCAAGACTTCTTTTTACAATAATCAAAAGTGATTTCCAAAAGTTATTTTCAAAATAAAAATTCTATTTTCGGATTTTGGCCAAGGCCTATTTTAAAAACATGTTTTCCAACTCAAAAATGAAGTTTTTATTTAAGAAATGAAAGGCTCATAAGATATGATATGTAAGGAATGGATTTTCATGAGCTTAGATAGATTTTATCAAAAGATATAACCAAAAATAAATTTTGTAAATTCGGATCCCAACTAAGACCAATTTTTAGAACCCATGTATCAACTCTAAAACTCATGCTTTATGTGAAAAATGAAGTATATAGGTAATAGATATCATTAAGCAATGATTTTTACAAGTTAAAATGAGCTTAGGCATGAGTAATGTGTAAAACAAGTAATGGAATTAAAATGGAAAAATTTGAGTTAGTGATCAAATTGTCAAATTCGTAATTTAAGATGATGCATATGTAATCACTTAGTATTTGAGCTCAAATTGCAATTTTTATGTGTTAAATGAAGTCCTTAGACAATAGATGTAGTAAAGTCTTAAATTTTAATGCATTAAACAAGTTTTTCCCAAGTGAATCATTCAAAAAGTGGATTTTCTAAAATTCGGATTTTTGAGTAAATCATATTGGAAAATATATTTGCAAAGTGTAAAATGCAAATTTTTGTGAGAATGAAGTGGTTATGTATGATTGAGCCCTAATTTTCTAAATATCAAATGATTTTTACTCAAAGGAATCACTCAAAAGCCAATTTTTACCAAATTCGGATTTTGGAATCAACCCCACTTGAAAACATGCTTACAAAGTGTAAAATGGAAATTTTTATGTAGAAATGAAGGTCATAAGTAATATATATAATGAAGACTCAATTTTGACAAAAATAATTATATTTTCTTAAGTAACAAATCCAAAACAAATGGAAATGATAAAGTTAGAAAACTAGATTTTTCATAAGTAAGTGTTATGGTCTTGAAAATAAAAGTTATAAAATTTCTTTTAGCAAAAATCATCAGATCATACATACATTAAGCTCATCTCATGTCATTCATGTTAGGAAATCATTCATATTGCATGTATAGCAATTTCTATAGTAGGAACATTTCAAACTTACAAAACTATTTTTCGGAAATTGAAATTGTTGCTGCCCTAATCTGATCCGACTTTTCGAAGCTTCAAAGTTTCAAAACTTGAAAATAATATTAGAATTAGATAGATCTTTCGAAGTAGATAGGAATCGATATATAATTTGCGAGATTCCGAGTTAAAATGACCAAGTTATGGCCGTTTTAAGTTGGAATTCCCGCTTAGGACGAGAATTACGAATTTGATAGTTTGTATAAGATCGTTTAGATTAGTTTGAGTTGAAATAATTATTAGAGTATTTCTTCCTTTTTAGGAGATCCCGAGATCAACGATTCCCTGATACCGAATTATTATTACTAGAAGACCGGTGATCCAATGGCCGAGTGAGTTTTCTCATTGTTTCGTTACCTTGATTGTGATTGTAGTTAGTTGCATTAGAATTATAGGAACAAGATAAAAATTGATATGAATGGGGATGGGATATAAGATGAGACTGTGATGAATGTGTGCCAAAGAATACTAAAGCATATCGAAACCACGATTTGATTGGATAACTGCACCGTTCATATTATTTCTGTTATATGTGTGATATTGATTGGTCACTCTAAAGAATGTATAAATATTTTTGACCTAAGCAAAAATTTAAATTGGTCATGCATCACATCGGACATATTGCATTTGGTAGCATGCTACTCCTACGCAGGTCGATCGGTACGGTCCGTGGATGACTCGTTTGGATAACGAACCCGGTGCCAGAGCTCATTCAGGGGTACTAAGGCGCATGTGGATGCATTCTTAGATAAGCCTAGCCGAGTCGAGTGCTAAGAGCCGAGGGCTTGGGGACTAGATGCGGTCGTGTAGACTCAATACCATTCCTAACCCAAGATACGGAGGGCGTAAATCCGTTCTGTGTGTGGGTTCCGGATACCCATGCATAATTGCTTGCTCATGTGTTTGTTCATGCATAGCATATGACTGATTTTAACTTGTTTGTTATGGTACGGAATTAAGGGAATTCTCACTAAGCTAGTGTAGCTTATACCCCTATAGTTGTTTAAATGAACAGGTTATTTCAAGATTGCAAAGTGGGGACCGAATTGGTTGGAGCCGGGAATGACTTTGGGATTTCGGCAAAGATTATGAATGTAATTGGAGTTGAATGTTTTGTATTTTGAAGTGTAGTGATTCGTATATGAAGTGTAGGGATTTGTATCTGAAGTTAGTAAATTTGTATTTCCTTTACATTGTTACTCTATTGTATCAACATAAAATGTATCATTCCGATGTGTCCCCTTATGTGTTAGACGCCTTGTACATTGTATGGAAGCCTTCGCGTGACCGGGGTGGTCATTCTTAGGCTTTAATATTGTGTACGGCGGACTGCCACGTTTATGGTACCTTTCGGGGCGTGACACTCTCATTATGCTTTACCTATATCACTTATGGAAGCTTTGAGAAGGAAGTTTACTTAAAAATTTTCAAGAAATATGTGTGGGAGCTCATGGAAGAAAGAGGGGTAGCTTGTTCCTTGTAAGAACAAGAGCAAGAAGAAGAAAGAAAGAGAGGAAAAAGAGAGAAAAAGTTAAGGAATGGTAAGGAGAAGAATGTGTAAATGAAAGAGAGAGAGAATGAGTGTAATAAATGAATGAAAGAAAGAAAAAAAATAAAACAAAGGCAACTAAAAAAAAAGAGTGCTGCACGTGAATTAGAGGAAAGAGGGAGAGAGGAAAATGTTTGAATTTTGACTTAAAATTGAATTGTGTAATAAATGGTATGTGTAGCTTTTTGAAGAAGGATTGAAATATATTTATTTGATTCAAAATAGGAGTAAATTAAAGGACAATGGCAGCCATAAACGAGGGAAAAATCAGCCATGAATTGATAATGAAGTGTAGAAAGATTGAAGTAAAAAAAAAGTGATGTGTAAAAGGTGTACTTGAAAGTATGGGTTATAAAATTACTTTCTTAATAAAAAAATAAAAATAGGGAATTCATTCCAAATATTTGTCGCAGATTTTTCATAATTAAAATAACATAATTAATTAATTTATTTTAGTGAATTATCAAATTAGTTACCGGTATGATCAAAATACACGAATATGGACTATAAATGATATTTTTATAACCCGAAAAATTCTAAAAATTATTTTATGAAAATATTATTATTTTTCAAATATTTTAAAATTATTAAATTAATTTATTTTATTTTTAGTATTGGGTCTTAAACAGAATCTGATCCCGTATAAGCCCGAAACGAACTAAATTTTAGAAAAACAAAATTTTCTATAATATATAAAATATTTATCTAAAAATATAAGACTTTATAAGAATAATAAAATTGTGTAATGAAATAAAAGTGAATAGTGCAAAAGACTAATTAATTACCGGTAGTAATGGAAATATGATAAAAAGATTATAATTGTAACTTTTATAACCCGAAAAATTATATAACTAATATATTTGAAAATCTTATGAAATTACAAGTCTAATGATACTAGTGGTATATTTTTGATACCTCGAGCCTCGGGACACGCTTTTCGAAGTCTGTATCCAAATGGGTTCGAAATAGGTTAAAAATTTACCAATATGATATTTTTAAACAAACTTATATTACTACGAGCTATTCTATATATTTAAACTATACCTCGGCCTCTAGGGTTAAGGGCGCTAGATTGTCGGACTTAAGCTATTGTATTCCAATTAGGATTTCCGAGTGATTTTTTCGGTTTAGATCATTGCCAATTTGAAAACTAATATATTATGTTTATACAACATATTTAATTTGAGAAATTTATTTTACATTTCTTTTTTGTAAATATTTAATATCTTTTAACGTTTTCGAAATTCTTGAATTGAGTTTTATTTCCGAAGGTTAATCGTTATTTACTTTTTAATAATTTGTTTAGGTTATATATTACTTGATTTTTATAACTTGAAATTAAATATAGAATTTATTGTACGTAGTGGTTTTGGAATTGAAGTATATTGAGTTCTTATTTTGTTTTTAAGGATTCTTATTTTTCTCAAGATTTGGAAATTTGTAGATTCGTTCGGGATTTAGGACTTATCGAAGTTCGGTTTTAATTTGGAGTAATTTTTAGCGTTTATTTTCGTAGTTCATCTTGAAATTATTTACCAAAATTTTCTGGAGCTTACAAATCTAACTTAAAGATCAAAACTTAAAATCTAAAAGACAACAATAGGCTTTGTAAGCCCTGGAAAATTTCAGTAAATAATTCTAAAGATGAACTTGGGAAATAAAACCCTGAAAGTCACTCCGAGTTAAAACCGAACTTCGACAAGTTCCAAATTCCGAACGAATCTAGAAATTCTGAATTGTGAGAAAAATAAGAAACCTCAGAAATAAAATAGCAACCCAATATACTTCCGTTCTAAAACCTCTACGTACGACAAATTTTATATTTAACTCCAACTTATAAATTCGGATATAATAGAGCCCTAAAGACAAACTGTTAAGAAGTGAATAGTGATTAAACTTCGGGAATACAACTCAATCTAAAGGAATTCTGAGAACTTTGCGAGATATTAAACACTTATGAAAGTCGGCCTTAAATTAAGTCTCACCAACCAGACAAGCCATATAAGTATAAAATATTAGTTTTTATTTTGGCAATGGGGTAAACCGAAAGGTCAATCAGGGAACCTAAGCCCCCAAAACTCCCAAGAAACTCCATACCTAGACCCGACAATCTCGTATTCCTAAACTCAGGAGTTGGAACAAGAAGAAAAAGGTATAATCGGTTCGTATTAAGTCTAGGATACTCTGGAAAGATGAGATCAACGAATTCCGACCTATTCCAATCTGATCAGGTGTCAGTTTCGAAAAGCGCACTCCGGGATTCGAAATGTTAAAAATATTTCATTAATGCCGTTAGACTTATATTTCTAAAAGGATTTCTAAGTTATTAGTTTTACGAATTTTTCAAATAGTTAGAATTATCTGATTTTACAAATCTA
Source organism: Combretum micranthum (assembly GCA_024138025.1). Taxonomy (NCBI): domain Eukaryota; kingdom Viridiplantae; phylum Streptophyta; class Magnoliopsida; order Myrtales; family Combretaceae; genus Combretum; species Combretum micranthum. The sequence goes on along the minus strand of JAMXBD010000427.1, from coordinate 747,428 downwards.
TTCATATTTCGTTACTACCGGTAATTAGTGAGTCTTTCAGTACGATCTACCACTAGTCATTACATAATTTAGTTTTATTTCTATTTTATTTTTATTCTTGTAATATATACCCTAGCTTCGTAGTAATCGAATAAACTTCGAAAACCGGAGAACGAAACCCTATATCAGTCTAGTGCAAACTTAGTGAGAGGAGCCTAGGAACCCTAAATCCGGCTTTCCTTCGGTTTCATAATAAAAGAAGTTTTATAAAGTAAATGAACATGAATTATTGTTTTAAAGTACATTTTAAACCTTTGAAAGTTTTAAATTCGGGAATTTTTCAATTCCGGGCCTTCCCGAGCTCGATTATGGAAAAGCGTGCCCCGAACCACGGATTCAGAAAAATGTTCCGGAATATTCATTAGAACCGTAATTTTATAAGGATTCCAAAAATATCAATTTTATAATTTTCCGAGCTATAAAAATTACAGTTATAGCTTTTCCCGTGTTTTCGTTACAATCGGTAAAGTAGATGTCTTGTCTACTATTCACAAGTACAACCTACACTATACACTACCCATACCCTATTCTTACATCCTTACAATTACTCAATTATATTTTCTTTTTCAAGAAATTTTTTCTTATTAAATTATTACAAATATTACATTTTATTACTTAAATTACAATTTTTATCAAAAATTCAATTTTCTCTCTCCCTCCCCTATGCTTGGTTGGCGCATTCCCCTCCCCATTTCCCTCCAATTTGTTTTATTTTACTGATTTTATTACAAATAAACCCTAATGCACATGATATATAAACTCATCTTCCATTCTCTCTCTTCATTTTCACTCTTCTAAATTTTTGCAAAGGTTGAAAACCCCCTCCTTCTTCTCCTATCATTGCCGTGACCCACACCATGCACACACATACTCACAACTTTATTTTTCTCTTCTTTTCATCTCTAAATCTCCATTAAAGTGTTGATTTCAAGCCTTGTTCCTCCCAAATCTTGTAATGGCAAGATCATTCTTGTGTGTTTTCCACCTTTAATCCCAATGAGCATGTGCAAGGGATATGAAAACACTAATATAAGAATCTCAAGCCATCACAAGAAGTGGATCTAAAGTTTAAATGAGTTTTTGTTGAAGATAGTGTTATGTTCATGCATGTAAAGTAGGGATCAGGCATAAATATTCATGTTCATGCCATGAAACTCATGAATCATGCATGATATTTAGTAGATCTAGTGTTTAAACATTCACATCTTCATCTACATTCATGTCCATATGATTATTTTGATTTTCATGCATGGATGATCATGAAAATGTAGCCTTGCCTATGTATAGATATGTTAAATGATAGATCTACATGTATAGAAGACTAGAAACTTGAAAAAGAAATTATTTTGTTAGAAAAGCTTAGTTGAAAATTCGGATGACTTTGAAACCCTATTTTAAAAGCCACCAAAACCACTTCAAAACTCATATTTTGCACAATAAATGGAGGGTATATGTAATAGATGCCCTTAAGGAATGATTTTTATGAGTTTAGATGAGTTTGGGCATGAGTAAAATGTAAAACAAGTAGTGGAGTTATAATGAAAAATCTTGAGATAGTGATTAGTATGTTAAATTCGTATTTTGGAATAATGCCTACATAAACACCTAGTGTCCAAGCTTAAATTTCATGTTTTATGAGTCAAATGGAGTCCTTAGACAATAGGTATAATAAAGCTTCAAATTTTGGTGCATTAAACAAGTTTTCTCATAAGAAAAAAATGCAAGAAATGAAAATTTCCAAAATTCAGATTTTTGTGAAAAGCTTGTTTACAAACATATTTACAAGGTGAAAAATGTGAGTTTTATGTTTAAATGGAGGTCTTGAATGGTATAGATGATAAAGACTTGTTTTTAGTAAGATAACAAGTAAATTCTAGGGATAGGATCCTAAAATACGGGAAGATGCAAAGATTTGAAAAGAATGGATTTTAGGAAATGGCTAATGTGAAGTCTTGTAATGATTAGGAGTTCTTAAGAGTTCTTTATTAAAAATCATCAAAATCATGCATATATTGGACTCATTACATGACATTCATACTAGGAATTCATTCGTATTTCATCTATGCATGAGTTATCGACCAAAAACGTTTTTACTAAAGGCGAAACAATTTTTCGGAAATGGAAACGTTACAGTACAGATCTGACCCTTCTGTTCAGTGGCCTTAATATTTTCAAAACTTGAAAATAATACTAGAAATAGATAGATCTTTCGAAGTAAATAGAGATCGATATAAAATTTGCGAAATTCCGAGTTAAAATGACCAAGTTATGGCCGTTTTAAGTTGGAACTTCCGCAAATAGCGAGAATTCCGATTTTTTGTAGTATAGATAAATAGTTTGAAGTAGTTTAGTGATCAGCTTCTTATTAGGCTATTCTTATTTGGTAGGTGAACCCGAACACGACGATATCGTATCACCCGACCACCATTGCTAAGAGACCGGCGTACCATGGCTGAGTGAGTTCCTCTTCCGATTTCAATTATTGCTTGTGATTGTAATGATAGTCGCACTAGTCGCTAAGTGAAGATAAAAAGGATGATTATATGTGATGGGTTTATATGGGAACTATATATTTGTCTGTTGTTGACGTGTGAAATGAACTTTAAGAAATATCAAAACCGGGTGTCAAGCTATTGATTGATTATTTAGTATTTTATACTGAATGTCTGCGAAAAAATTGTTGGCCACCTAAAAGAATTGAATTAATGTATATTTGACTCAATTGTAATTGGATTCATTCATATCACGGAGGGGATGGAGCATTAGCATTTGTTGGTTTTTCGTGATCCATAAAACGAATATGTTGGTTAATCGTGATCCATAAAACGAAATATTGTTAGTTGATCGTGAGTTTAAACGGCGTCGTACCGCAGGATTCGTTAATCTACTATCTCGGGATGGAGGGTGCAAGTCCATCCACATATGATTTCCAGCTAGTCATATGTTTGCTGAATTCATTCATTGTTGCATTCCACTTAGTTGATTAATTACTTTTTTGAATGTATTGTATTAATTGTGATTCGGAAATTTTCACTCACTAAGTTAGTGTAGCTTATACCCCAATAGTTTCCTGTTGCAGTATGAATACCTTTGGCTATCACCGATGACCCGTGGACACCAGGTACAGCTCTTAGATACTAAGGAGTTTATGATGGGGCCGGGGGCCTAAAGATTAGTTTCGGACTCTAATCCTGTATTCTCGAACCGGCATTTAAAGGATAACGCAAGGAAATTGTGGGTTTGAGAATTTGTGGGTTTTGTTATCGGGGGTATGCCCCCTAGTTCATGTAATAGAATAATTCACTGTAAGACGGTCATGATTTACGTTCTTGCTGCTATGTATGTCTCCTTAAGCTACTACGAAGCAAAGTATGGTCTATAAATGTTGAAAGCGAGCCTTACACCCGATGTTCAAACTCATGGGAAGACTGAGGTTGTCTTACTTGAGTTTAAATATTGAGTATGGCGGACTGTCACGTATAGGGCACACTTTGGGGCGTGACAGGCTTAACTAGAAAACAACGTCTTAATCATTTTCTACCCCACTCATTAAAGCTCATCGTCCTAAGGAGTCGATTTCTTAAATCTAAAAGATTCAAACCTAAAGCTATGATACCAAGTAAGCTATAATGCCCTAAACTAAGGTGATTATAACCCACTACATGTCCTCTTTTAAATAGAACACTCAAAGGCTCTAAATCTACAATATAAAAACATAATCTCCATAATACTCTCAGAGGGTACATCAGAAATATAGAACCTGCATCATATAATAACTTTGAAATCTCCTCTTTATTAAAACAGATCAATGTTGGCAAAACAATAGCCAACTAAAAAAAAAATCCATAAAAGATCTATCCTCAAAATAAATTACATAAAATCCTTTAGTTATAACTATTACATAAATCCAAATATTTAAATCCAAAAATCTTTAATAAGATAAATAACCAAAATATTATTCTAAAAGTCTTCAATATCTTAAGAAAAGGTTTTTGCATAAATCCTGTATCCGATCCTATTCTTCTGCAGGTAGTTTGGACCACTATCACCATCCCCATGATCATAGAAAAGATCATAACTCGATAAATCATAAATAACTTCATCATCACCTGTACCTGAAAAAGAAAGGAATGAGCGATAACGCCCAGTACGTCAGTCCACAAAGCATGTATATATAATGCAATTACTATAATGCAAACAATAGTTTATTTTCTTATTTAAGCCAACAAACCAACATAGTTTAGAACTATGAATTCCTAATCTCAAACCCAGAGTAACTCAGACCCCATTAGAAATCAGCCAACTCTTTTTGAAGATAAGTAATTATATACATATATTGGTGAATGGGTACTCCCTAAACACCTGTGACTATACTGTAAATCAGCTAAATCTATTGGAATCATCTCTATGTATGAGTCCACTCGGGACAGCCTCACACATAGATTATCAGGGTGCCACACCAGTATCAATGCTACCAGATCTTTACTAGTCATATCCAAACACAACCAAGAAAAAAATTTATTTCTGCCAAATAGATTTAGATTAATTATTTTTCTATTCCTACAATCAAGCAAAGAAAATACTAAACTTACACGCAAAAACTACAAACAATGAATGGTTGTACCTTGCAATTTTAGGAAAATTCTCTAAAACCACAAATTCTTTAAGAATAACAAACCCCAATTCTCAAATCTCCTGATAATTCACATATGAACAAAATCATATTATACATCATAATTATAAAACAATTCCTATCATATCAAAGTCTCCCAAAAACCCTAACCTTTCGAAAACTCCTCAACTACAAATTCTTCCTTATTCAAACTCCACAAAATCTCACAACAAGAACGACTTTCCTCTACAAAACCTTAATTTATAAATCAACAAATACAAACAAATAAATCATTATAATTTGATCTTTTAATGAATCCATGATTTAGAGGATGAAAACTTACTTTGATTTGACTTTAAATCCGGAAAATCGCCAAAGAACACAAAGAAACCCTAACCCTATAACATCACCAATCATGAATGAACAAAACCCTAAATTAGAAATCATTTTTGATGAAATCTACATATGTAAATAAGGGATTTAATTACCTTGAATGGATCCCAAATTCTCAATCGTTCTCCTCGAGATTCATATATGATCCTCAACGGTTTCTCTCACAATCTCCTTCAAAAACGCGAGAAATCTATGATTACGACGTTGATTACATGTTAAATCATATAGATCTCGTGTAGATCACTTACTCGGATTGAAGAACTTGATTCTCCTTTGATTTCTCACACCAAACATTAAAGAAAGCAAGCCCTAGGTCGCTTTGACGAAGAAAAACTCGAAGAAAAACAAGATAAACCCTGATTCTTATCATAAACTGCATAATATATAGAAAACAAATTTAGGCCGTTAAGTAGGCTGGTAGCCTAAATTCCTAGGTCGGCTGTGTACATTCTTAGGCCGACGGCCTAGGTGCCATCTTAAGGCCAATTTCAATAAATCTATCCAGTCTTGCTCGTGTGACTTTCTCATGCTCGAAATTTACCTATTCAAAGATAAAATCACCCTTTAACAACACTTTTATTACAATTCTAACCTTCATTATAACTTATTTATTTGCACATTACACCTAAGATAAGCTATATTACTAGCATTTGGTAGGGCATACAGCTGCTAGCTTTGCTGACATAGTAGCAACTGAAAACAAGATCGAAGATGCAATCTTATCTAGCAAATTGACTGAGCTGCATGATAAAAGGCCAACCTGTACAATTGGCAAAGAAAAAAAATCGGTTGCCAGTATTGTCAACACCAAATCTTTTCAACTAGTTAGACCCTAATTTCATATCACAAAACCTAGTTAGCAAACTAGGGAATCCGGGAAACAACAGAAAGGAGAAATCACCTACTTTGACAATTCACTAAGCTTGCATACCCCTCTCTCAGATAAGCACAAATTCTGAGAAGAAAGGATGCTGACTTTTGAGCCTCCGCCCTACGGATTTAGACTAAGAAATTATGACCTGACACTCCAATGTGAGTACCACATAGGGCAAGAGGGGGATTCCACTGAAAATTGCTGGAGATTGAAACACCGAATCCAAGACCTAATTGATGCGAAACTTATTCAGTTAGATTTTGTGAAAGCCTCATGGCCAAATGTCAACAACAATCCTTTTCCTACTCATGATCATAGCATCAATATGATCACGATGGTCAAAGAAGAAATTCCCCTAAATTTGGCTGAGGTATCATATTGTCTAACCCAACTTGCTTGGAAACTAAGACAAATGGAGCATTTGCAGCATGTAAACCTTAATGACCATGCCAGGGTTAAGATTGAAATTTACGAAATGCTGCAGAATGGTACACTCACAAAAGGGGATATATGGGAATAATTACTTCAAAGTTGGAATGAAAAGTAGAATGCAAGGCAAAAAATCACAAAGAGTTAAAGGCAAGATGGCTTGCAGGTAACCCTGCTGTTGATACCTGGGCGAGTCCTCTGGATATTTAGTTGATTATTCATGGCCAAGACCCCTGACCCATTTGGAAGATGTGGTACCCACTGGTTGGGGGTCTGAATTCGAAGAAGAGGATGATCAATCCAAAAAAAAGCAAACTTAAGCTGAAATACCAAAAGAAGAAATTATGTGCTTAGTGAAGCTCTAAAACCGGTTGTGATCCGGTTTTATAAAGATCAGAAACCAAAAGAGGCTATTGTACCTCAGGAACCAAAAAGGTTGGTATTCAAACATCTCAGTTCAACCAAAAGATTATAAGGCTGTGCCTTTTGACTATGACAAATCCAACACCAATGTGTATATATGTGGTCTAACTCGATCCAAATAGGTATATGATAGCAATGAGGACGCTAGAAAATAATTAAGTAATGCTAAAAGTGAAAAACAGTTTGCTCAAGTGGATAGTGACCCTCAAGAGAAAGATGCTGACTCATTTCTAAAGACAGTCAAAGCAAGCGAATATAAAGTCATGAACCAACTTGCTAAGACCCTTACTCAAATATCACTGATAAGGTTACTGTTCTCCTCTTACTCATACCAGAATGCATTGATGAAAGTCCTGGGAGATGTAAAAGTTCCTAAAGATATACAAGCTAAGCAGTTGGGCCAAATTATCCATTCAGTCTTGACATTGGATCAGATCACTTTTTCCCTTGAAGACTTGTGCAAGGAAGGTAATCAGCATGCCAAAGCTCTGTATATAGTAGTGAAAGGCAAAGGGATATTGGTGGCTCAAGTCCTGATTGATAGCGAATCTTCCCTCAATGTTTGCCTATTATCCACTTTAGAATTGCTTAGGATCAACAAATCTGAAATCAGGCAAAGATCATTAACTGTTAGGCAATTGATGGATCTAAAAGTGGTATCAAAGGGCAAATTAAGCTAGAAGTCAAGTTAGCCTTGAGACATTCAATATTACCTTCCAAGTGTTGGATATCCTTAGATCCTTCAATTTGTTGCTAGGACAACCTTCGATTCATGCAGTAGGGGCAATACCTTCCTATCTACATCAAAAGGTTAAATTTGTGGCTAATGGCCAAGTGGTGACTGTTATGGGGAAGAAGACCATGCTATCTATCGAGAAACTGCCATCACTTGTATTAGCAGTGAGGAAATGGAAGATTTTGGACTACAACTATTTGACCGGGTAATCGTAATTACAACGCGTACCGACACTCCATACCTAGAAGCCAATGACCTGATCGACCAAACTCACCAATTTGATATTATTGAAGAAGTTAGCGACACTGCTCTAGCTCTGAACAATTGGTTTACCATCAACAGTATTAGCTCCCAGATGAGTAAGAGTCCTAGGTGAAATAGGGTCAAAATATTAAACCATGTTCTTTTCTTGATTCCTCTACGGTTGTAATTAAATAAAACTATCGTCTGAATGAAACCATGAACCTTATGCTTTTCTCTATCTCCATTGCTTACATCCATCTTGCTTCTCTTTCTTGTTCCATATTTTCCTTCTCCCCTTTGCAAGTCTAATTTTGCCACAAGTCCTTCAACATGTCATGAATCATAACAAATAAGAATATAAGTATTAGTTCTGACTCTGCTGTTAAGACTGATACTGACAACACAGGGATTCAAGAATACTAAAATAAATATGAAGGGCATCAAATTTTTGTAGCTGAGTCAATAACAATGGTCAATTTGGGAACTGAACAAGAACTTAAGTATCTTCGGATAGGGGGATATTTGAGTGACTCACAAAAATGCAAAATGTCTGATTTCTTGTTATAGAGATCAAAGGACTTCACATGAGCTAACCAACAACTTCAATGATCCACTACAAGGCATTGGAGGTCTAATGATAAGGGCTAGAGCAAAGCGGATGAGAGATGTCATGCCCCAACGGGTACCATAAACGTGACAGCGCACCATACACAATATTAAAACTTAAGAATGACTACTTCAGCCACTTGAAAGCTTCCATATTGGCACAAGGTGTACATTCACATCAAAGGGAGACCAATGGAGTAATGCATTTTAAGGTATTGGCAGCGGAACATGCAAAATAATACTTAATATATTTCATTAAAGTATAAAGTCTTACAACTTCTAAGGTGATGGGGATCAGCTAGCATCGAGTCTTCAAGAAACAAAGTCCAATGATCCATTGCATGGTATTGGAGGACCAATGACACGAGCTAGAGCTAAGCGAATGAGAGAAGCTTTGCACGGTCTAGTGATGGAGTTGCAAGAGAAGGAGTCAAACTTCTCCAAGGAAGAACCGACATTAATTCACATCATTCAAGCTTCCAAAGAGGTAGTCCAAGACATGGAGAAACAAGTTTTCCTTTGAAGGCCTAAAAAAAAATTATCTTTTATTTTTAGGTCGTGTATTCATTAATTTTGAGTTGCGTCTTTTCATTAGGTCACGTCGTTTTATTATTTTAAGTCGCGTCTTTTCATTAATTTGGTTGTGTATGCATTAATTTTGAGTCGTGTCTTTTCATTAGGTCGCATCTTTTCATTAATTTTAGGTCTATGTGTAAGCTTATAAATAGAGGCTCCACTTTATGTATTGGCAGATTATCAAATTGAAAGAAAACACTTTTCTTGAGAGAACTCTCTTTTGTTCTTTGCGAAAGAACTCCTTTTTGATTTCTTCAATCTAACGCTTGGGGAAATCATCTAGATAACTTAGGTTTCAATCAACAGGTTTGGTTGGGGTCTAGCTCCTATTCATCACTTGTTCAAGACGATCCTTTGGGGATTTGATTTCCACAACAATCGTAGGGTTCTAGGTTTAATATAACTAGGGTTCTCATCATAAGGGGTATTCCACTGGTAAGGCTCCATAATAATATAATCTTATTAAGACATATACTTAAAGCTAGAAAATTTTAGAAGAAATCTAATCTAAGTCTTCAAAATATAACTCCTTTAAAAGCTTCCCAAAGCATAAGCTTTACCTTGACAGACAAGGTGGTTTCGAGTGCAAAATAACGATCTTGCAATATCAAAAAGTCTATTAGGGAATAAGCATAACTAGCTTAGTGAGATATTCCTTACGCAAAAGTACTCATAATAAGTATTCAATCAATTTCATTAAATAAGCATATGAAATGTAACAACCGTACGATCAAACAATACATACGACTATTCGGTTTCGTATGTATAATGGATTTACCCCTCCATTGATGGTTAGGGAATGATTTGAACTGGGCCCCAAATGACCTCCTTGAAATTTTTATGTGCGTCTTGAAGTTCTAACAAATAGTACTACTAGTCCTTGGGCTTTCCTTAGCCAAAGCGATCGATCCGACTCGGCTACAACTTAAGATCGTATTCCTTGAATGTCCTAATTCCTCAAGATGTAGCTAAGCAACTTATCTTTCCGATCCCACACTAAGGAGTAGCAGCAAAAATGCAAAATGATATTCTAAGTGATATGCATGAGCAATTTAGTTTAAGGGAATTTCCAATCTGACATTAATCCATTTAAAGCGATCAAGCAATAATTGTACACATAACAATACATACATAGAAACAATTATAACAATCAACAAATTTGCTTCAATATACTTATCGTTCTTTGATCACACAAGACAAATCACATACATAACTCCCATGATAACCCACATGCATATCAATTTTTATCTTTTCCTAACCTCTAGTGCTTTATTTTCAAGCACACGTGAGAATACATAAACGTAAAGGAAACTGACTCGTCCATAGTGATCTTCTATCAATCGAAGTAATCCTCAGAAAAGAGAAGATCTTGGTTCTCGTCATCTAAACAAAAGAAATACTGAAATGAGTAATTCATCCAAGATTGTCACACCCCGAAGGGTACCCTAAACATGACAGTCCGTCGTACACAATATTAAAGCCTAAAAATGACCGCCCCAGTCACGCGAAGGCTTCCATACTATGTACAAGGCGTCTAACATATGAAGGAGACACATTGGAGTAATACATTTCATATTGATATAACTTGAGTAACAACGTAAAGGAAATACAATTCATTATACTTCAAATACAATTCACTATACTTCAATTTCAATTCATCAAAAGATTTCACTATATAAAACTATTACAAAGCAATTCACAAAACCTAGCTAATATCTTCACGTATTTTTACTTCCTGCTGGAATCTCGAAGTTATATTTAGCTCCAACCATCTCGGACCCCACTTAGCATTCTTGAGATAACCTGTTCATTCAAACATCTATTGGGGTATAAGCCATACTAGCTTAGTGAGAATTCCCTTAATTCGGTACCATAACAAGCAAGTTATAAATCATCCATATGCTATGCATGAACAAACACATGAGTAGATAATTATGTATGGGTATCTGGAACCCATACACAGAACGGATTTACGCCCTTCGTATCTTGGGTTAGGGATGGTATTGAAAGTCTACACGACCGCTGCTAGTCCCCGGGGGGCTCATAGCACTCGATTCGGCTAGGCTCACACATGGAATGCATCCCCGGTGCAACTTAGTTCCCTATGAATGAGCTTTGATACTGGGTCTCATTATCCAAACGAGTCTTCAAACCATACTGATCGACCTGCGTAGGAGTAGCATGCTACCAAATGCAACATGTCCGATGCGATGCATGACCAATTTAATTTTTGCGTAGGTCAAATCATTCATACATTCTTTAGAGTGACTAACCAATATCATACACATAACAAAAATAATGTGAACAGTGCAATTATCCAATCGAATCATGGTTTCGATATGCTTTAGTATGCTTTGGCATACATATATCAAAATCTCATCGATTATACGAACCCCATTCATATCTTCTTTTATCTTGTTCCTATAATTCTAATGCAACTAGCTACAAGCACAAACAAGGTATCAAAATAAGAAGAAAACTCACTTAGTCATTGGATCACCGGTCTCTTAGTAAAAGTAATTCGGTGGTAGGGAATCGTCGATTTTGGGGTTACCTAAAAAAGGAAAAAATACCTAAATGAGTATTTCAACTCAAAACTAATCCATCCTATCTCATACAAACTATCAAATTCGTAATTCTCGTCCTAAGCGGGAATTCCAACTTAAACAGCCATAACTTGGTTGTTTTAACTCAGAATTTAGCAAATTATATGTCAATCACTATCTACTTCGAAAGATTCTAATATTATTTTCAATTTTTGAAAACTTTGAAGCTTCGAAAAGATCGGATCAGATCAGAACAGTAGCGAAAACCGATTTAGAAAATTGATTTAGTGAAAGATCATGAAGTTTCTACTATTCAAAGCAAGTATACATGCAATATGAACAAGTTATTGTCATAAATGATATGTCATGATGTATATATATATATATATATACACACACATGTTCTTGATGATATTTAATAAAAAAAAATTTTAGAAAACTTTTTCTTTGTAAGACTTTATGAAAAATTAACTTAGATAGGCTAGTCTTGTAGTCTTGACAATTCCCACTTGTTTTTAGAAAAATTCCTTGAGGAAAGTTTATTTATTCCTGTTAAAGTTAAGCCTTCATTATGTATATTTCTTAAGGCCTTTGTTTTGCAATAAAAATTCCCATTTTACACTTTGTAAATATGTTTTTAAATATGGTTCATCCCAAAATCCGAATTTTGTAAAAATTGTTTTTATGGTGATTCCTTTAAGTAAAAATCATTTGATACTTAGAAAATTAAGGCTCAACCATACCTAGCCACTAAGGACTTCATTTCTTTAATAAAACCTTCATTTTGAGTTTGAAAAAAAGGGGTTTTCATACCATTACTCTATTATTACGAATTTCTTAAAATGACAAACAATTCAAATTTTCCTACTTTATTTCTACTCCTTGTTCTACATATTTGTCTTAGCAAGTCCTATCTTAATTTATAAAAATTATTACTTGATGATATCTATGACCCAAACTCTTCATTTTTCATATAAAACACAAGTTTTGGAGTTGATAAAAGGGTTTTTAAGGCATAGTTTTAAAACCATCCGAATTTACAAAATTTGGATAAAACTCAAATTTCATATTTTGTAATCTCTTCCTATTTTTGAGAATCTCTACTAGTAGATCTACCATTTACTTATCAAAAACATCTCCTATTGATATATTTCATAAGCCTTCCATTTTCTAAACAAAACTTTCATTTTGGTGTTGAAAAATGGGTTTTCAAAACTGGTCTTGATTGAGATCCGAATTTACCAACTTTATTTTTGGATATATCTTTTGATAAAATCTATCTAAACTTATGAAAATTCATCCCTTACATATCCTATCTTAAGAGCCTTCCATTTCTTGAATAAAAACTTCATTTTTGAGTTGTAAAACATGTTTTTAAACCATGTCTCGGCCTAAATCCGAAAATGAGATTTTTATTTTGAAAGTAACTTTTGAAAATCACCTTTAATTCTTGTAAAAAGAAGTATTGATGATATACATCCACTAAACCTTCATTTTCTCAACTAAAACTTCCATTTTAAGACTTGGAAAGTGATTTTTAAATATGGGTTTTGCCAAGATACGAATTTCACTATTTTTATTCAAGTTCAAATCCAAGATCTATTCATAATATGAACATGAATATAAAAGAAATGCATGGTAGTAAACTATAAACTCATAGATCTAAACTTTACTCCTCAGAATCATTCATTTATGATATCTATTCCTTAATCCCTTTATTTTAAATGAAAAGTACACATTTTGAAGTTGAAAAATAGCTTTTCTAATTATGCTTCCCTTTTTATCCGAATTTTCAAAAATGATTTTGTTGAAACTAAAATAGATCTTGAGCTTTCTAAAACTTTTTTACTATCATCAAGCTGTTACAAGTTATCAAAAGTCTAATGCATTTATGAACCTAAAACAACTAGATCTAGTTTACTATACTAGTTATAAATGCATGAACACTATGATGGTTATGTGAATGATGAATATATACATAAATCATTAGCAATAACAAAATATTAACTCATATAACAAGATCTAAAACATAAATAAAATCAAAACTACAAAAAAAGTTAGATTTACAAAATATAACTACTTTTGGTAAGAAAATAATAATGATACAAGAAAATAATCATGGATGAGAGGAGTATTTCATTTTGACATCATCATCCTTAGCTTTTAAACTTATGGAAGGCCATTTGATGCATGAAACTCTCACTATACTTTACCTATATCATCTATGGAAGCTTAAGAAGAAGGTTTACTCTAAGGATCTTCAAGAATGGAGTGTGGAAGCAAGAAATAGAAATGGGGGCTGCTTGTATTCTCTTACAAGAACAAGGCAAAGAAAGAAATAAAGAGAGGAAAAGAGAGAGTAAATGGTGTTGGGTTTCACAGGGGGAAAATGTGTAAATAAGAGACATTAATAGAGAGAGAGGCGTGTATTAATGTGTGTTAATTAATTGAAAAAAAATAAAACAATGGCGGATTTGGGGGAGGGGTTGCACGTGAATTCCAATGAGAGAGAGAGGAGTGTAATTGTCCTGTAACTTGATTTTTTTTTAAGTGTAACTTATGTTACTTAATTTGCTAACTAAATGAGACTTTAAATCATTAAATAAATCATTAAAATAAAAGAAAAGAGGCTATTATTAGGGGTGTGGTCAGCTATCCAAGCATGGGAATGAAGTATAGAATGAGTGAAAGAAAACTTGATTAATGTATAGAAGTGACAATTGAAGTGTACTTGAAGTATGAGTTGAAAAAGTATTTTTCATTAAGAAAATATATAAAATAAAATTAAGAAAAATATCTTTAAATGAATGGCATAATTTTCATAAATAAAATTAAATAATTATTTGAATTATTTTAGTACTTCAACAAATATGTTACCGATATGATCAAAATACGCGAATATGAGCTATAATTGATATTTTTATAACTCGAAAAATTCTAAAAAATTATTTTATGAAATATAAATATTTTTCAATTATTAAATTGATTTATTTTATTTTTGGTATCGGGTCTTAGATAGAAATTGATCCCGTAAAAACTCGAAACGAACTAAATTTTGGAAAAATAGAATTTTCTATAATACATAAAATATTTATCTAAAAATATAAGGATTTATTAGAATAATAAAATTGTATAATGAATAGTAGTGGATAGTACCAAAAGACTAGTTAATCACCGGTAGTAATAAAATACGAATGTAATCGAAAAATCAGATATTTCTAGTTATTGAAAAATTATAAAACTAATATTTTTTAAATCCTTATGAAAATACGAGTCTAACGGTATTAATGGTATATTTTTTATATCTCGAGTACCAAGACACGCTTTCCAAAGTCTGTATTCAAACGGGTTCGAAATAGGTAAAAAATTTACCAATCTGATATTTTTAAGTGACTTTATATTACTACGAGCTATTTTACACACTTAAACCACACCTCAACCTCTAGGGTTAAGAGCACGAGATTGACGGACTTAACTACTGTATTTCACTTAGGGTTCCCGAGTGATTTTCCTGTTTAAATCTTTCCCAATTTGAAAACTGATGTTTTATGTTTCTACAACATATTTAATTTGAGAAATTTATTTCAAATTTTATTTTTGTAAGTATTTAATATCTCTCAAAGTTTTCAGAATTCTTGAATTGAGTTTTATTTCCAAAAATTTATCGTTATTTACTTTTTAATAATTTGTTTTTAGGTTCTATATTACCCGATTTTACAATTCAGAGTTAAGTATGGAATTTGTGTTACGTAATGGTTTTGAATTTAGAGAATTTTGAGTTCTTATTTTATCTTTAAGGAATCTTCTTTCTCAAGATTAAGAAATTTCTCGATTCGTTCGTGATTTAGGATTAGTTGAAGCTCGGTTTTAATTTGAAGTCATTTTTAGGGTTTATTTTCGAAGTTCATTTTGGAATTATTTACTGGAATTTTTTGGGGCTTACAAAGATCTATTTAAATTTTCTAACTCTATCTTATTATGCTCGTCAATATTCGCATGAATAGAAATTTCAACTTAAAATGGCCATAACTTGCTCATTTTAACTTGGAATTTTGCATATTATATACCGTTTCTACCTACTCGAAAAGATCTATCCATTTCTAAGGTTATTTTCATCAAAAGAGATCATTTGGGTCTTGGAACAGTGACGTATATATTCATCACAAAAATTCCAGATTTCAAAACTCAAGTTTTCAAAATTTTCTTCATCTAAAAATCCTTTTACCAAAATATTGATATTAATATAGTTGGAAAATCCTTTGAACATGTATATATTGATTCATATCATAAGTATGAATTTAGTGAAGTTGTCCGAACAATGGCTTTTGTAAAACAAGGTGTTCTAAGAGTTGGAAAAGTAATGCTTTGAAAATTTTTATTTTAGCTTTGTTGGAAAGTTCATGGATTATTATAAGTAAGTATTTTCCTCTTTTAACTTTATCTATTCTTTGTAAACAATTAAAATTTTTCAAAATAATTTTAGTCTTTTAAAATTCCTAGAACTTCATTTTTAGGAGTTAAAAGTGTAGTTTCTAAATGTTTTCTTGATAGTAACAAAAATTTCTTAAATTTCATGTGTTCTTAGTTTTTCCTAAAGTTAGTTCCACTTTAAATAATATTAATGATCTTCTGAGTTATTTACTAATTTTATTTCATAAGCAAGGCTTATCTTTAAAAGGTTATTCTTTGATAATTTTGTAAAACTTGTCTAGACTTTAGTATCTTAGAGTGTTAGTAGAAAACTTCGATAAACGAGCTTAAGAAAAACGTTTGTTAAATAATGATTTAGCAATATCAATTTTCAAAGAAACTTTTTTATTTCATTGGTTTAAAAAAAAAGAGTATGTGATAACTTTACTTTATGTATACTTAGATGAAATCTCATGTACTATTATTATTAGAAACTTGTGATAAACTTCTCTAACTTTGGAACAGATTTGTTAAGATAAGACATTATGATTTATGGAAAAATCATTTCTTATGTGACAAAATTTATTTTTAAAGAGAGTTCTTATCTTTCTTTACTTAAGAAAACTCCTTTTCATAGTTGTTGAGATAATGCCAACATGTTTATGCATGAATGAGAATATGTAGCTATGAGAAATATAATCAATATAACATAGCAAGATAAAATAAATGTAATAAGAGCATAATAATAAAGTCAAATATTGGGAACCTTAGTTTCATCAAAGTATCTCAGGACTAAGAATAGACTAGTCCCAAAAAGAAAAGAAAAAAAAAGGAAAGAAAATTGTTTTAACTTAATGAAGACAAGTCAAGACTAGAAAGACTAGTCTTAATAATTTGCATAAAACAAGTAAATAAATAAATTGCAAAGTATGAATAAATAAATAATAAGTGAGCTTATATGCTCCAAAGAAAAAAAAATATATATATATACATAATATTATATAGAAGTTAGATTAGAGCAAATAATAATAACAATAATAACAACAATATAATAACAATAATGACATAATGGAAAATATAACATAAACAAAAACAAAAAATGAACATATTGTTGTTTTTTTAACTCTCATGAGTCTAAAAAACATACAGTAAGCTCATGCTAAGTTATATGAGCATGATGAGTATATGTGAGAAATTTTACCTAAGATTATGTGTATGTTAAAGAGGAAAGGAAGTGTTTGTAGTAACATATGGGTGGTGTTTTTGTGGGGAGGAGAGGAAGCTTGGAACAGAAATTGAGAGAGGAGTTTGTGGAGTGATTTTGGTAGAGTTTTGGTAGTGAAAAGAGTTGTGTGAAAGAATGAAGGAGGAATGGGGTATTTATAGAATTTTGGAGTAAAAATTATATGTAATTAAATAAAATAAAAAAGGAAATAAATTGAGAGTGATGAGAGAGAGGGGATGGACAGTAACATAGGGAAATGGGGAGAAAAATTGATTAAATTTGTTGTTTTGTAATAAAAATAAGTAATGTATAAAGTGTGATGTGATTAAAGTTGTATGAGGAAGGTAAATTGTAAGGTATAGGTATGATAGTGTGTAAGAGTAGATTATAAGAAAAAGTAGAGATAGTGAAATAGTAATAAATAGTAGAAATAATACTATGAATAGTAGACTAGACAATTAAAATACCTGTAGTAGAGAAAATATGCATAAAAGGCCTATATCTAATATTTTTAGTTACCGAAAAATTCTAAAACTAATATTTTTGAAAACCTTATATTTTTACGAGTTTAATGGTATTGTTAGAATATTTTCACTATCTAGTATACCAGGACATGATTTTCGAAAACTGATCCCATTCGGATCCGAAAGACACTAGAAATTTGCAAATATGATATTTTTAAGCTTTCCTATACTATTAAGAACCATTATCCACAATTATCTCAATTTCGTTGTTTAGGTTTTAAGAACACGGGATTACCAAATTTAAATTCACTAGACTAATCATAAAAATAGGTTAACTTTAGGGTTCCGATTTGACTTCCGGTTCTTAGGGTTTACTATAATTACCGAAACATCTAGGGGCTTACAAGAGGAGCTTTGCACGAGTTAGCATTAGAGTTGCAAGAGAAGGAATCAAGCTTCATCAAGGAAGAACCAACATTAGTTCGCATCATTCAAGCTTCCACAGCGGTAGATAAAGCCTTGGAGAACCCCAGGATGAGACTTATATTGACGACTGGCAACTCAGGGCCGCGTAGGAGATAAGCTGGCTCTAAACCGCTATACTTGTTTGGACAAATGGCCGGCCTAAAGTGTAAGCCGGCAACTAGGCCGCCATCTTACTAGCCATCTTAGAAAGCCTCCAAAGTTTCGTCAAAATATAAGCCGCTAGCCTAGTTTTAAATCCGCAAGTGTACCTTTTATTGCGGGTTGTTTTATTTTATTTTGTTTTTTGGTTAGTTTTGAAGACTATAAAACCCTAATGTATGCCTTGTTTTAGAGACTTATCATTTGAATGAAATTACATCTTGTGAGAATACTCTCTCTTGTTCTTTGTGAACGAACTCCATTTGATTTCTTTGATCTAATCGCTTGGGGAAATCAACGTGATAACTTAGGTTTCAATCAACAGGTTTGGTTGTGGTCAAGTTCCATTTCACCACTTGTTTCAAGACATTCCTTGGGATTCAATTCCAATTTACAATTTTTGGGTTCTAGGTTTAATATACTTAGGGTTCACATCATCTTGGCTGGGTATTTAGACGTCTTTGCTTGGTCATATGCTAATATGCCAGGTTTAGATCCAGCGATTGTAATACACAAGTTGCCCATCAAAGAAAATGTTAAACCCAAAAAGCAAAAGCTAAGATGATACAGACCCGATATCTTCGTTAAGATAAAAGAGGAAGTTAAGAAGTTACTTAAAGTAAGATTCATTAAGGTCTCGGATTATCCTAAATGGGTTGCGAATATCATGCCGGTCATGAAAAAGAATGGGAAAGTGAGTGTTTGTGTAGATTTCATAGATCTAAACCATGTTACCCCTAAAGATGACTTTCCTTTACCTCACATCAATGCCTTGGTCGATAACATTGCATGGAACCATATATTTACCTTCATGGCTAGTTTCTCTGAATATAATTAGATCTATATGGTGAAAAAATATAAGAATAAGATAACCTTCATCACCACATGAGGTATGTTCTGCTATAAGGTGATGCCTTTTAGACTTAAAAACATTGGGAAAACATATCAAAGGGCAATGATCGATTTGTTGCATGACCTGATGCATAAAGAAGTCAAATTTTATGGTGATGATATGATTGCTAAATCTCAAGCCGAAGAGAATCACGTTGAAATTTTGGGAAAATTATTTGATCGGCTTATAAAGTTTCAACTCGAACTGAACCTAGAAAAATATACTTTTGGGGCATCTTCAGGGGAACTCCTTAGGTTTATAGTCAATCAAAGGGGCATTGAAGTAGGTCCTGACAAGATAAAATCCATTTTAGAGATGCCATCACCAAAAACCCTGAAAAAGGTCAGGGGTTTGTTGGGAAGGCTAAACTACATTGCTAGATTCATATCCCATCTTAGGATAAGTGTAGGCCTTGGTTCCAATTATTGAGGAAAAACATGATTGTTGAATGGAATGACGAATGTGAACAAGCTTTCTAACAGATCAAGGAGTATCTGATGAATGCTCCTATTTTAGTATCCTTAAACCGGGAAAGCCCCTAATTTTGTATCTCACCGTCCTCCCACAATCGATGGGTTGTATGTTGGGGCAAAAAGATAAAAATGGGAAAGAACATGGCATATATTATCTCAGCAAGAAATTCACCCCTAGAGAATAGAAATACTCTGAAGTTGAAAGGACCTGTTGTGGCCTGGTTTGGATAATGCTTAGACTCTGTTAATACACTATGCACTGCCTTATCGAGTTATTAACCAGGCATGACCTGCTAAGATACCTATCGACATAACCCACTATAATTGAGAGGATTTCCAAATGGCAAATGTTGTTGTCTAAATATAACATCATATATGTCACATAGAAAGTAGTAAAGGGGCAAGCGATTATAGATCAATTAGCTGAGTTACCAACAGTAGAGGTAATACTTGGAACTACAATACAGTTCCCTGGTGAACAAGTGTTGGCTACTCAAAGTGAAGCAAAAGTTGACGGTTCAACAAGTTGGAAAATGTACTTTAATGGACTGTGAATGTTTATGGCTTTGGGATTGGGCCAGTATTGTTCCCCTAAAGAAGAACATTTCCTTGTAGCTGTTAAGTTGATGTTCCCCTACACCAATAACATTCCCAAGTATGAAGCTTGTATTCTTGGCCTTAAAATAGAACTACAATTGGAAATTGAATAGTTAGAAGTGTATGTGGATTCAACTCTCATTATCCTACAAACCATGGGCGAATACCAAACAAAAGAACCCAAGTGAGTGCCATATCACCAGCACTTAGAAGAACTGGTCAAAGAATTTAAAAGCGTCTCTTTCTAGTACATACCAAGAATTTAGAATCAATTTGTAGATGCATTGGCAATGCTGGCCTCATTGATTAAAGTCACTAATATGATGAAAATACAACCTCTAAAGATTGAAATTGAAAGGAGGCTAGCATTTTGTCTTTAAATTGAATCAACTAAAAGTCAATTCCCATGGTATCAAGATATTAAAAACTTCGTCGAAAATGGGCAATTCCCAGATGAGTCAACCAAGAATGATAGAAAAACTCTAAGGAGACTGGCCAGCCACTTTGTCATAAGTGGGAATATTGTTTACCACAAATCATTTGACACTACACTCCTTAGGTGTGTGAACGAAGAAAAAGCATAGAAGCTCATGCAATAAGTTTATGAAGGAGTTTATGGTCCACATATGAACGGTCATACTTTGGCCCAAAAAATAATGAGAATGGGATATTATTGGCTAACCATGGAATCGAACTGTATCAAGAATGTCAGACGTTGCCACTCATGTCAAATTTCAGTAAATAATTCCAAAATGAACTTAAAAAATAAACCCAAAAAATGACTCCAAATTAAAACCGAACTTCGACAAGTCCTAAATCATGAACGAATCCAAAAACTTCTTAATCTTGAGAAAATGAAAATCCTTAAAAATAAAACAAGAACTCAACAGTCCTCAAATTCAAAACCGCTACGTACGACAAATTCTATATTTAACTCCAACTTGTAAAATCGGGTAATATATAACCCAAAAACCAATTATCAATAAGTAAATAATGATTAACTTTCAGAAATAAAACTTAATTCAAGAATTCTGAAAATGTTAAGAGATATTAAACACTTACAAAAATGAAATTTAAAATAACTATTTCAAATTAAATATGTTGTATAAACATAAAATATCAGTTTCCAAATTAGCAAAGATCTAAACCAGAGAATCACCCAGAAACCCTAGTAGTTTAAACCCGGTAATTCCATAATCCTAAACTAAGGAGTTGGAGTATGAGTAAATGGTGTAGTTTAGGTCACAATAATACTAGGATGCTTTAAAATATAAGATTAGCGAATTTTCGATCTATTTCAAACCCGGTTGGGTACATACTTCGAAAAGCATGGCCCCAGGATTTGAAATATTAAATATATGATATTAGTACCATTAGGCTCGTAACTGCATAAGAATTCCAAGTATATTAGTTAAATAAATTTTTGGGTTGCATGTAAACCCGGTTTTTCTAGTAACTGAGTAAACTTCGGAAATCGGAAACCAAAGCCCTAAATAGGATTAATATAAGCAACCTAGGAACCCTGGATCCAGCTTTTCTTCGATTTCAATTTAAAAGAACCTCTATAGAATAATTTAATGTGGATTATTATTTTAAAGTATATTTCAACCCATAAAAAGTTTTGATTTCGAAAAATTTTCCATTTCGGGCTTTCCCAAGCTCCATTACGGAAAAGCGAGCTTTGAAACTAGAAACTCAGAAAAATATTCTTTTATAATTTTTCGGGTTATAAAAATTACAGTTATAGCTTTTTCTCGTATTTTCTTTACTACCGGTAAAGTAGATGTCTTATCTATTATTTATTACTATTCATAAGTACAACCTACTACACACACAACCCATACCCTAGACTTACATCCTTACAATTACTCATTATATTTTCTTTTCCAAGAAATTTTTGTTTCTTACTAAATTATTACACCTAACACTTTTATTACATAAATTCCAATTTTTCAAACAAATTCAACTCTCCCTCTCTCTCCCCCTCACTTGGCCGGCGCTACTCTCCCCATTTATCCCCCCAGTTTGTTTTATTTTATCTCATTTTTTACATCAAACAAACCCTAATTCCACTTAATCTCTCTTCATTTTCATTTCATTTGTTTCAAAAGCTCACAAAACCTCTCTTTTCTCTCCCCTTTTGCCGTAAGCCTCCCCTCCCATTTCACACACACAAACTTTGTTTTTCCTTCAAATTTCTTACTCCATACAACAAATAGGTAAGAGATCTATACTTTAGGATCTTGAAACATGTAATAGTAAGTTCATTCATGTGTGATTCCACACAAAATCCCCATGAGCTTCAAGCTAGGGAAGTGGAAACACTTGAACATGAGATCCTTGTCATCACAATGTTTTAGATCTTGTTATTTGAGTTATTATGCTATTATCTTGTTTTATTATTAAGGTATGTTGTTATTATTATTAGTGATTGTGCATATATTCATCATCTATTCATGATTCACATGACCATCATAGTGTTCATGCATTTATAACTAGTTTAGTAGACTAGATTTAGTTGTTTTAAGTTCATACATGCATTAGCCTTTTGTTTTATGCTCTTAGATAACTTGTAATAGCTTAATGGTAGTAGAAAAGTGTTAGGAAGCTCAAGATCTATTTTAGTTCAACAAAAATCATTTTTGAAATTTCGGATAAAAAGGGAATCATATTTAGAAAAGCTATTTTTCAACTTTAAAATGTTTATTTTACATTTAAAATGAAGGGCTTAAGGAATAGATATCATAAATGAATGATTTTGAGGAGTAAGGTTTAGATTTATGAGTTTATAGTTTACTACCATGCATTTCTTTTACATTCATGCTCATATTATGTGTAGATCTTAGATTTGAACTCGAATAAAAATAGTAGAATTCGTATCTTGACAAAACCTATATTTAAAAACCACTTTCCAAGTCTCAAAATGGAAGTTTTAGTTGAGAAAATGAAAGTTTAGTGGATATATATCATCAAGACTTCTTTTTACAAGAATCAAAGGTGATTCTAAAAGTTATTTTCAAAATAAAAAAAATTCTATTTTCGGATTTAAGCTAAGTCCTAGTTTAAAAACATGTTTTCCAACTCAAAAATGAAGTTTTTATTCAAGAAATGGAAGGCTCTTAAAATAGGATATGTAAAGGATGATTTTTTCTAAGTTTAGGTGGATTTTATCAAAACATATGTCCAAAAATAAATTTGGTAAATTCGGATCTCAACCAAGACCAATTTTAAAAACCCATTTATCAACTCCAAAACTCATGTTTTATGTGAAAAATGAAGAGTATCGGCAATAGGTATCATTAAGTAGTGATTTTTATAAGTTGAAATGAGTTTTGATGAGATTAATGTATAAAATAAGAAATAAAATCAAGATGGAAAAATTTGAGTTAGTAGTCAATTTGTGAAATTCGTAATTTTGAATGAAGGCCATAAGAACACTTATTATCCAAGCTCAAAATAAAAGTTTTATGTAATGAATGGAGTCCTTAAGTAATAGGTATCATAAATTCTTAAATTTTAATACATTAAACAAGTTTTTCCCAAAGGAATCATTCAAAAGTGGATTTTTAAAAATTCGGATTTTTGAGTAAATCCTATTTGAAAACATATTTGCAAAGTGCAAAATACAAATTTTCACGTAAAAATGAAGGTCTTAGGTAGCATATGTTATAAAGACACAATTTTAACTAAGATAACTAGAAATTCCTAAGAACGAAATTCCAAAACACAAGTGTAATGTCAAAGTTAGAAAACTAGATTTTTCATAAGTAGTTGTTATTGTGGTCCTACAAAATAAGAAGTTATAAAATTTTCTTTTAACAAAAATCATCAATATCATGCATACATTAAACTCATCACATGTCATTCATATTAGGAAATCATTTATATCTCATGTATACTTGATTTATCAAATAGAAACATTTCAAACAATTACAAAACTATTTTTCGGAAATGGAGATCGTTACCGATCAGATCTGATCCTTCTGTTTCATGACCTAAATGTTTTCAAAACTTAAAATTAATATTAGAATTAGATATATCTTTTGAAGTAGATAGAGATCTATATATAATTTGCTAAATTCCGAGTTAAAACGACCAAGTTATGACCGTTTTAAGTTGGAATTCCCTCGTAGGATGAGAATTAAGAATTTGATAGTTTGTATAAAATAGTTTGGATTAGTTAAGTGATGAAATACTTATTATGGTATTTCTTCCTTTTTAGGTGATCCCGAAATCGACGATTCCCTACCACCAAATTACTTTTACTAAGAGACCGGTGATCCAATAGCCGAGTGAGTTTTCCTCTTATTTTGTTACTTTGCTTGTGCTTGTAGCTAGTTGCATTAGGATTAGGAAAAGATAAAATTGAAATGAATTATGATATAATCTTGGTTGAACAAATGATAAGTATATCGAGGCGGGACTTGTTGTAAGATCATTGTATGAGTTAGCATAGATTTGAATTGTTTGAAATTCTCTATGATCGCTCTTA
Source organism: Combretum micranthum (assembly GCA_024138025.1). Classification (NCBI taxonomy): domain Eukaryota; kingdom Viridiplantae; phylum Streptophyta; class Magnoliopsida; order Myrtales; family Combretaceae; genus Combretum; species Combretum micranthum. Next base: position 722,774 of record JAMXBD010000427.1, on the reverse strand, counting down.
ACCTACATAATTAGCATGCCACAATTATCTGAATAAATTGTACATGTATTTCACATATTGAGTCATATTGCATAGGCTAATATACCTTTGGTGGGACAAAAGTATATTAGTGGATGGCGGGTGGGCCAATGTTAACATTAAGGATGCGAAATCGCTTAAGTTAACGGTAGTGGTGTAGGCACTTGAATTAACTATATAAAACAAGAGAAAGAGATTGGGATTATGGTTGTATGACTTATGGACCGCCCCACTCAATATTGGAATTATGGTTGCATGTCTTATGGACCATCCTAACCTCGAACGGAGGGTGTAAATCCATTCACATATGGCTACCGGAAAGTCATATGCTTGTTTGCTCATGTGTTTGTTCACGCATAGCATATGGATGAATTATAACTTCCTTGTTATGGTAAGAAATTAAGAGAACTCTCACTAAGCTAGTGTAGCTTATACCCTAATAAATGTTTGAATAAACAGGTTGACGGGAGAATGCTACTTGGGGACTGAGATGGTTGGAGCCGAATATAATTTCGGGATTTCGGCAAGCAAGACTGCTTGAAGATATTAGCTAGTTTTTGTGAAATGTTTGTAATAGATTGCTAGTGAAATCTTTTGATGATTTGTATCTGAAGTATAGTGAATTGTATTTCCTTTACATTGTTACTCAAGTTGTATCAATATAAAATGTATCTCTCCAATGTGTCTCCTCTATGTGTTAGACGCCTTGTGCATAATATGGAAGCCTTCGCATGACTGAGGTGGTCATTCCTAGGCTTTATATTGTGTACGGCAGACTGCGACGTTTAGGATACCCTTTGGGGCGTGACAATATTCATGTTGATTTCCTGTAATGAGCCTTATATTTGGAAAGATTTCGCATAATTAGAAGTTAGGTTGCTCGAGAGAGAAATCTAATATCATTGGAATTCGTAAATGTAGATTTAATATTAAAATGCGGAAGCTGAGACATTATATCTAATTTAGGAATTATCTTTATGTTAAATGCAATGTATTTAAGTTGAATTGTTATTAAGAGATTAGGGGAAACTCAATTTAAGTCATTAGGCAATTAATGAATCGAGAGATTCTTTGTTGTAATGTGATTCTTTTGATATTTTGAGTAACGAAAGCTACCAGGTTATTTTAAGGTTTAAAAGATTTTAAGAACTTCACGAAGAAGTTTTAATCTTGATAGTTCCACTTATATAATCATGAGATCTAATTGTCAATATAACTTGATTTCAACTTGATTAGCAAAACTCGGATTTGATCCAAGTTCCCACTATAGTGTAATATAAGTTTATGTGATTAAAGAATAATTGAGTAGATTAACTACAATTAGAAATTGGGTAAGTAGTGTTAATTGAACAATTGAGCTGAATTCTTTTGCCTAAATATTAGTTGGAGTCAATAAAAGTTTAGTAGTTAACTTTTCCTCATGGGAACGATACTCACTCATCCTCTTACTACTTGAATCAATCTAGTACACTTGCGGATGAATTTGCTTTTAAAATCATAAAATCATTTCGGATCAAGTTTTTGGCACCGTTGCCGAAGAATTGATTAATATTAAACAAATTTTGGTTCTATTAGTAATTTAGGCACACTTTACGGTTTGGTGTGTTTTCTATTTTCTTTTCAGGTTTTATGCATAGGAGTAGAAGTCGGGAACTTCTACGCATCTATCTTGAGATTGAACGTACTTTGCATTTACTGAGAAGAGGAAACAGATTAAGAGAGCAAGAACAAGCAGAAGCAATGGCAGAAGATGACACCCACAACAACCAAATTCAAGCTCTTGCTAGAGCATTGAAGGATTACACAGTACCAACTATATATGGATTCCTTATCAGAAGACCAGCAGTTCAAGCCAACAATTTCGAGATTAAGCTTGGACTCATACAAATGGTCGAAGCTCATCAGTTTGGTGGATATCCAAATGAGACATCAGATGATCACATCGCCAAGTTCCTCCAGTATTACAGCACCATTAAGATGAATGGTGTAACTGATGATGCGATTCGTTTGCAACTTTTTCCTTTCTCATTGAGGTATAAAGCTTTGGCTTAGTTCAACTCGCCACCATAAGAGTCAATCAACAATTGGGCTGATTTGTCAAATAAGTTTCTGAGGAGATTTTTCCCACTAGCAAGGACAGCTAAGTTGAGAAATGAGATAACAAATTTCACCAAGTTACATGGTGAATCATTATATGAAGCTTAGCCAAGATGCAAGGAAGCGATCAGGAAGTGTCCTCATCATGGACTGCCTAACAATCTCCTCATAGAGATATTCTATTTGAGTTTAAATGAGACCTTAAGATCATTGGTTGATGCTACTTTAGGGAGTGCATTGATGGGGAAGAGCTATGATGAAGCTGGCTCATTAATAGAAGAAATGGCATCCAATGCCCACAATTAGAGTTATGAGAGGACTAAGTTAAAAGTAGTAGCTGTGCAGGATAATGAAGCAATGTCTCAACTTATAACTCAGATTTCAGCTTTGATAACTCAGGTGAGTAAACTTACTACTTTAAATTCAGTTACTCCTAATCAAGTTTTGTGTTGTGAAATTTGTTCAGGTCCACATCTGTTAAATGAATGTCCTCAAACTAACTTGCCAGCTTCATCAAGTGGGGAGCAGATGAACTATCTTGGAAATTATCCAAGAGACAATCAAGGACCATTCTCAAATACATACAATCTAGGATGGGCTAATCACCCGAATTTCTCATGGAGGAATGAAAATAATGTTTATAGACCACCACCTGGATTTCAAAGACAAGGTCCTATGAGAAATGCTCTTCCACCACCCCAACATCAACAACAAAACCATCCTTTAATTGAAGATCTGATGAAGAACTTCATGCAACAAACAGATATGTTGATGAATAATCATCAAGCTACCATCAGAAATCTTCAAGGATAGATAAGTCAGATTTCTCAACAAATCAGTAGTAGACCATCAAGACCCTTACCTAGTAAGACTGAGGAGAATCCTAAAGGAGTGAATGCTATCACTTTAAGGAGTGGTAAGGAGGTGGAAATTCCTGATAGGAAGGTTGAAGAGAAGGAAGAGGTTCAGGTTAAAGACAAGGGGAAAAGGAATTTAGAGGAACCAATTCAAAGTTCACAATATGTGAAACCATATGTTCCTCTAGTTCCCTTTCCAAGAGGGTTGAAGCAACAAAAGCTGGATGAGCAGTTTGCTAAATTTTTGGATGTGCTAAAAAATCTATAGACAAATATTCCTTTCTTGGAAGTGAGATGCCATCCTATGCCAAGTTCATTAAGGAATTGTTATCTAAGAAGAGGAGTGTAAGTCCCGGAAAATTTCAGTAAATAATTCTAAGATGAACTTTGAAAATAAACCCTAAAAATCACCCCAAATTAAAACCGAACTTCGACTAGTCCTAAATCACGAACGAATCCAGAAATTTCACAATCTTGAGGGAAATAAGAATTCTTAAAAACAAAATAAGAACTCAACATACTTCAATTCCAAAACCACTACGTGCGACAAATTCTATATGTAACTCCGACATATAGAATCGGGTAATATGAAGCCTCAAAACAAATTATTAAAAAGTAAATAATGATTAACCTTCGGAAATAAAACTCAATTCAAAGAATTCTGAAAACGTCGAGAGATATTAAATACTTACAAAAATAAAATTTAAAATAAATTTCTCAAACTAAATATGTCGTGTAAACATAAAAACGTCTGTTTCTAAATTGGCAAAGACCTAAACTGGAAAATCACCCAGAAACCATAAGTGGAATACAATAGTTTAAGTCCGGCAATCTAGCGCCCTTAACCCTAGAGGCCGATGTGTAGTTTAAGCTTATAGAATAGCTCGTACCCTAGAGGCTGATGTGTAGCTTAAGTTTATAGAATAGCTCGTAGTAATACTAGTTGGCTTAAAAATATCAGATTGATAAATTTTTGACTTATTTCGAACCCGTTCGGATACAAACTTCGAAAAGCGTGTCACAGGGCTCAAGATATAAAAAATATACCATTAGTACCATTAGACTCGTAATTTCATAAGATTTCCAAATATATCAGTTATACAATTTTTCGGGTTATAAAAGTTATAGTTATGACCTTTTATCGTATTTTCATTACTACTGGTAATTAATTAGTCTTTTGCACTATTTACTTTTATTTCATTACACAATTTTATTATTCTTATAAAGCCTTATATTTTTTTATAAATATTTTATATATTATAGAAAATTCTGTTTTTCTAAAATTTAGTTAGTTTCGGGTTTTTACGGGATCAAATTCTATTTAAGACCCAAACTAAAAATAAAATAAAATAATTTAATAATTGAAAAATATTTTTATTTCATAAAGTAATTTTTTAGAATTTTTCGAGCTATAAAAATATCATTTATAGCCCATATTCGCGTATTTTGATCATACCGGTAACATATTTATTAAAATACTAAAATATTTCAAATAATTATTTAATTTTATTTATGAAAATTCTGCCACTTATTTAAAAATATTTTTCCTAATTTTATTTTGTATTTTCTTAATAAAAATCACTTTTTCCAACCCTTACTTCAAGTACACCTTACACATATCACTTCCTTTTCACTTCAATCTTTCTACACTTTATCCCACACTTCATGGCAAATTTTGACCCCCTTTATGGCTGCCTTGACTCTTGAATTACTCCAAAAATTAATTAAAATAACCCTCTTTCAATCCTTCTTCAAGAAGCTACATTTACACATTAATTATATAATTCAATTTCAAGTCAAAATTCAACAAATTCCCTCTCTCTCCTCTCTCCTCTCTCCACTTTCACATGCAGCCCTCCCAAACTTGCTACCCTTGTTTTATTTTTTTTTCTTTCTTTTATTCATTTAATACACTCATTCTCTCTCTCTCTTTCATTTATACCTTCAAACCTTAACCATTCTTTACACTTTTCTCTCTCTTTTTCCTCTCTTTCTTTCTTCTTTCTCTCTTGTTCTTACAAGGAACCAAGCTGCCCCTATTTCTTCTATAAGCTTCCCCACATATTTCTTCAAGATTCTTGAATAAAACTCTTGTCCAAAGTAACCATAGGTGATATAGGCAAAGTATAGTGAGAGTTTCATGCATCAAATGGCATTCTATTAGCTTAAAAGCTAAGGATGATGATACCAAAATGAAACACTCCACTTCTCTATGATTATTCTCTTGTATCATTCTTATTTTCTTGTTAAAAGTAGTTATAGTTTATAGATCTAACTTTTCGTAGCTTTGATTTTTGTTTATGCTTTAGATCTTATTATTTGAGTTATTATTATTGCTTATGATTTATGCATATATTCATTATTCTCATAACTATCTTAGTGTTCATGCCTTTAAAACTAGTGTAGTAAACTAGATCTAGTGTTTTGAGTTCATAAATGCATTAGACTTTTGTTTTATGTTCATAAACAACTTGTAATAGCATGATGATAGTAGGAAAGTTTTAGAAAACTCAAGATCTATTTTATTCTCAACAAAAATCATTTTTGAAAATTCTGATGAAAAATAAACCATATTTAGAAAGTTATTTTTCAACTTCAAAATGTGTATTTTTCATTTAAAATGAAGGGCTTTGGGAATAGATAACATAAATGAGTGATTTTGATGAGTAAAGTTTAGATCTATGAGTTTATAGTTTACAACCATGGATTTCTTTTATATTTATGTTCATATTGAGGGTAGATCTTGGTTTTGAACTCAAACAAAAATTGTGAAATTCGTATTTTGGCAAGACCCCTATTTAAAAACCACTTTCCAAGTGTCAAAATGAAATTTTTACTTAAGACAATGAAGGTTTAATGTATGTATATCATCAACACTTCTTTTTACAAGAATCAAAGGTGATTTTCAAAAGTTATTTTCAAAATAAAAATTCATTTTCGGATTTAGGCCAAGGCATATTTTAAAAACATGCTTCCAACTCAAAAATGAAGTTTTTATTCAAGATATGAAAGGCTCTTAAGATATGATATGTAAGGAATGGATTTTCATAAGTTTAGATAGATTTTATCAAAAGATATGTCCAAAAATAAATTTGGTAAATTCGGATCTCAACCAAGACCAATTTTGAAAACCCATTTATCAACTCCAAAACTCATGTTTTATGTGAAAAATGAAGGGTATAGGTAATAGGTATCATTAAGTAGTGATTTTTACAAGTTGGAATGAGTTTTGATGAGATTAATGTATAAAACAAGAAATAGAATCAAGATGGAAAAATTTGAGTTAGTAGTCAATTTGTGAAATTCGTAATTTTGAATGAAGGCCATAAGAACACTTATTATCCAAGCTCAAAATAAAAGTTTTATGTAATGAATGGAGTCCTTAAGTAATAGGTATCATAAAGTCTTAAATTTTAATACATTAAACAAGTTTTTCCCAAAGGAATCATTCAAAAGTGGATTTCTAAAAATTCGGATTTTTGAGTAAATCTATTTGAAAACATATTTGCAAAGTGCAAAATATAAATTTTTATGAAAAAGTGAAGTCCTTAGTGGTTATGTATGGTTAAGCCTTAATTTTCTAAGTATCAAATGATTTTTCCTTAAAGGAATCACTCAAAAACTAAGTTTTACAAAATTCGGATTTTGGAATCAACTCTACGTAAAGACATGTTTACAAAGTGTAAAATGGAAATTTTTATGTAGAAATGAAGGTCATAAGTAACATATATAATGAAGATTCAATTTTAACAAGGATAATTATATTTTCTTAAGAAATAAATCCAAAACAAATGGAAATGATCAAAGTTAGAAAACTAGATTTTTCATAAGTAGTTGTTATTGTGGTCTTGCAAAATAAAAAGTTATAAAATTTTCTTTTAGCAAAAATCATCAAGATCATGCATACATTAAACTCATCTCATGTCATTCATGTTAGGAAATCATTCATATTGCATGTATAGCTAATCTATATAATAGGAATATTACAAACATTTACAAAACTATTTTCGGAATTGAAATTGCTACTGTTCTGATCTGATCCGACTTTTTCGAAGCTCCAAAGTTTTCAAAACTTAAATATAATATTATAATTAGATAAATCTTTTGAAGTAGATAGAAATCGATATATAATTTGCGAAATTCCGAGTTAAAATGACCAAGTTATGCCCGTTTTAAGTTGGAATCCCGCTTAAGACGAGAATTACGAATTTGATAGTTTGTATAAGATTGTTTGGATTAGTCTGAGTTGAAATACTTATTAAAGTATTTCTTCCTTTTTAGGTGATCTCGAAATCGATGATTCCTTACCGCCATATTACTTTTACTAAGAGACCGGTGATCCAATGACCGTGTGAGTTTTCTTCTTATTTTGTTATCTTGTTTGTGCTTGTAGCTAGTCGCATTAGCATTATAGGAACAAGATAAAAATCGATATGAATGGGGATGGGATATATGATGAGACTATGATGAATGTATGCCAAGGAATACTAAAGCATATCGAAACCACGATTTGATTGGATAACTTCACTGTTCATATTATTTTTGTTATATGTATGATATTGGTTTGTCACTCTAAAGAATGTATGAATATTTTGACCTAAGCAAAAATTAAATTGGTCATGCATCGCATCGGACATATTGCATTTGGTAGCGTGCTACTCCTACACAGGTCGATCAGTATGGTTCGATGATGACTCGTTTGGATAACAAGGCCGGTATTGAGCTCATTCATGGGAACTAAGGCGCATCGGGGATGCATTCCATGTGTGAGCCTAGCCGAGTTGAGTGCTATGAGCCAAGGGCTTGGGGACTAGCAGCGGTCATGTAGACTTTAATACCATCCCTAAACCAAGACACAGAGGGCGTAAATTTGTTCAGTGTATGGATTCCGAATACCAATACATAATTGTTTGCTCATGTGTTTATTCATGCATAGCATATGGATGATTATAACTTGCTTGTTATAGAAAGCTAGTGTACCTTATACCCCAATAGATGTTTAAATGAATAGGTTATCTCAAGAATGCTAAGTGGGGACCGTGATGGTTGGAGCTGAGAATGATTCAAGGATTTCGGCAAAGAATAAGAATGCTTGAAGTTATTAGCTAGGTTTTATGATTTACCTTGTAATAGTTTTATGTAGTAAAATCTTTTGATGATTGTAATTGAAGTATAATGTTTTGTATTCGGAGCATTGTAAATTGAAATTCCTTTACATTGTTACTCAAGTTATATCAACATAAAATGTATTACTTCGATGAGTCTCCTCCATGTGTTAGACGTCTTGTACATAGTATAGAAGCCTTCGCATGACTGAGGTGGTCATTCTTAGGCTTTAATATTGTGTATGGCGGACTGCCACGTTTAGGATACCTTTCAGGGCGTGACAAGGAGGATAGATGGAAGTGAGCCGGTTATTCTTACAAGAGAGTGCTCTATGATTCTACAACAGAATTTGTCTAGCTTGTCTGTAAAGCAAAGATATTAGGGAAGTTTTGATCAGGGAAATCTAATCTACCCAATGTAGGTTTTGTGCAAAAATAGTATATTTTTTTGTCTTTATGTGGAGTTTTGTTCAAACTCTACCATAAGAGGGGTAGCTGTCAACACCCCATTTTTGCCCCACTTGAAAAATATATATATAAATTCAAAATTCAAAAAAACATAAAAATTGTAAAAAGGTAGAAAATTCAATAAGAATTGAATATTGTCAAAACACAAAAAAAAACTAAGTTAAAAGAAAAAGTTATTAATTAGGTAAAACCTCATTTTTAGTAAATAAGATTTTTAATTAACAAAAAAAATTTGGAAAAAGGAAAAATATAAAGAAAATTCATTTAGAGCTTATTTTTTTGTCTTACAATATTTTAGGCTACGTTTGAAAATTAATTCAGATGTTAGGCTCGTATCAATTTTGGATAATTTTTATTGAAATTGCAATTTAGCCTAGTTCGGATTATAAACCCCTGAATTTTTGGTACTCTTAGAAAATAATCTTAGAGTTACACACCAAAATTGAAACCCTCAAAATGGACCAAAGTTAAAATCGAATTCTAGAAAAGATCAAATACGGAATTTCTTAACCTTAAGAAAGAGAGGACGTTCAAAACAACAAAATGGAAAATCCAATAATCTTTTAATTCAAAATCCATACGTGAAACAATTCCTCTATCTTATTCCTAACACGTAAATCGAGATGCTATATCCAAATAACACTCAATGACAAAATACTAAAACCTTAAACCCTTTAATGAATTTTAGAATAAAAATTTTCAATTACCACCAAAAGTCAAATAGAGTCAACACATAACCCTATACTCGACTAAACAATCCTGAAAATTGTTAAATACTAAATAAATCGTAAAAATAAAGCAAAAAACTTAAATTTTGAATCAAAAATATAAAATATTCATAAATCATAAAATCCTATAATCTTGCGAATAAATCTTAAAACCAGATACCTAAAAGTCAATTAGGCCAACAACAAGCCCTAGTAAAACTAGATTCGATGATCCCATGCTCTTAGCCCTAGAGGAATGAAATTGAATTAATCCTAGACTATAGTCCATAACAATATAGTGAAGCTTAAAAATATCATATTCGTCAAAATTTAGTTTATTCATTTCAGACTCGAACTAGATCAGATTTCGAAAACTGTGGCTCAATGCATAGAATGGTAAAAATATTCTGATAACATCATTAAGCTTGTAATAATATAAAGATTCTAAAAATATTAGTTTTATAATTTTTTGATAACTAAAATGTCAGATATAACTTATCTACGCGTATTTTCCTTACTATCGGTAATTTATTTGTCTTATTTACTATTCATTGTACTATTTCTACTATTCATTACTATTCACCTATATCTACTTTTTCTTACGCTCTACTATATATATTTTTTACAATTTTCATTTCCAATACTATTTTATATCTTTCATATCTTACATATTATTACTTTTTATTACAAAAATTACAAATCAATAAACTCTCTCCCTCTCTTTCTTCCAAAATCGGTGCCCTATCCCCTCTCTTCGAACTTATTTTTTTCTTTTTTATTTTGTTTAATTACAACTAATTTCTCTCTACATTTATCTATAAATAGCCCTTCCGTCCTTCACTTCTTATACACTGTTCTTTTACCATAACAAAACTCTACCAAAGTCATTTCTCAACTTCTCTCTTTAATTTTCCTCTTTAAAATTCCCTTCTTGACTCCCTCTTATTTTTGTAAAACTATCATTTACATACCACTGTAAATCCTTCATTTCTTCTTCAACCAACAAATAACCTTAGGTAAAAATTCCTATAGTAATTTTTATGTTCATGTAACTTAACATGACTATAGTGTATATTTTCTAAACCCATGGGAGTTGAGAAAGCAACAATATGTTCATGTTTTGTTCTTGTTCATGCAAAATTTTATTATTGTATTGTTATTATGTTATGCTATATTAATCTTGATTCTAATCTAACTCTTACATGTTATTAAATATATTTAAATATGTATATATATATTTCTTAGAGTATATAAGCTCACTAACATAACTTTTATTTGTACATGCTTTGCAATTTATTTATTTATTTCATGTAATTTTATGAAAACTATTCTTTTTAGTCTTAAACTTGTCCACATCAAGTCAAAACAATTTTCTTTTCTTTTACAGGACTTACCCATTATTTAAGTCCGGGGAGCCCTGATAAAGATTGTTTACAAATTTTATTTTTAAGACATCACTAGAATTATGCATATAATATGAGCGTATGTATGTATTAAAAAGGATTTTTCAAACTATATATATATATATATATATATTTATGTGTTTGCTATAGAATTTTTGGATGAAATAGAATTGAGAAAAATTACAAATTGAGGCTGGAAATTTCATGCTAGAGTTGTACCGACCCATTCTCAAACCTAAATGACTTCAAATGTTAAAAATAACATAAAATAGATATATCTCTTCGAGTAGGTAGAAAATATAAACATATATGTGAAATTCCGAGTTAAAATGAGCAAGTTATAACTATTTTAAGTTGGGATTTCACATAATCCGAATTTCGACAAAAATAATAAAATAGAATTAGAAAGTTGGGTATAACCTCTATGAAATACTCACTCCAGGTATTTGTTTTACCTAGGTGACGAGGAATACAAGACTTCCATTCTCGAGGATTACTACAACTAAGAAGATTGAGATATGGATGGGTGAGTTTTCCCTCTTGATTTCATTACGTTGCTTGTGCTTATAGATAGTTGCACTAGATCTATAGGCACAAGATAAAATGAACATGTATGGGGTATGGATTTATATGTATATGCTCTTATGTACGTATGACAATGGATGCTAAGCATATCGAAACACACAAATAATTGTTTAAGTACATCGTTAAAATTACATGTTGGTTATGTGTGCATGATGTTTGTTCGATCACCTTTAAGTATATCTTAATCATACTCCGCTTCAATATAAATTAAATAAACGTGCATTGCATCCATCGAGTCACATATCAAAAGCTGCTACTCCTACGCGAAGAATTAGAAAATCTGAGGCCAAGATAACCTATTGCCATGCTCATTCTTAGGAAACTAAGGCATATCGAGGATACATTCTAAGGATGAGCCATGTCGATAGATTGTTAAGGGTAGGGTATACCCGAGGACTAGCAGCAGAAGATCATGAAGACCTTCAACTACCATTCCCTAACCCTCGATACGGAGGAGTAAATTCGTTCTATATATGGTTTGCGGATAACCATATATATTTGTGCAATCATGTGATTGTTGCAAAGCATGCATAACATATGTGTAAAAATTAATAAACTTGCTTGAAATCATGGTGCGAACAAAATGGAATATCTCACTAAGCTCATTGTAAGCTTACACTGCCATAGGCTTTTGTTGAAACAGGTATGTTTGTGGTTACGTTCGAAGATTGGAATATTAAGGAAATCATTGGCGAATCTTTAAACTCTTGTGGAAGGAGTGGAAACATAGAATGGATTTACTTTCATGAAATTTCTTTCTGACTTATGTATAATATGTTAATGTTTTAGAGATTACTAGGAAGTGTATTTGTGTAATCCTGAAGACATTAGCAGGGGTATGCTTGAAAGAATTATAATTGACCTTATTTATGTTAATATCGAGTATTCTTCTTACCTTATTATTCAATTGTTATCAAAAGAAATTGCATTACTCCAATGCATTCCCTCTGATGTGTTGTAGGCCTTATGCATGATATGAAAGCTTTTGCATGACTAAGGAAGTCATTCCTAGGCTTTAATATTGTGTATGGTAGACTGCCACGTATAAGATACCCCTCAGATGTGACACAAATTGTTTAAGTATATTTTTTGTGGGAAAATACACCAAAAGCCAAATGGCTCAACTAGTTTAAGGCTTGGGCGTGTAAGGAGAAGGCAGGGTTCTATCTACGTGAACTACAAAAAAGGGAGGTTTTAGTTTTTAGCACGTGCAACGCAGGTGTTAGCCGAGCTTTATGCCCCTCGGAAGGCAATCGCGTGTATCCCACACGTGTCGCCCTCCTCATTTACCTCGACCGCCATTTTTAGCCATTCGGAGCTCTAACGAGCTCCATTTTAGCTCACTTTGAACTCCTTTTTCATTGGAGAAGATCAAGGATCGACCCTATAACGTATGTTCACATTAAATCATCTACCAATTTGTTTTTATAAACAAAATCCAAATCCAAATTCGTAACGCCCCTGATGTTCCAAAATTCATAACTCCCCAACCTCCTCAACTTCGTACAGGCTATTAGTGGCCGCACATGCTTCGTGCCTCCTTTTTCCTTGTTCATCCCTATAAGAAGGAACACTAGGAAAAAATAGGGAAATCGAAGGTAAAAAAAGTTCGAAAAACACTTCCGGAGCTCCTCTTCCAAACACAACTACCATGCATTCTAGAAACCACCACCACCATAAGTTTTTCTCCTAATTCTTAAGCTACAATCTATGAGAACAGCCAGCCTCCTTCAAAATTTATGAAAATCACCATGAGTTTCGCAAAACCACCACCACAAACTCATCAAATCCCCTCCTTCCCAAACACAACCAAATACAGATCTCCATTCCCCATAACATAAAATCTCTTAACCTAAAACCACCTAACTCGCCACCATCACTTTCCAGCCATCATTCAAACCCAGCCGCTTTTGAAATCACTTCGCAGCTCCGTAACCAAAACCAACCCCAATCCATCTACTAGAGAGAGAGAACATCAATTTCTCTTTGTTTTACAGGTCTGAGAATTCCAATCAACTGCATTTATGATCTACCATATAACTCGATCAATTTCGATGCCCAAATTGAATTTACGCAGTATGTCTTCCTCTTAGGAATGCAACCAAGACGGGTATACTAAAACCCGAACCCGAACTCAATACCTAATAGGATTCCCAAAATCAGTCCCAAACCCTATAGGGTTTTTGTCCATGAACTCAAAACTTGCTAGGCAAACCTTATAGGGTACCCGAACCCGAAACCCGATATAAAATTAGAATCATTATACAATAAACTATTTAAAAATGTCATTATAATTTTCTTTTCTTATTTTTCTATTTCTGATCCGTTCCCACTTTATAGGCCAAGAAAAAAACTCTTATCATTACTCATGTAATCCTTTTTATAAAATCCCAACCATTTTCATGGGAAGAAAATCATTGAATGAAATGGTACGACAACAGAAGTGAGAGGCTTAAATTTGAGAAAAGTGAGCCAAGACCAAGACTGAAAGTGAAGACCATAGAGTATTAGTCTACTACCCAAGGGTTTCTTACTTTTTCTAAATGATTATATAAAAGAGAAAAAAATAACTTCAAAATTAATGGAGCACAGCTGGTTAATTTCAAAGATTGAGGCTAAACATAATATACATTTATATTTTTAAACGGGTTCGGGTTTCTCAACGGGTTTTATGTTTGTCCCAAAACCCATCACAAAACCCTATAGGGTTTTATTATTGATCCCAAAACCCATCCCAAACCCTATAGGGTATTACCCTATAGAGTATTTATCGGGTTGAGTGGGTCGACTACTCTATAAAAACCTGCCCGCTTGCATCCTTACTTCCTCTGCTTAATCTGTTTTGTCATTGCCTTAGTCTAGTTTGATAGGTTCGTTTTGTTTTATCTAATGAATATAATTTTAATAGAAAAATAGTAGTAATAAAAAAGTATAATAAAAAAAGTATAAAAATATATATAAATAGACTTGGAAATAAAAAATATAATATAAAAAAGAAAGAAAAGAAGAAATATATATATATAATTTGTGTGTGTAATAGTATATGATAATATGATAAATAAAAATAGAATATTAAATAAAACTTTTAGCATTTAGTTTTAGCATGATTAGTAAATAAGTTTTAGGATAAATCATGAAAATCAACAGAAAAATATGAATATAATTTCAGAATTATTATCCTAATAATTGTTTTCGATAATCTATGCTAAATTTGATGCATGCCATTCAATGATATTTGCAATTGAATTATTGATATGATATCTTTTTTTCTTATCAAAAACTAAAAAAAAAAATATTCTCTTGTACCCTTGTATATATTTTTAGTATAATATTATAAAAAGAAAGAAAATGTTGTATTAGCTTATATATAATATCACTTAGTTATTTTATAAAAATACCGAAAAAACAAAATAAATGGGGTTTTCCAAAATTAGATTGTAGGAATTTTCAAAAAACGAAAAATAAAAATTAGTTCCCTTTTAGGATTTTCCAAAAATAAAAAATCGATTAATAACTTAAACTTGGTGGTTTTCAAAATTACAAATTAAAAATTTTACAAAATTCAAAACGAAGTAAGGGGACCTGATTCCGGCTAGTTGATACATAAGCACCTACAATGCGATCACAAAAATAAAAAAACTTTTAGGATCCTTTTTCAAACAAAAATAGAGATATATATATATATATATTTGTTGTAAATATGTAAATCCCTTCTTATAAAAAAGACAAAAAATTTGAAAAATCCAAAATTAACCCTCTTTTTATCTATATATTCAAGATTTTTAAAGCTTATCCAAAGCCTAGATAGGCGTTTAGGTTTTAAAGTAGCAGCTCTCGGGTCCATTAATTTCCGGTTTTTCACGTAGATCAGTAGTCGAACTAGAAATCAAATCACCCATTTGATTTTTGGTTCACCCTTTTTCTAGCTTTAGCTGGTGGCGACTCCAAATCAAATCAATTTGCAAAAATCGGGCTTTTTACAAAAACCTTACTAGTTCCTTATCGAGTGATCCATGTCAAATGAGTCGGGTTTGATATGGATTAGGATCTTTAAGAGAATATGATAAAAATTCAAGCTCGACAATAAGCACATTTTGGATTATTGGAATCCAAATAATGGAGATTTATGCCCTCTCTTGGGGGTTGAAGGAATAATTTCAGTCATTCATGCCCAGGAAAACTGAGAACTAAGGAAGGGGATACTTTCTCAACTTAGAGCATTTAGCTCATTGCTTCCTCAACACAGTGCATTCAATACATTGCTTTTAGCTCGTAGCTTTCAGCTATTTCATTTTGAAACTCATTCATACTGAAACATAACCTCAAACTTCCTCTTAACAATAACTAAGGATGGAGGATTTTATCTTCAAGCCTGTTTTATTGAACATAGCCTCTATCTTCCCTTTAGATATAAATAAGGAGGGAGGACTTCAATTTGATCCTTAGATATAACTAAGAAGTGTTGAAAAATAACCTCTAACTTCTTCTCTGACATAGCTAAGGAGGGAGGATTTCCTTTGAAATCCATTTTATCTAACATGGCCTCTAACTTCCCCTTAGAAAACTAAAGAGTGAGGACTTCATTCTAAAACTCATTTATGCTAAAACTTAAATCTCATTTTGTATATACATATATATTGTCAACATAACCTCCACTTCACCTTAGAACCTCAAAAACTCACCGAATACTAATACTCCTCGGCCAATACCCACATAAGCGACATCCTTCAGTGCCAATTTGCTCTTGGGATATTGAAAATCCTATGGTATCTAATTGGAGAAACAGATCCACTAACTTTGCTTAAGACTACCACAAAATCGACATGTTAGCACGTGACATGAATATCATGCTAATGCAAGTATGTTGTCATGCACTGCATGTTCGTTTAATTAAATATATATAGCATTAAGTCCTTTCATTATGTGATCAATCGATTAACAAATACTCATCAATAACCATAATCCAACCATTACAAGCAATATATTATCACTTTCACTATTAATTTTTATCAAATAATATAATCATTAAACGACATACAATTACCCTATCCCCACACATAGTTAGTTATGTTTTATCTTGAGATAGGTGCAACTAAGTTATAATCACAAACAAGGTAATAAAGTCAATGTTAACCATCTAACATCCAAGCTAGGTTTTAACAATCTTCTAGGAAAAACCAACTCATCCCCACTACCAACATCCAACCATCATTAATAATATCATCAATATCAAATCATCAACATCACCTTCATATAAGGAAACCAAATAGAAATACAATATTTGCTAAGGCTAATGCAAAGAATATATCAAAACAAACATATATTCAAGAAATTAAATCCATTTTAACACCTTATTTGATCAACCTAAGTAGGAACCCCACAATAGCTGTGAAGATCACCCTGCCAAAATACGGACAGTTCTTTATTGTTTGTCAAAGTATCTCTTTTCTCTTTATTTATAATCCATTCATTAAAGAAACATCATCACATCATTCATATACAAAAATACCCATTTCCAAAGGAAAAACACATTTGAAACAACATATTATTCATATAAATTGTGGTTATCCCAACATATCATTCTAATCTAATTATTAGCTATTAACCCATTTTAACTTAATCCTAACCAAATTGATTAGAATTAATCATTTAATTCAATTACTAAGTCATTTTGATTAAACTTAAACAATTTAATTTGTTTTAGCCTACTAAAGTCTATTTGCACAAGTTGAACTTAACATTGATTAACCAAGTTCATTTTATATCTGAGATTCATATTAACTTAAGTCGATGTTGACTTAATCTTAACCAAGTTGACTAAAATTAATCAATTTAATTCATTTTAATTCATTCAAGTTCATTTAGTCAAGTTAAGCCTAAGTTTATTAGCTAATTTCATTTTATACTTAACTACACACATTTAACAAGCAAACATAAGTTTTCAACTTTGTTTGGAATATGTAGTAGCCAGAATCAATCAAAATTTAGGCCTTGATACTTTTATAATTTGCAAAAAATTAAAGCATGAAAGTTGTAGATCTCTTTTTAATCTTTCTATTACATTTTGAATCACCTTAATATGAGGTTGGATGAAAAAGTTATGATCAAGATACGAAACAATGTCGCAGTAGGGAAAACGAAACAAGCCGTTTTAATGGTTGTTTCAAATTAGGGATTTTACCTAAAAATAAACCGAAAGTGAAACACCCCTCTAAATGGGTTGTTTCAAGGGCTGTTTGTTGTATACACCTCCTCAAATGAGTCATTTCAAGGGCTGTTTTAACTCAGAATCTTTATACATAAATTGAAACACCCCTCCAAACACGGTCATTTCAGACTCCCCTACTGCGCATGAATTTTCTTTGTTTCTTTTATATCTTTTACCAATTGTTACACATTTTACTTTCATCAAAACATCATCTAAACATCATATAAGATAATTTCCATACTTCTAACTCTTCTTTATTCATCTAACAACATCAAACACCATCAAACCCCATATCTACTATTCATCATCTTCATCACCAACTCCATACATATCAAGGATCAAACTAACATATACAAACATAAGCAACAACTAAAATAAAGTAAAATTAAAACTTATCTCTTTTAGATATCATAAATCTCTCAATTCTTCTTTGTCTCTACTTTTCCTAAGCTTTTGAAACTTCCATGTCCATGGCCTCCATCTTCTTCTATGTTTTCTATTTTCATTTTCTTCTTTAATATCCTTTAAACTTGTGATCTTGAGTAGGATTTGAAAAGAAAAAGAAAAGAAAGAAGGAGAGGAAGAAGAGAAAACATAAAGACAAAGACAAGGAAGGGAAAAAGAAAAAGTGTCACGCCCCAATAGTACCTTAGTAGTAATACATATAACATGATACAGCCTGATAACCCAGACAATATCAAAGACACATATTATTAGTAGAACTACTTTGGAAAGTGACATGGTTTAACAAAACAGGATCTTTTTGGTTGCGTGATAAGAAATGATGAAAGCCAATAAAATCACAATACAATAAATAAGTCTTACTGTCTGAACAAAAACTATTACAAACCATGAACTTTCTAAGTTCTCAGATAATAGAATTGATGTACTAACACCAATTAATACATATAAATAATAGAACTATTTTCCATATTTCCAAGACTCTTCCAGCTTTAGAAACATACCGGCTCTAAGCTCCTAGAAGGCACCAACCAAGGCTTAAGTGTCATCCAAAAAGGACTGTAGGAGTGTGAGCATAAACTACGGACTCAGTGAATAACCAGAACTTATCACACAACAAGCAAGTTATTATCAATCATATGTAATGCATAAATCAAACACATAAACAATTACAAGCTTGGACAAATCAGAATCAAATAAGATGGAGATTTATGCCCTTTCATCGGGGTTGAAGGAAAACCGATCTATGAATCACCTAACCAGGAGAAACTAAGTACACAGGAAAGTCATAATCCTCACAGTTATTATCTCTTTATGTTAATGTTGTTTTAAACACTCATTTCTTGTTTTAAGCCTTAGAAACTCCACTAAGTGTTAGACATTTCACAGCGATACCATGGGCGGCGTCCTTCATTACCAGTTAGTTCCCATGGAACCAACAGAACAAAGGTAAACTCGAGTAAAACTACTAGCTTCTTGCCTAGAAAAAACCAAGTATCACCAAAGAACCGAAACTCTAACACGTAGTAGGCTATCACATAATTATAACGCAGTATGTGCAATTTATGCAATGCATGTATCATTTTACTTATGATTCCGATAATTTTTAGTCATGTTATAGTGTTCAAACTTCATTCAGACACTCAACATGCTTCACATACAGTAAATTCACAAGTCATCCATTATCACTTTTAGTTAATATTATTTGTCAAACAAAAAAATTTCAAACAGCAAGCAAAACCCATAACCCATATACACACGAGTTCATTATTATTATTGTTGTATTATAATGCAGCTAAACTACATTCACAAACAATGTAATAAGTTTGAGTTACTCACCTACTCATATTGATTAGTCGTAGTAATCGACCGGGAAATCCTCTACAGTATCGAAAATTACCTACTGAGATGAAAATATTCATCAATGATATTTACAAATAGAATATCAAATTCCTATGAGTGTCTAAGTGTCCTATGTCAATATTTGATATTATTTCTACTGTTTATATCGCTTTCTTAAAGTATTGATTCTTAGAGAAAAAGAATTTCTATTGTTTAATTCTATTAAGTTTCTTTTGATTATATATTATTTTAGAGGATCTCATTTTATCATCTAACTCTCATTCATATCCTAAGCTCATTCATAACTTATAGAGGTATTGATATGTATAATTTCTATGAATTTGTTCATAATATTTTTCTTGTAATGTAGAACTTCTAATCATGCTTTTAAAACTTGTTTTATTAAGTTTTATGTTTATAAAAGGTCTTAGAAGCATTATACATGAATTTAGACTAGATTCGATGGAATTTGAGTCTTGTTTTGTCCACTTCATTCCTAAATCCGAATTTACTATTACCATATTTATAATATTTCTAAGTTGCTGTCTTTCTTAGCCAACAATATCTAAACATTTCTAACACATCAACCATCCATCCACTTGAATTCATCAATGGATTAGCAACTTCTTCCAACCACATAACTTTCCTTCAATGCTAAACAATTCATCCTAATGTCTATGCACAAGTATAACAAAGATATGTTAATAGTTTAGAATTTACCTTGGCTTGGAATGGAAAAGGATTTCCAACTCCCTTTCTAAGCAAGAATCAAACCTATATCAAAGGTTAGATGATAAGTTTCTAACTAAATTATAAGTTAGCTACATTAACTATAATGAAAGTTTACTAATTCTAACAAGTATTCTTACCTTGTTAAGTTAGGTTCCCACTTGGCTCTTATGGTAACCAAGACTTTTTAACTTGGTTTTAGATGTTGTTGGAGAGGAGGAATTGATGTTCTTAATGTGCTTGGTATATAGATAGAATATGGGAAGTAAACTAGAAGTTTATGTTTTGTCTTACAAAGGTTTCTAAGTTATCTAAGTGGAGATGTTGCAAAGGAAAAGAAAAAGAAAGGGCTGGACGCACTTCCTTTTGTAGCTGTATTTTTTGGGTGATTTTGTGGGAGTTATGAGCTAAATTTATAGCTTACTTAAGCTTATATATATGTACTAAGGCTAGACTAAATTTTGGAGGCTAAAGAAAGTGTTTTGGGCTTAAAAAGGACTCAAACTTGCAGCTGGAATTTCCATACGAATTTGGCAACTTTGGGTAACAAATTTGGACTTTGTTTTGACAGATTTGTGGCTAACTTTGAGGGGCACTAATTGTGTTTGTTTGGTATTTAATTAATGTCATTTATATCTGCAAATTACGAGTTCCAATTGTTTGAAAAATCGAGTCAAAATCGAAGGGAATTAGAAGTTGAAAAGGTTGAAATTTCTGAAACAGTTTTTCTTGAATTTTGGACGGATTTTTATATCTGATTTTTAATTAATTGTTGGTGTTTGAAGTGTCCATTAAAAGACCTTCTATTGGTCTTTAATTATTCAAAAATATCAGCTCAAATAAGCCTAAGAATCCTACAAAAATCGGAGCTCAAATTGGGTGTGTGCTGCTATATTCTTGTTGATTTCTCCTCTGTTGCAGCTTGTTGGATCCGATTTTGCAAGAATATTTGGAGTTGTTTTGGTTGTTTATTTGAGCTGAAATTCTTGTCATTTATTGTTGATCATATTTGGAGTGTTGTCGTTGGATTATAGGTCAATTTTCTTTGGATTTTACAGCTCAAATTTTGAATCAAAGTTGGACAAGAAAGATGGAACTCTATAGCTGGAAGTCCACTTGTACTGCTGTATCACGGTAGTTCAATCCTAATTTACAGCTGTTTTACTCCTTCAATTTGTCTGAAATTCTTGTATATTAAATGTGGGTTATAGGTGGAGCTTTTGGATTGGTTGGAGTGTCTTTTTCAAGTTGAAATTGTGTACTAAATTCGGAGCAAAGTCGGATGAACATTGGTCATGCTGCAGCCGAGAAAACCAAATTCTACTGCTGCTTACTGTACTTGGGTGCTCTGTTTTCCATCCGAGAAGTGCTCTGTACATGAAGCTTGGTGGCTTCAGCTGGGAATCCAAATTGTTGCTTGTGTGATGGAATTTCATGTGCTGTGTGCGGGGAAATTTTTTTGTGCCGATCTACTGCTTCTTCAACCATTCCAACGTTCGTGACTTCACTCCAGCAAATCCACTCATGGATTCAAATGTGGCGGTTGTGTTTTAACTTTTTTTTTATTAGTTGATTAATAGTAATTAACTAAAATATTTTTACTAATATTAAATTATAAACGTATATCTATAACCGTTACGTATGAGTTTAATCTAGATAAAATTATCCAAGTTACTACAAAAACTCTAGATTATTTATATATTCAAATTTTTAGGTTAAAGTTTACACGATTAATTATTTTTAGTATTTTAACTTACATAATTAAATTTTTCAAATTCAATAAATTAAATTAGGAAGCAAGTCCTAATAGATTCAGTATTTCCTAACAAGTATAACAACGGGTTTGAAATTTTCATTTTAGATCTAGATTAATAATTATTGATCGGTATTAGTATCTATTATGTATTTATAATCCTAGTAATTCATCTTTAGATTATTGTTTTATATCTATGAGTTTTGTTATTAGATTATATCTTATCGGTTTTGAAATTTAGAGCTACTTCTAATTATATCTTGAATTATTAGTTGAAGATACGAAATCTTGTTTTTGGTATCTATTAAGGTCGATGAAATTTTTATTCGGGTTTTTCAAACTAGGAATGAGTTTATTACAACTCATAGATCTATTCTATGATTTTTATCGGGTTCTAAATTCACTATCTAATTTACGTTTTCTATTTTATTATCGTATACTATTGTGAAAAATCTCGAGGTTTACATCCTCCCCCTCTTAAAATAAGCTTTGTCCTCAAAGCTGGACATGTACCGGATGGTTCAAATAAATTGGGGTAATTCCTCTGAACTTCATCTTTTAATTCCTAAGTCATCTCTTCCATTCGAAGGTCCCATAAATTCTTAATATATCTAATTTCCTTGTTTTTAAGAGTCTGTACTTTACTATCCATTATTCAAACAGGTTGCTTTTCATATGTCAAGTTCTCCTTCAATGGGATTGGTTCCAACTCAACCACTTTATCTGGATCAGATACATATTTTCTCAAAACCGATACATGAAACACGTTATGTATACCAGACAGATTTGGAGGTAAAGTCAATGGGTAAGCTAAATCTCCTACCCTATCTAAGATCTCAAAAGGTTCAATGTATCAAGGACTTAATTTTCCTTGATTTCGTCCATGATGAAGACTCTTGATCAGATTCACTTTAAGGTGCAGATGATCTCCTTCTTTGAATTCCAATTCCCTTCTCTTCATATCTGCCCAGCTCTTTTGTCGATCTTGAGCTTCTTTCATCTTTTGTTTTATCACTGCTACCTTATCTATCGTTTCTTGTACAATTTCAGGTCCAACAGCCATTCTCTCCAAATTATCCCAAAATAATGGTGATCTACACTTCCGACTATAAAATGCTTCATATAGCGACATTTCAATACTAGAATGATAATTGTTATTATATGCGAATTCCACCAAAGGTAAGTGTTGATCCCATTTTCCTTTAAATTCCAATATACAAGACCTTAGCATGTCTTCTAAAGTCTGTATAGTCCTTTCCGTTTGTCCATCTGTTTGGGGATAATAAGCAGTACTGAACTTTAACTGCGTCCCTAACGCTTTCTACAACCCATTCCAGAATCTGGAAAGAAAGTGTGGATCTCTATCCGATACTATGCTAGCTGGTATTCCATGTAATCGAACAATCTCTTTAAGATATATCCGTGCTATCTTTTCCAGTAGATATGTCATATTGATTGGTATAAAATGTGCTAATTTAATGAGTCTATCCACAATAACCCATACAACGTCATGTCCACTACTTGTCTTAGGTAGTGAACATATGAAGTCCATAGAGATCCGATCCCATTTCCATTCAAGAATTGGTAATGGCTTCAACAATCCTCCCGGCTTTTGGTGTTTAGCTTTAATCCGTTGACATACTTCACATTTAGCCATCTGCTACATCCTTTTCATCTCGTTCCACCAATATGCACTTTTCAACTCTTGATATGTCTTCGTTTCTCCAAGATAAACAGTATATCCAGAATTATGTGCCCCCTGCATTAACTTCTGCCTTAAATCCAATTTATGGGGTACACACAGTTTGTTGCCCATTTTAAGGATTCCTACATCGTCGACTCAGAAATCCCTATATTTACCTTGTGATATATGTTGGATGATCCTTTGAAATTCCAGATCTTCTTTTTGAGCTTCTTTGATCTGTTGAAGTAAGGCAGGTTCTAAAATTAGATTTCCAAGTACAGCTTCAAAACCTTACATTGTCAATCCTAAACTCATCCTTTCAAATTCTTTGATGAGTTCTTTTTGCTCAGTTAGCATCAAGGCTACTTCTCCATAGTTTTTCCGGCTTAAAGCATCAGCAACAGCGTTCACTTTTCCTGGGTGATAATTGATACCCTAAATCATAATCCTTTATTAGCTCCAACCATCGTCGTTGCCTCATGTTCAATTCTTCTTGTGTGAATATATACTTCAAACTTTTATGATCAGTATAAATTTCACACCTTTGTCCATATAAATAGTGTCTCCAAATTTTTAGGGTAAAAACAATAGCAGCTAATTCCAAATCATGAGTAGCATAATTCATCTCATGGGGTTTCAATTGTCTGGAAGCATATGCTATTACTTTTCCATTCTGCATTAATATGCATCCCAAACCATTTTTGGATGCATCACTATATATAGCATATGGATCTTGATCATTGGGTAAGACTAATATTGGTGCTGATACTAATCTCTTTTTCAAATCCTGGAAACTTTGCTCTTGCTTCTCATTCCATTCAATTTTTTCATTTTTCTTTGTCAATTGCGTTAATGGTCTCGCAATCTTTAAGAAATCCCGCACAGCTTTTCTATAGTACTTGCTAAACCCAAGAAACTTCTGATTTCAGTAACTGTCTCAGGTCTTTTCCATTCCATAATGGCTTTGACCTTTGCAGGATCCATAGAAATTCCTTCTCCCGATACAATGTGTTCAAGGAAAGATATGCTCTTAAGCCAAAATTCACACTTTGACAATTTAACATATAATTTATTCTCTCTCAAAATCTGCAATACACTCCCCAAATGCTTTTCATGTTGTTCCTCTGATGGTGAATATACCAATATATCATCTATGAACACAATTACACAAATATCCAACAATGGTCAAAAAATCCGATTCATCAAATCCATAAATACCACAGGTGCATTAGTCAGTCCGAACGGCATAACCAAAAATTTATAGTGGCCAGATCGAGTCCGAAATGTAGTCTTAGGTATATCTTCTATCTTGATTCGAATTTGATGATATCCTGATTTGAGATTAATACGGGAAAATACTTTTGCTTCACATAGTTGATCAAACAAATCATCGAGTCTCGGTAATGGATACTTGTTCTTGATGGTTACCTTGTTCAATTCCCTAATCAATACAGAGTCTCAACGAACCATCTTTCTTTTTAACAAATAATACCGGGGCTCCCCATGGAGATACACTGGGTCTAATGAATCCTTTATCCATCAATTCCTGTAATTGCACTTTTAATTCCTTCAATTCTACAGGTGCCATTCGATACGGAGCTTTTGATACTTGTTATGTTCCAGGCATCAAATCAATGGAGAATTCCACTTCTCTTTATGGAGGTAACCCAGGTAATTCCTCTAGGTATACATCTAGACATTCGCACACAGTTCTTATAGTATGAATATCAGGTTTCTTTGGTTCTCCATCAACAGCTCCTAAAATAATATCGCCTAACTCCTCAATGCCATCATCATCAACTTCAATTGTGGTTATTTTAGCTTCACTGTCTTGAAGTATTTCTCCTTGGTACTCCTTTCTTTCTCCTCGACAATTTATAAAGGATAATGTTTTGAGGCGACAATCGATCTTAGCTTTTGCAACGGTCAACTAGGTCATTCCCAAAATAACCTCATATTTGTGCAGATCTACTACAATTAGATCAACAATTGATCCTTGATCCCCAATCTATATCGGGCATTCTTTCACTATCTCCCGAGTCATAACCATGCCTCCTGTGGGTGTACTGATCCCTAACCCTTTATTCATAGCTTCACATGTTAGACCTAGTTGTTTGACGAATACAGTGTCTATAAATGAACGTGTCACGTCGGTGTCAATCAGAGCATACACTGAATGGTCTTTCGCTTGTATTGCTCCTATTTATCAATTATACATTACATGTTATTTAGGACTTATAAAAGCATTTATTGTGCATCTAAAGTGTTCATGTCTCATACTATTGCTTAAACATAATAACATACCTGCAATGAGTCTGGTATCATCCAAATCAGCTTCATCCCAGATGTTTTCAACATCATCCTCCTCTATCTCCTCCTCATTAGCTGTAGTTCCGTGCATAGCATAGATCCTAGCTGTTCCAGTATTTTTGCTAGTATCGGCATTACCTTCTTTCTGATCCGTTAATCCAGCAACCCCTTTAGATTGTGATGATCCAGCCACTCCAGTACCCCTTTGAGGATAGTAAGTTGATATATGACCGACCTTCTTATAGATAAAGCAAGTCGCACTTGCTAGTTTTGGACATTTGGCAACATTATGTCCACTTTCACCACAATAAAAACATCTATGTTGTAGATGTGGGCAATCTCTTGGGTAATGAGCACCCTTGCATTTCCAGCAGATAACATTACTTCTCCCGGTATTTCCACTTTTGGCATTTCTAATTGGCTTAAAGAATCTCCCTTTCTTAGGAGCAATACTTGTTCCCACATTATCTTAAATTCTTTTTCCAAGTGTTTGTCCCTATTTCTTATACCTTTCCACTTCATATTTTCTAGCGTGTTCTATCACTCGTGCCTTCTCTACCATAGCAATAAAATCAATAATCTCAAATTCAGCAAGCCTTCTTTGGAAATGGAGCTCTAATCCAGCCATAAAAGTTTTCCTTTTTAATTCATCATTGTCTTTGTATGCGTCTGGGGCAAATTGCAGTAGTCGATTGAATTCATGTTCATACTCATCAACCGTCTTACTTCCTTTGGTCAAATTCATTAAATCAGTACTATACTTTGCTTTCAAGCTGCCAGGGTACTCCTTCAGAAATTCCCGTTTGAAAACTCCCCATGTTTTGGGATGTGGTAATCCTCTTTGCTTCGAATCCCACCATATTCTTGCCCTTAATCGTAGAAAGTAGGTTCAATATGGTACCTTAAGAGCTTCAGGAATCTGAAACACATCAAATGAATTCTCAATCTGGGATAACCAATCTTTTGCTTCTTCTGGTTTTCCCGGCATTCCCTTAAAGTATCTGTTACATTTTATAAATTCAGGTAACAAATTCCTTTATGGTCTCCAAGGTGGTGGAGGTGAAAATTCATGATCATATCGGGGTGGTCCTTGCACTTCAGCTGCAGATTCAACATGTCATTCTTGATTTCTCGGTTCTTCCACATGTGGTTGAACCGATGCAACACATTCCTCATTTCTCCTAGCCGATGTTTGAGGCATAGGTGGTGCGTTAGCAGGTGGTGCTACAGGTGGTATTTGTCTAGCTTGCAAGGCTTGTAAAATTAAGGTGTTCTGTTATTGAATTGCTTGCAAAATAGTCTCTAAGCGATTAGGTTGTGGTGCCGATTCATTATTAAGAGGATTCATTTGTACTCTTGCAGGTCTTCCCCTTCTACCTCTCGTTTCCGGCACTCTACCATAAATTACATATAAGGTAAGTCTCATTTATTGTAACCATTTCTTATTCAAGTTATTTATGCTCCTTACTGCACTTTTCATGGAGTATCTCATGCATGTGTAAATCTTTCATAATTTAAAATACACATGATACTTTCGTAACATGAGCATACTTTATTTACTAACTTCACTCACATTTACATACACACATGATAACATAGATATATGTACATCAAAACATACTTATGTTTCATATTAGTGCCATATGTACAACATCAAAAATTGCACTAACTGTCATAACTAATACTAAGTGCACCACATCATATAAGAGTTCCTAGAGTTAATGCTTTATATATAACATCAAAATTTGCACTAACTATCTTTCTACTAGATCATCAAAAGAGCATCACCATAAGTCATACATATTTAGTCTAATTATAACACATAAAATAGTATTCTCTCAACTTAACTCTCTAGGGGCTGGGGTAAAGTGGTCTCTTGCCCTTATCTCGGGCATCCAACTGTGGGTACTCGTCCTGATCACTGGAGTCGCTGCTGCTCAACTCATGGATCTCAACATGCTGTCCAGGTGGAGCTAAACTAAGCTCAGACCCATCAAGTTGTACTCCCTGTGTCTTTGGAGCTTGCTTAACCTCATGTACAAACACTGCATCCTCACCACATATCCAACCTCCATGTGGCACTCCTTTCCATGTACCATATTTGCTAAAGGTACTATGTGTGGAATCCAAGAATTCTAATTCTTATGGAATTGGCATGCTACTCCTTGTCCTGGTCTTCTTTGTCCTGTCAGTATTTTCTTCCAAATCTATACTGGCTACACCTCTTTTATTTGACCTCCTCCCCCGTCCTCTAACTGGTAATACCGTATCTTGAGTAATCCCATGAGAAAAAAGTGTCACAAAAATCATAAGGACTCTGGGCATCTGGCTCAACTGTCGGTATAATGGCAGGTCAACTCTGTAATACCTCCTTAGGAAACTTGCAATTACTGAGATGATACATCATTCACTCATCAGTGCACGGATCAGTACTACGTACACCAATGTGATCCTCCCTAAAATCATGAGCATATATCCAACCTTTGCCAATATACTCCCATATCTTGAAATCTGGAAGGGACGGCCTCCTGGAATTCACTGATACTATAAACACTACATTATCTATTTCTATTGCTCCACCATTCCTACCAACAAATCTTTCAAACCTATAAATCAATTCAATAGAAGAACTTAGATTCGGACGTGCTTTCTCCATCAAAAACAGCCAATCTCTAAAGAGTGGAATCAATTCATGTCTCCATTTACTCAAAATCTGATCCAATGTTTTAGGATTGCCTGCCAATGCTAGGTTTTCCTCCAAGATCCTCAGTCTTCGCCTGTAATCAGTTAAAGTTTCTGAAGGTTGCATACTGAAAACCAACCACTTAACATAACAGGTTTTCGGATTAACCTGCACCACAAATAAAATTTGCATGACTAATAATAATCATACAGAACTTATTTTTGGTTCTTAATTCTACCCAAATCTACCTCTACTAGTCTTAAATGGGTTCTACAACTATTACTATGCATATTAATTATGATTTTATTTAATTTCATCTTTTTCTTATACTTGCAACCACAGCTCTGATACCAACTCAATCTGTTACGCCTCAATAGTACCTTAGTAGTAATACATATAATATGATATAGCCTGACAACCCAGACAATATCAAAGACACATATTATTACTAGAACTACTTTGGAAAGTGACATGGTTTAACAAAACAGGATCTTTTTGGTTGCGTAATAAGAAATGATGAAAGCCAATAAAATATCACAATACAAATATAAGTCTTAACTGTCTGAACAAAACTATTACAAACCATGAACTTTCTAAGTTCTCAGAGATTAGAAGTGATGTACTAATCACCAATTAATACATATAAATAGTAGAACTATTTTCCATATTCCAAGACTCTTCCAGCTTTAGAAACATACGGCTCTAAGCTCCTAGAAGGCACCAACCAAGGCTTAAGTGTCATCCAAAAAAGGACTGTAGGAGTGTGAGCATAAACTACGGAACTCAGTGAATAACCAGAATTATCACAACAAGCAAAGTTATTTTCAATCATATTGTAATGCTAAATCAAACACATAAACAATTACAAGCTTGGACAAATCAGAATCCAAATAATGATGGAGATTTATGCCCTTTCATCGGGGTTGAAGGAAAACCGATCTATGAATCACCTACCCAGGAGAAACTAAGTACATAGAAAAGTCATAATCCTCGCAGTTATTATCTCTTTATGTTAATGTTGTTTTAAACACTCATTTCTTGTTTTAAGCCTTAGAAACTCCACTAAGTGTTAGACATTTCACAGCGATACCATGGACGGCGTCCTTCATTACAAGTTAGTTCCCATGGAACCAATAGAACAAAGGTAAACTCGAGTAAAACTACTAGCCTCTTGCCTAGAAAAAACCAAGTATCACCAAAGAACCGAAACTCTAACACGTAGTAGGCTATCACATAATTATAACGCAGTATGTGCAATTTATGCAATGCATGTATCATTTTACTTATGATTCCGATAATTTTTAGTCATGTTATAGTGTTCAAACTTCATTCAGACACTCAACATACTTCACATACAGTAAATTCACAAGACATCCATTATCACTTTTAGTTAATATTATTCGTCAAACAAAAAATTTCAAACAGCAAGCAAAACCCATAACCCATATACACACGAGTTCATTATTATTATTCTTGTATTATAATGCAGCTAAACTACATTCACAAACAATGTAATAAGTCTGAGTTACTCACCTACTCATATTGATTAGTCGTAGTAATCGATTGAGAAATCCTCTATAGTATCGAAAATTACCTACTGAGATGAAAATATTCATCAATGATATTTATAAATAAAATATCAAATTCCTATGAGTGTCTAAGTGTCCTATGTCAATATTTGATATTATTTCTACTGTTTATATCGCTTTCTTAAAGTATTGATTCTTATAGAAAAAGAATTTCTATTGTTTAATTCTATTAAGTTTCTTTTGATATATATTATTTTAGAGGATCTCATTTTATCATCTAACTCTCATTCATATCCTAAGCTCATTCATAACTTGAGGTATTGATATGTAATAATTTCTATGAATTTGTTCATAATATTTTTCTTGTAATGTGGAACTTCTAATCATGCTTTTTAAAACTTGTTTTATCAGTTTTATGTTTATAAAAGGTCTTAGAAGCATTATACATGAATTTAGACTAGTTCGATGGAATTTAGGTCTTGTTTTGTCCACTTCATTCCTAAATCCGAATTTACTATTACCATATTTATAATATTTCTAGTTGCTGTCTTTCTTAGCCAAAATATCTAAAATTTCTAACACATCAACCATCCATCCACTTGAATTCATCAATGGATTAGCAACTTCTTCCAACCACATAACTTTCCTTCACTGCTAAACAATTCATCCTAATGTCTATGCACAAGTATAACAAAGATATGTTGATAGTTTAGAATTTACCTTGGCTTGGAATGGAAAAGGATTTCCAACTCCCTTTCTAAGCAAGAATCAAACCTATATCAAAGGTTAGATGATAAGTTTCTAACTAAATTATAAGTTAGCTACATTAACTATAATGAAAGTTTACTAATTCTAACAAGTATTCTTACCTTGTTAAGTTAGGTTCCCACTTGGCTCTTACGGTAACCAAGACTTTTTAACTTGGTTTTAGATGTTGTTGGAGAGGAGGAATTGATGTTCTTAATGTGCTTGGTGTATAGATAGAATATGGGAAGTAAGCTAGAAGTTTACGTTTTGTCTTACAAAGGTTTCTAAGTTATCTAAGTGGAGATGTTGCAAAGGAAAAGAAAAAGAAAGGGCTGGACGCACTTCCTTTTGTAGCTGTATTTTTGGGGTGATTTTGTGGGATTTATGAGCTAAATTTATAGCTTACTTAAGCTTATATATATGTACTAAGGCTGGACTAAATTTTGGAGGCTAAAGAAAGTGTTTTGGGCTTAAAAAGGACGCAAACTTGCAGCTGGAATTTCCATACGAATTTGGCAACTTTGGGTAACAAATTTGGACTTTGTTTTCAAAGATTTGTGGCTAACTTTGAGGGGCATTAATTGTGTTTATTTGGTAGTTAATTAATGTCATTTATATCTGCAAATTACGAGTTCCAATTGTTTGAAAAATCGAGTCAAAATCGGAGGGAATTAGAAGTTGAAAAGGTTGAAATTTCTAAAACAGTTTCTCTTGAATTTTGGACAAATTTTTATATCTGATTTTTAATTAATTGTTGGTGTTTGAAGTATCCATTTAAAGACCTTCTATTGGTCTTTATGAAATAACCATGAAATTCCCAATTTATATTCTATATGTGTGTTAATAAATTTATACATACTTTTGATATGTATTGAATATGATTTTTTTTCATGATGAATTATATGTTTTATTATTATGTTAAAATATTGAAATATTCTAGAATTTATTAAATATTTAGTTCATAAAATTTTAATTGTATTCATATGTGTAATTTATGATTTGAATGTGTTGAATTAAGTGGAGGAATGCATGTAACTAAGTCCTTATGTAGCAGAATTTTTTAGGCAAAAAATAAAGCTATTAAACACTCATTAAGGCCTTAAGACAATGTCATTAAGTAACAAAAGGTTAAGTCATTAATTGCCTTAATTACAAATGCCTCAAAAGTCAAACAAGTAGATAATATCTACTCTTCAAACTTAAATTTTCGGGCAAAATTTCAGACCTTAGCCAAACCCTTTCTCTAAGCTTCAAAACACCTCTTAACCCTCTCAAAAGCTCCTCCAAGGTGGCATAAGATTAAGCCCTTCATTTTCCATCACTTTTACCACCAAAAGATTGCTAGAGGACCATTAAACTAAAGCCTAAAGTTCTATTGGTGAGTTTGTCTTTCATGTCTTAATCTTATGCATATATGTGATTTCTTGATAATAGGGTACTTATGCTAAATATGAGAAATGATGTGTTCTATATGTTAATGGTAGTTTAAGTATATTAAGGCTACAAGAACTTATAGTATATGTTTTATGTGTAGCAAGAAGTATGGGTGTTGTTGAATTTGGGAAGAAGATAATTTGGGTAGTTGAAGTGTGGATTTGGAGTTTGAAGTATGATAAGTATTAGAAGTGTTTGAAGTGTTGTATGAAGTTTGCATAAGGTTTAGGACATGTTAGGAGTTGAGAAAAGTTTTTTTTTCAAGTTAAAAGTGTTAAAGTTTGAAAAATTTCGTATAACTATCACTACACCTGTCAAAACACCCCTGTTGCCAAGGGTGTAGTGCTCTCGGATCAAAAATTCATTTCCCCTGAGTTGAAACGGCCTCCAAAAACCCCGTTGCCAAGGGTGTAGTGTCCAAAACACCCCTGTTGCCAAGGGTGTAGTGCTCTCGGATCAAAAATTTCACTTCCCCTGAGTCAAAACGGCCTTCAAAACACCCCGTTGCCAAGGGTGTAGCGCTCGCGGATTTCTTCCCTGACGCGACACTGTTTTGTAAATTGATCATAACTTTTTCATACGAACTCCGATTTGAGTGATTCAAATTGCGTTAGAAAGCTTAAAAAGAGATCTACAACTTTTGTGTTTTGAGTTTTTACAAAATAAAAACTTATCAAGGCCGAATTTTCGTTTCTTTCCAGCTGATACATTTTCCAAACAAAGTTAAAAACTTGTTTTTGTTTGTTTTATGTGTATTTGCTTTAACAAATGGATCTTTTAGACTAAAATGAGATAGATATATGATAATTGATGTGTTATGATGATCGAGTAATATAATTAAGCATGATTTAAGGATATTTGTATGATTTAATAAATTATTGATTATCTTTACTTGTTTTAGGATCTTGTGATAACTTATTTGAATGTATTTGTATGGTTATGTATGAGATTAGTTGAAATGAGTTTAAACTAAGTGTGAATTGTGATAATTCTTGTTGAACAGTTATTGATCCTCGCTTGGCCACCCCCATTAATTCCCAAGCTAATACAGGTACGCAGTAACTTGCTTGTATGCTTGTTAGGATAGGCATACTTAAATTTGATATAAGTTCTAAATGACTTAAGTATTGCTTGAATTGCTTGTGTTTTCACCGTTAAATCCGGTTCGAGGAGCGGTAACTTATCATGATGCAATGATAGGTTAGTGTAGACGCTTAGGCCAATAGTCATGATGCAATGACTAGGCTCGGCGGATAATCGATAGGAATGTATAACTGAGCAACATTTACTTACTCTTGAGAGGAAATAATATAATCTAATTCAATGTTTATGGGAGCATGTGAATTGCTTTATATTATGGATTGAGTTAAGTGAAGCTGAGTAACGGCTATATAACCTGGATGAGATTATTATTTGCAATGTAACGTTATCTAGGAGATATAGGTATTCGGGCTACCTATATCAACCCCCTGAGCGTTGTGAGCATTACTCAGGACCCCCAGATATCCTCAGCTTGTCCCGGAGTTTGAATACTCCAGTGTTGATTTGTTTAAGAAATATTAAAGAAAGATAAATGAAGCAATTGTTTTTGCATTGCATTAGTATAGGTGTGTATGGCTTCGCTTTTGTTTGTGTTGCTGTGTACTGGGCCTCTGGCTCACTTTTGCTATTTTCAGGTGTTGATGATGATTGTTATGATGATATGGGATTCGGGTCAGATTGGGAGAAGTTTATGGACGAGTGGGATGAGTAGGACCCTGTGGCGAGAAGTTTTTGAAGAAAGTTTTATTTCATGTGTTCGTTTAACAAATGTATTTTGTATTTTGGAATAGAGGCTTGTTAGTTAAGCCTGGGTTGTATTAAAAGACTTAAAGTCTATTTTCTTCATTTTGTAAGACTTATGTATATTTTGTTGTGTCCTATGCTGGACACAAGGATGTAAATATTTCCTTAAACTATTTTATGTAAATAGATTACTCAAGTGAGTAATCCTTTTGTAAAAGCTTTTATAACAAGTTTTAGTAGTTTTAAACAAACAATTCACATAACTGTAGATTAGGACAACCTTCCATATAATACGAAAGTATTATATGTGGTTGGGGACTTAACTTGCTAAGTCTTAAGGATTAGCAGGTCGGGTCTTTACAGTTGGTATCAGAGCCTGTTTATGTAAAATTGTTTGTTTAAAAATAGGAGACTTGACCTTAGATACGGTGAGATTAGCATGGCTTGAGTCTAGGATTTGCTTGAATGGTGTGTTATGCTTGAATGTTGTTTTATTTTTAATATTAACTAAATTCAAGATTAATCTGACATTGCATTAATTATCATATGTCATGTGTATATTGTATGTCATTTAAAGATGGATAGGTCAAGGAGAATCACTAGACAGACTTCAGATCGGGAGAATATGCCTCCTCCTCAGTATACTGCTTCAGCATCTACAGCTTCTACTATCCCAGCTTCGACTTCGACTCCATCACCAGCTTCAGCCTCTACTACCCAGGATCCTCCACAACCACAAGCGCCACCTCAAATGCCTCCTCCGATGCCTCCATATCCTCCTATGCCTCAGATGCCAGTAGGAGATACAAGTACTATGTTCAATTTGTTCCGGGATATGTTTGCAATGGTTCAACAGTATCAACAAATGATGTATCAACAACAACAACAATTCATGCAACAATATAATCCATCAAATGTGAGGCAAGAACCTAATGTACAAGTAGGAGACCGATATGATCAAGTGAAGCTGCATGACTTTGTCAAGCTAGTACCTGAGTTTGATGGTATTACCATGGATCCAATTAAAGCTGAAGGATGGATAATAGAACTTGAGAAAGCTTTTGCTGCTTGCCAAGTACCCGATGATAGAAAAGTTGATTTGGCGATTTATATGATGAAGCAAGATGCATATAATTGGTGGATGCTGAATAGTGAAGGATTTGCAAGACCAATTCTCTGGAATACATTCAAAGATGCTTTCTTCTTGAAATATATTCCATCGACCGTGAGGGAACAAATGATTTCTAAATGGTTGAGTTTGAGACAAGGGAATATGAAAGTGGATGAGTATTATGCGGAGTTTTGCAGGTTGCTAAGGTTTGCGGGAACGAACTACAACGACGAAAGAATGAAAGTTCAAAAATTCCAAGATGGGTTGAATATGGAATTGAAGAGTGAAGTTAAGAAGTTTCAACTTACGACCTTATCAGAATCTGTAGTGAAGGCAAGACTGTTAGAGCAACTATCAGATGATAATAAGGTTCAAGGAGATAGAAGAGCTACTTTTCTGGGAAAGAGATCTACAACTTCATACACTCCTTATCCAAGATATGACAGTATTGATAAAGGTAAAAGACCATATTTGGGAAAGAAGCCTAGTTCGGGACAATTTGTGAAGACTTCTATGTCTTCTACTCCTCTTGACAAGAGGTGTACTAGATGCTTTGGACCCCATGATTTAGCTCAGTGTAAATGGGCTCCAGGAGCATGTTTTGCATGTGGAAATATAGGTCATCGAGCTTCTGATTGTAAAGATCCAAAGTTGAAGCCTATATTCTGTGCATATTGTAAACAGAGAGGACATCATGTGATGAATTGTAAGGAGAAGCCTAGAACCGATGGTCCTAATGTAGGAAAAGGAACAACTGCTGCTAGAGTGTTTGCCCTACAACAGTATGAGAAAGCTCCTTCAGTGGATACATTAGCAGGTACCATAAAGATTGCAAATCATACTGCATATGCATTGATAGATACGGGTGCTACTCATGCGTGTTTAGCTGAAAGCTTTGTGAATGAGTGTGGTTTGTATTCTGAAGTGTTGCTTGATAGAATGATGAGTGTTAATACTACTCTTGGGGTGCAAACTAAGAAACCATGTGTTTGTAGAAATGTTGATGTTGTGATTTCTAATATAAACATGCCCATTGATATGCTGGTTTTGCCTTTAACTGATTTTGATGCTATTTTGGGAATGAATTGGTTAAATCTGTATAAGGCTACCATAGATTGTAAGAGGGCGGAAGTGAGTTTTGAGTTGAAGAGTGGAAGAGTGACACATGTCTTGGAGAGAAAAAGACCGACTTGTATGTATACTATGGAGTTATGGGAGAAGAGTAGTGAAGAGATTGGAGTGGATATGGTGTCAGTGGTGAAAGAGTTTGTTGATGTTTTTCCTGAAGAATTACCGGGGTTGCCGCCTGATAGGGAAATTGAGTTTGGAATTGATTTGATACCAGGAACAACACCAATATCTAAAGCTCCATACCGAATGGCTCCTGCAGAATTGAGAGAATTGAAAAGCCAGTTAGAAGAGTTGCAGACATTAGGATTTATTCGCCCGAGTATTTCTCCTTGGGGTGCTCCAGTATTATTTGTGAAGAAGAAAGATGGAAGCTTAAGAATGTGTATAGATTATAGAGAGCTAAATCAGGTGACAATTAAGAACAAGTATCCACTTCCCCGAATTGATGATTTATTTGACCAGTTGAGAGATGCTGCAGTGTTCTCCAAGATAGATTTAAGATCTGGATACCATCAACTCAAGATTAAACAACAAGATATTCCCAAGACGGCTTTCAGAACGCGATATGGACATTTTGAGTTCTTGGTTATGTCTTTTGGTTTGACAAATGCCCCTGCTGCATTTATGGATTTAATGAACAGAGTATTTAAAGATTATCTGGATTGGTTTGTCATTGTTTTTATTGATGACATACTGGTATATTCAAGAAGTGTAGAGGAGCATGAACAACACTTGAAGCTAGTTCTTCAAAGGCTAAGGGAAAGGAAGCTTTATGCCAAATTTAGTAAATGCAAGTTTTGGTTGAAAGAAGTGGCATTCCTTGGTCATATTATTACAAAGGAAGGAATATCTGTGGATTCGGAAAAGATTGGAGCTATTTTGGATTGGCCACAACCTACAAATGTTACTGAGGTACGTAGTTTTCTGGGTTTAGCAGGCTACTATCGAAGATTTGTACAAGGATTTTCAAAGATTGCTTCTTCATTGACAAAGTTGACTAGAAAGCATGTGAAGTTTACTTGGAATGAAGATTGTGAGAAGAGTTTTCAAGAGTTGAAACAGAGGTTAGTATCTGCACCTGTTTTAGCACTTCCAGTTAGCGGGAAGGAGTTCGTTGTGTATAGTGATGCATCTATACAAGGATTAGGATGTGTTTTGATGCAAGATAACCGAGTAATAGCTTATGCTTCAAGACAATTGAAACTCCATGAAAGGAATTATCCAGTTCATGATTTGGAGCTTGCTGCAGTGATACTAGCATTGAAGCTTTGGAGACATCACTTATTTGGTGAGAAGTGCAAAATCTTTACCGATCACAAAAGCTTGAAATATATCTTCACTCAAAGAGAATTGAATATGCGCCAAAGAAGATGGCTTGAGCTAATAAAGGATTATGATCTTGAAATTCTTTATCATCCGGGAAAGGCAAATAGTGTGGCAGATGCATTGAGTAGGAAAAAGCAAATGAATATGGTTACCATGGTTACAAATCAAAGAGAGTTGCAAGATGATCTCCGAAAATTGAATGTTGAAGTTACTATGGAAAAAGTTGAGATTATGTTGGCAACTTTGACTCTACAACCTACTCTATTGGAACAAATTAAACAAGGACAACAAGAAGAACCAGAAAGCCAAAGTTTAAGAAGCGACATAAAAGAAGGAAAGAAGAAGGACATGAGAATTGATGATGAAGGTGTGATCAGATTCAGAGACAGAATTTATGTGCCAGTAATTTATGAATTGAGAAAACAAATTTTGAAGGAAGCTCATTCTTCTACTTATTCGATCCATCCAGGAAATACCAAGATGTACCGTGATTTGAAGCGACATTTCTGGTGGGAAGGTATGAAAAAGGATATTGCAGAGTATGTATCTAAGTGTCTGACATGTCAACAAGTGAAGATTGAACATCAGAGGCCTGGTGGAGAATTACAACCTTTGAGAATTCCAGAGTGGAAATGGGATGAAATCACTATGGATTTTGTTACAGCTTTGCCCAGGACGATGGCTAGAAATGAGATGGTTTGGGTTATTATTGATAGGCTAACTAAATCAGCACATTTTATTCCTTTGAGGATCGGATATTCGCTTGAAAAGTTAGCACAAATTTACATTAGAGAGGTAGTAAAACTCCATGGAGTGCCGGTGACTATTACTTCAGATAGAGATACTAGATTTGTGAGTAGATTCTGGACAAGTTTACATGAAGCACTTGGGACTAAATTGCAGTTCAGTACAGCATTTCATCCTCAAACAGACGGGCAATCAGAACGAACAATTCAAATTCTAGAGGATATGCTTAGATCTTGTGCTTTGGATTTTGGAAGGAATTGGGATGAACACTTGTCACTAGTTGAATTTGCATATAATAACAGTTACCAATCGGCGATACAGATGGCTCCATATGAAGCGTTGTATGGAAGAAAGTGTAGGTCTCCCTTACATTGGGATGAAGTGGGAGAACGGGCTCTAATTGGTCCTGATTTGGTACAGCAGGCGATTGATAAAGTTCAATTAATTAGGCAAAGATTGAAGGTAGCTCAAGATAGATACAAAAGTTATGCCGACTTAAGAAGAAGACCTCTTGAGTTTGAGATTGGCGATCGTGTATTTCTTAAAGTGTCACCAACTAAAGGTGTATTCAGATTTGGAGTGAGAAGTAAATTGAATCCAAGATATATTGGACCCTATGAGATTTTGGAACAGATTGGATCTTCGGCTTACAGATTGGCACTACCACCGAGTTTGTCAGGCGTTCACAATGTTTTTCATGTATCTCAATTAAGAAAATGTGTCTCGGATCAAGATGCAATATTAGATACAAATCAACCCGAGATATTGCCTGACCTTACTACAGAAGAGAAACCTGTTAAAATCATAGGCAAGATAGATAAAACA
Organism: Combretum micranthum; assembly: GCA_024138025.1. Lineage (NCBI taxonomy): Eukaryota > Viridiplantae > Streptophyta > Magnoliopsida > Myrtales > Combretaceae > Combretum > Combretum micranthum. The sequence goes on along the minus strand of JAMXBD010000427.1, from coordinate 683,729 downwards.
TTGAGAAACAAGACGATTCCCATGGTCAAGGTTCAATGGAGCAACCAATCAGAAAGAGAAGCAGTGTGGGAAGTTGAAAGTTTGATGAAGCAAAAGTACCCCGAGTTATTTGTATGATAAGGTAAATCAAGTTTCGGGGACGAAACTTCTTGAAGGAGGGAAGAATGAAATAACCATGAAATTCCCAATTTATATTCTATATGTGTGTTAATAAATTTATACATATTTTTATATTATTGAATATGATTTTTTTTCATGATGAATTATATGTTTTATTATTATGTTAAAATATTGAAATATTCTAGAATTTATTAAATATTTAGTTCATAAAATTTTAATTGTATTCATATGTGTAATTTATGATTTGAATGTGTTGAATTAAGTGGAGGAATGCATGTAACTAAGTCCTTATGTAGCAGAATTTTTTAGGCAAAAAATAAAGCTATTAAACACTCATTAAGGCCTTAAGACAATGTCATTAAGTAACAAAAGGTTAAGTCATTAATTGCCTTAATTACAAATGCCTCAAAAGTCAAACAAGTAGATAATATCTACTCTTCAAACTTAAATTTTCGGGCAAAATTTCAGACCTTAGCCAAACCCTTTCTCTAAGCTTCAAAACACCTCTTAACCCTCTCAAAAGCTCCTCCAAGGTGGCATAAGATTAAGCCCTTCATTTTCCATCACTTTTACCACCAAAAGATTGCTAGAGGACCATTAAACTAAAGCCTAAAGTTCTATTGGTGAGTTTGTCTTTCATGTCTTAATCTTATGCATATATGTGATTTCTTGATAATAGGGTACTTATGCTAAATATGAGAAATGATGTGTTCTATATGTTAATGGTAGTTTAAGTAGTATATTAAGGCTACAAGAACTTATAGTATATGTTTTATGTGTAGCAAGAAGTATGGGTGTTGTTGAATTTGGGAAGAAGATAATTTGGGTAGTTGAAGTGTGGATTTGGAGTTTGAAGTATGATAAGTATTAGAAGTGTTTGAAGTGTTGTATGAAGTTTGCATAAGGTTTAGGACATGTTAGGAGTTGAGAAAAGTTGTTTTTTTTCAAGTTAAAAGTGTTAAAGTTTGAAAAATTTCGTATAACTATCACTACACCTGTCAAAACACCCCTGTTGCCAAGGGTGTAGTGCTCTCGGATCAAAAATATCATTTCCCCTGAGTTGAAACGGCCTCCAAAACACCCCGTTGCCAAGGGTGTAGTGTCCAAAACACCCCTGTTGCCAAGGGTGTAGTGCTCTCGGATCAAAAATTTCACTTCCCCTGAGTCAAAACGGCCTTCAAAACACCCCGTTGCCAAGGGTGTAGCGCTCGCGGATTTCTTCCCTGACGCGACACTGTTTTGTAAATTGATCATAACTTTTTCATACGAACTCCGATTTGAGTGATTCAAATTGCGTTAGAAAGCTTAAAAAGAGATCTACAACTTTTGTGTTTTGAGTTTTTACAAAATAAAAACTTATCAAGGCCGAATTTTCGTTTCTTTCCAGCTGATACATTTTCCAAACAAAGTTAAAAACTTGTTTTTGTTTGTTTTATGTGTATTTGCTTTAACAAATGGATCTTTTAGACTAAAATGAGATAGATATATGATAATTGATGTGTTATGATGATCGAGTAATATAATTAAGCATGATTTAAGGATATTTGTATGATTTAATAAATTATTGATTATCTTTACTTGTTTTAGGATCTTGTGATAATTATTTGAATGTATTTGTATGGTTATGTATGAGATTAGTTGAAATGAGTTTAAACTAAGTGTGAATTGTGATAATTCTTGTTGAACAGTTATTGATCCTCGCTTGGCCACCCCCATTAATTCCCAAGCTAATACAGGTACGCAGTAACTTGCTTGTATGCTTGTTAGGATAGGCATACTTAAATTTGATATAAGTTCTAAATGACTTAAGTATTGCTTGAATTGCTTGTGTTTTCACCGTTAAATCCGGTTCGAGGAGCGGTAACTTATCATGATGCAATGATAGGTTAGTGTAGACGCTTAGGCCAATAGTCATGATGCAATGACTAGGCTCGGCGGATAATCGATAGGAATGTATAACTGAGCAACATTTACTTACTCTTGAGAGGAAATAATATAATCTAATTCAATGTTTATGGGAGCATGTGAATTGCTTTATATTATGGATTGAGTTAAGTGAAGCTGAGTAACGGCTATATAACCTGGATGAGATTATTATTTGCAATGTAACGTTATCTAGGAGATATAGGTATTCGGGCTACCTATATCAACCCCCTGAGCGTTGTGAGCATTACTCAGGACCCCCAGATATCCTCAGCTTGTCCCGGAGTTTGAATACTCCAGTGTTGATTTGTTTAAGAAATATTAAAGAAAGATAAATGAAGCAATTGTTTTTGCATTGCATTAGTAGGGTGTGTATGGCTTCGCTTTTGTTTGTGTTGCTGTGTACTGGGCCTCTGGCTCACTTTTGCTATTTTCAGGTGTTGATGATGATTGTTATGATGATATGGGATTCGGGTCAGATTGGGAGAAGTTTATGGACGAGTGGGATGAGTAGGACCCTGTGGCGAGAAGTTTTTGAAGAAAGTTTTATTTCATGTGTTCGTTTAACAAATGTATTTTGTATTTTGGAATAGAGGCTTGTTAGTTAAGCCTGGGTTGTATTAAAAGACTTAAAGTCTATTTTCTTCATTTTGTAAGACTTATGTATATTTTGTTGTGTCCTATGCTGGACACAAGGATGTAAATATTTCCTTAAACTATTTTATGTAAATAGATTACTCAAGTGAGTAATCCTTTTGTAAAAGCTTTTATAACAAGTTTTAGTAGTTTTAAACAAACAATTCACATAACTGTAGATTAGGACAACCTTCCATATAATACGAAAGTATTATATGTGGTTGGGGACTTAACTTGCTAAGTCTTAAGGATTAGCAGGTCGGGTCTTTACACTTTAATTATTCAAAAATATCAGCTCAAATAAGCCTAAGAATCCTACAAAAATCGGAGCTCAAATTGGGTGTGTGCTGCTATATTCTTGTTGATTTCTCCTCTATTGCAGCTTGTTGGATCCGATTTTGCAAGAATATTTGGAGTTGTTTTGGTTGTTTATTTGAGCTGAAATTCTTTTCATTTATTGTTGATCATATGTGGAGTGTTGTGGTTGGATTATATGTCAATTTTCTTTGGATTTTACAGCTCAAATTTTGAATCAAAGTTGGACAAGAAAGATGGAACTCTATAGTTGGAAGTCCACTTGTACTGCTGTTTCACGGTAGTTCAATCCTAATTTACAGCTGTTTTACTCCTTCAATTTGTCTGAAATTCTTGTATATTAAATGTGGGTTATAGGTGGAGCTTTTGGATTGGTTGGAGTGTCTTTTTCAAGTTGAAATTGTGTACTAAATTCGGAGCAAAGTCGGATGAACATTGGTCATGCTGCAGCCGAGAAAACCAAATTCTACTGCTGCTTACTGTACTTGGGTGCTTTGTTTTCCATTCGAGAAGTGCTCTGTACATGAAGCTTGGTGGCTTCAGCTGGGAATCCAAATTGTTGCTTGTGTGATGGAATTTCATGTGCTGTGCGCGGGGAAATTTTTTTATGCCGATCTACTGCTTCTTCAACCATTCCAACGTTCGTGACTTCACTCCAGCAAGTCCACTCGTGGATTCAAATGTGGCGGTTGTGTTTTAACTTTTTTTTATTAGTTGATTAATAGTAATTAACTAAAATATTTTTACTAATATTAAATTATAAACGTATATCTATAACCGTTACGTATGAGTTTAATCTAGATAAAATTATCCAAGTTACTACAAAAACTCTAGATTATTTATATATTCAAATTTTTAGGTTAAAGTTTACACGATTAATTATTTTTAGTATTTTAACTTACATAATTAAATTTTTCAAATTCAATAAATTAAATTAGGAAGCAAGTCCTAATAGATTCAGTATTTCCTAACAAGTATAACAACGGGTTTGAAATTTTCATTTTAGATCTAGATTAATAATTATTGATCGATATTAATATCTATTATGTATTTATAATCCTAGTAATTCATCTTTGGATTATTTTTTTATATCTATGAGTTTTGTTATTAGATTATATCTTATCGGTTTTGAAATTTAGAGCTACTTCTAATTATATCTTGAATTATTAGTTGAAGATACGAAATCTTGTTTTTGGTATCTATTAAGGTCGAGGAAATTTTTATTCAAGTTTTTCAAACTAGGACTGAGTTTATTACAACTCATAGATCTATTCTATGATTTTTATCGGGTTCTAAATTCACTATCTAATTTACGTTTTCTATTTTATTATCGTATACTATTGTGAAAAATCTCGAGGTTTACAAAAAGAAAATGGCTGCTTCAAAAGGAAGGAAAATAAGGATTAAATAGGATAAAAACAAAATAATAAAGGATATTTATGTGTAAAGGAGTTTGGTCAAATTTTTCAGATGATTTTCTTGAATACCAAAAATAATTTCAAGTTGATTAAGGATGTATAACATATAAATTAAAAGTTTGTCTTGAAAATCAAGTTTAGAGAATTAATTTTGTAAGAACTTGATATTTGTTTGAGGTCAGGTTTAAAACTGATATTTTCAAATATATAGTTGAACTCAAAATTTATAGAGATTAAGTAAATAAAATTTTAGGTTCAAATAACTAATTTATAACATTTTATAATTTAGATAAATGATTTTGAGAAATTTGGGGTCATTTGTAAATTAAAAGAGCAAAGGTCTAGTTTGTTAATTGTAAGAAATTGAATAAACCAATTTATGAAATGAACTAAGATTTAGAGTTTATAAATTTAATAAATATTGAAATTAAATTTTCCTAAGAATTTAGAGATTTAGAACTAAAAGAAAAGAAGTTTAGTTGAAGTTTATAAAAGATAATAGAGTTTGATTAGATGAAAAGGATATTTAAAGCAATTGGCTAAATGAAGGAGTTATTTAAAATCTCAAATCCAAATTAATTTATTTATTAATTGGTTATGTCAAGCTATTTAATTTCATCTTATTAATTGCTTGACTTGGTTTAATCAGATTATCCAAGTTTAATTTCTAACTTAAGTTTTAATTCGAGTTTTGCTATTCTTTTTCATTTCTTAAAGAAATTTGAGTTCATATATTCAATATTTATTAAGCTTATTAATTGTAGATTTAATGGTAACATTGAATTTCCTGCTATTTTCATTTTCTACAAAACATTTCAAGATTTAGTTGTTTTCTTAACTTATAAAAATGATATTCTATGCAATAGAGCATATATAAAAAATAAGAATTAGTTTAGCAAATTCAACCTTCACTACTTGATTTTTGAAAAAGACTCGTACTCAACCTAATTTAACTCAACTCGACTTGTTTTGAACATAGCTAGATATTTTAAATAAATAAAATGAGTAAACAATAGAGAAAGGAATAGATGATTTGATATAATTAAATTAGTAAATTGGTCAAATTGAGATTTGAGATTTAAAATATTTTCTAAAATCCTCCATATGTCCCAATGACTTTTCTTTATGAATCAAACTTTTCACTTTCTTCAAATTCTTCATTGAGACTCCTTTTTCTTCAATTTCAATTCCTAAATCTCAAAACAAATATTTTAAATATTTTGAAAACTCTTAAACCCTTAAACTTTAGTTATCTTTTATTTTCTAAAATCTTATTAATTTTTTAAATCAATTACTTGTTTTAAAATATCAATTTTAAACCCGAACCCTAATTAAACATCAGATTTTCACAAATTATATTTTTGTAATGTGTTTTTATATCAAGTTATAAATTTCTAATATATATGTTCTCAAATTAATTCTAATTATTTTTAAAACTAAAGATAATTATTAGAAAGGTTTAAACTCAATACCCTATTTTGAAAATATCTTTAATTTTTCCTTTTTCCTTACCTTTATCTCTTCTTTTCCTTTTTGCTCTTTCATTTTTCTGCTTTCTTTTCTCCTCTTTCCCATTTCTTTCTTTCCTTCTTCCTTCTTCCTTCTTCTTCTTTCTTCTTCCTTCTTGTTTCAACCCACAAATCTCAATCCCAACAAGAATAAACAAGGAATCAAGGTTAGAAAAAGAATATAGAAGGTAAATGGCATGCATGAAGAAGCCCAAAAACTAAGAAAGAGGAGTAGAAGAGGGGAAAATCAAACTCATTTGTTGCTAAAAAGATAAGTTTTGTTATTTCCTTTGTTTTTGTTGTTGTTTACATGTGTATATGATGAGTTGATGTTAGATTTAATTGGGTTTGTGATAAAATTTATGAATGATAGATATATGTGCTTTATGTATGGATGAAGGATGGGGTTAGATAAAGTGAGTTTACTGAATTGGGTTGATGATGTAGGATGAGCAAAATATATTTGGAAAGGTTGTGAATATGATTTTGATCTTGTATGTTGCTGTTAGAATGATTTAGTTGATGCATGTGATGAACAAGTAGTTTAAATTGGGTAAAAAAGACAAGGAAAATGCGTAACTGGGTTACCCTATTCATCACGGGTGTGATATGGCTCGTGATCTTCATGAAACAAGAATTTTAAAATGAAACAAGCCATATTACAACCGTGATGAAGGGAGTTATCTCCTTGAGTCAAAATTCTCCAGCACGATATTGTTTTGTAATTTAATCATAACTTTTCTATCCAAACTCATATTAAGGTGATTCAAAATGCTTTGGAAAGCTTAAAAAGGGATATACAACTTTCATGTTTTAAGTTTTTGCAAATTCTAAAAGTATCAAGGCCTAAGTTTTGATTGATCTCAACTACTACATTTTCCAAACAAAGTTAAAAACTTATGTTTGCTTGTTAAATATGTGTAGTTAAGTGAAAAATGAACTTAGCTAATAAAACTAGGTTCGACTTGACTAAATGGACTTAAATGAATTAAAATGAATTAGATTGATTAAGTTTAATCAATTTTGCTAAGATTAAGTTAATATAGACTTAAGTTAATAAAAATCCTAGACATAAAATGAACTTAGTTAATCAATCTTAGTCTAATTTGACGAAGTAGACTTCAATGAGCTAAAATGAATTAGATTGATTAAGTTAATCACCTTGGCTTAATAATTGAATTAAGTAACTAACTCTGATCAATATGACTAAGTTAAGATAATATAAATTTATAAATAATAATTGGCTTTGGTTAATGAGTTAGGGTAAACCTTGGTTTAACATGGGGAATAAATTGTTTCAAATGTATTGTTGATAAGATACATGAGTATTTTGAACATGAATGTTGTAGTGATGCTTTTGTAGTAAAAGACCATAAAAAAGTGAAAAGAAATACTTTGACAGGTATTTTGGCAGGGCAATCTTCGTAGCCATAGGAGGGTTCCTATTTAGTGTCTAATCAAATAGGGTTTTAATAAAAGTTTGAGATAAATTGATAATGAATTCAATATCTTATATGAGTTTATTTTTTTAATCTATAGATATGGATACCTTATTTATTTTCTAAAATGGATTCTGACCTATCTTATGTTTCTGTTAGGAATCTGAATTAATAAGGTACGCAGTAACTTGAGTGGTGATTGTTAGAATAGGCATCCTAAAATAAATTAAAACTTAAACTCAACTTAATAATTGATGAGTGATGGTTGTGCGTGTGCTGTTGAATCCGGTCCGGGGAGTGGTAGCCCTGTCATGATACAATGGCATGGTAGTTAGGTGCTGACATGTCTTGATGCAGTGACAAATACTATGATGCAATGGCTGATTTATATGTGACTCAACAGGTAGCTTATGGGGCAAATGGTGTCGGCTTAATGTTTACTTAGGCTTGGAATGAAGTAACATGTTTTACTTCACATTTATGAGATCGGTTAAACTAAATGATGTTATGAACTGGGATAAGTGATGTGTATGACAGCTGTGAACCCTAAATGAGGCTATTTTCTCTTTTTCGGATAGGTATAAAAGATATAGGTACCTAGACTTCCTATATCAACCCCTTGAGCAGCAGCTGTTACTCAAGACCCTCAGATTACCTGGATTGTTCCGGAGTATGAGTACTCTCATGTTGATTTGTTTACTTTAAATTAAAGATAATAACTTATTGTTTGTGCATTGTATTTAGTTAGGCTTTTGTGTCACTCCTTATATGTCCTGTGTTACTATGTACTAGGCTTTTGCTCATTATTATTGTTATTGTTTTTTTCCAATCTTTGTGGTGGAAATGATGATGACGTTGATGTCTGATTTGGGTTATAGGTGATCCTATAGATTTGAGAGGAGAAGTGACAAAAGTTAAGACCGTAGATGTATTTTGTTTTATTTTAAAGAGTTAGATTTGTCTATTAAATTTGTATTTTTTTATAAATGTTTTTGAAAAGTTTTGTTTCTTAGAAAGCTGGCTTGCTCTGAAGAGAGTAGAAAATAAAACGTTTTGTAAAGTTTATTTTGAAAATTATAAATCCAGTAGTTTCTAGAATTTAATTAAAGGATTTCGTAATTTAAAATCAAGTAGCAAATGTTCACAATAAATATATCATTTAAGAAAGCCTGAGCATGTAATACATGAATTATTATACATGGCAGTAATGCCTTAATTAAATTTTAGGGCGTTTTATGTCCACATATGATGACACAACATAAACTCACACCACACGAAAAACTCAATAACAGAAGGTTGTCGCTTGCTTTTCCATTCTTATCTGAATATATATAACAATGTGCATATAAAATATATAGTGCTCATGTTCTTTTTAATCATTAAAGATATTATGTTTTATAATTTCTATTAATGTGATCGTCTTGATGAGATTGAAATCAAGATGTTTCATTCTTGCTTTTTACATATGAGTCAAAATTTTACCATTTTATTTTTGTAGAATATTAACAAAAGTTTTGAAAAAAATTATATCTAAAAAATTTTGTTATATTTGATTCAATTTCTTAATCAACAATTAAATCATTTGTATTTTAATATTTTTAAAACGTAAAAAATTAGGAGTGATTTTTTTATTTCTTTTAAAACAATTCCAAAACTTCACATTATTAACTTAATGATTTTTATATTTTAATTGTATTATTTTGGGTAATTACAATTGATTTATTAAATGGATTTATCTTCAAATGTTGATTCCTCTTTTGAACCATTTGAAACATTGATATTGTCACGCCCCGAAGGGTATCCTAAACATGGCGGTCCACCGTACATAATATTAAAGCCTAAGAATAACCACCTCAGCCACGCGAAGGCTTCCATACTATGTATAAGGCGTCTAACACATAAAGGAGACACATCAGAATGATACATTTTATGTTGATACAATTGAGTAACAATGTAAAGGATACAAATCCACTATACTTTCGATACAAACCACTATACTTCAAAATACAAATCATTCAACTTCAATTACATTCATTCACAGACTTCCCTACAGAAACTATTACAAGACAAATCATAATACTTAGCCAAAAACTTCAAGCATTCTTATATCTTGTTGGAATCCCCGAAGTCATTCTCGGCTTCAACCATCTCGGTCCCCACTTAGCATTCTTGGAATAACCTGCTCATTTAAACAACTATTAGGGTATAAGCTACACTAGCTTAGTGAGAATTCCCTTAATTCCGTACCATAACAAATAAGTTATTAATCAATCATATGCTATGCATGAACAAACATGTGAGCAAGCAATTACGTATGGGTATCCGGAACGTACACACAGAACGGATTTATGCCCTCCGTATCTTGGGTTAGGGATGGTATTGAAGTCTACACGACTGCTGCTAGTCCCCGAGCTCTCGGCTCATAGCACTTGCCTCGGCTCGGCTCACACATGGAATGTATTCCCGATGTGCCTTAGTTTCCTATGAATGAGCTCTGATCCCGGGTCTCATTATCTAAGCGAGTCCTTGGACCATACCGATCGACCTGCGTAGGAGTAACACGCTACCAAATGTAATATGTCCGATGCGATGCATGATCAATTTACTTTTTGCTTAGGTCAAAATATTTATACATTCTTTAGAGTGACCAGCCAATATCATACACATAACAAAAATAATATGAACGGTGCAGTTATCCAATCAAATCGTGGTTTCGATATGCTTTAGTATTCTTTGGCATACATTCATCACAGTCTCAACATATATCCCATCCCCATTCATATCGATTTTTATCTTGTTCCTATAATTCTAATGCGACTAACTACAACCACAAACAAGGTAACAAAATAAGGAGAAGACTCACTTGGCCATTGGATCACCAGTCTTCTAATAATAATAATTCGGTGGCAGGAAATCGTCAATCTCGAGATCTCCTAAAAAGGAAGAAATACTCTAATAAGTATTTCATCACTTAACTAATCCAAACTATCTCATTCAAACTATCAAATTCGCAATTCGCGTCCTAAGCGGGAATTCCAACTTAAAACGCCCATTACTTGGTCATTTTAACTCGGAATCTCGCAAATTATATATCAATTTCTATCTACTTCGAAAGATCTATCTAATTCTAATATTATTTTCAAGTTTTGAAAACCTTGGAGCTTCGAAAAGTTCGGACTGGATTAGGACAGCAACAATTTCAATTTTCGAAAAATAGTTTTGTAAATGCTGGAAATGTTTCTACTTGTCAATTCAATTATACATGCAATATGAATGATTTCCTAACATGAATGACATGAGATGAGCTTAATGCATGCATGATCTTAATGATTTTTGCAACAAGGAAACTTTATAACTTTTTATTTTTTTAAGACCATAATAACAACTATTTATGAAAAGTCTATTACTTAAGAAAATATAATTATGATCTTTATTTCTACATAAAAATTTTCATTTTACACTTTGTAAACATGTTTTCAAGTGGGGTTGATTCCAAAATCCGAATTTTACAAAAATTGGTTTTTGAGTGATACCTTCAAGTATTTATCGTTTGATATTTAGAAAATTAAGGCTCAATCATACATAACCATTAAGGAACTCATTCTTACACAAAAATTTGCATTTTACACTTTGCAAATATGTTTTCCAATATGATTTACTCAAAAATCCGAGTTTTAGAAAATCCACTTTTTGAATGATTCATTTGGGAAAAACTTGTTTAATGCATTAAAATTTAAGACTTTACTACATCTATTGTCTAAGGACTTCATTTAACACATAAAACTTGCAATTTGAGCTCAAATACTAAGTGATTCCATAGGCATCATCTTAAATTACGAATTTGACAATTTGATCACTAACTCAAATTTTTCCATTTTAATTCCATTACTTATTTTACACATTACTCATGCCTAAACTCATTTTAACTTGTAGAAATCATTGCTTAATGATATCTATTACCTATATACTTCATTTTTCACATAAAACATGAGTTTTAGAGTTGATAAATGGGTTTTAAAAATTGGTTTTGATTGGGATCCGAATTTACAAAATTCATTTTTGGACATATCTTTTGATAAAATCTATCTAAACTTATGAAAATCTATTCCTTACATATCCTATCCTAAGTGCCTTTCATTTCTTAAATAAAAATTACACTTTGACACTTGGAAAGTGGTTTTTAAATGGGGGTCTTGCCAAAATGGAGTTTCACAAATTTTGTTCAAGTTCAAATCTAAGATCTACACATAATATGAACATATATCTAAAAGAAACCCATGATAATGAACTATAAACTCATAGATCTAAACTTTACTTTTCAAAATCATTCATTTATGTTGTCTATACCCTAAGCCCTTTATTTTAAATGAAAAATACACATTTTGAAGTTGAAAAATCACTTTTCTAAATATGGTCCCATTTTCATTCGAATTTTCAAAAATCATTTTTCTTGAAAATAAAATAGATCTTAAGTTTCCTATAACTTTCCTACCATCATCATATTATAGCAAGTTGTTCATGAACATAAACAAAGGTCTAATGCATTTATGAACTCAAAACACTAGATGTAGTCTTTTAAACTAGTTTTAAATGGATGAATCACTAAGATGAATATGTGGATGATAGATCTATGCATAAATCATAAGAAATAACAAATATAACAACTTAAATAACAAGATCTATGGCATAAACAAAATCAAAGCTACAAAAATTTAGATCTACAAAATATATCAACTTTGAACAAGAAAATAATTGAAATACAAGATAATAAAAGTGGAGAAAATGAGTGTTTCATTTTTGGCATCATCATCCTAAGCTTTTAAGCTTATGGAAGGTTATTTGATGCATGAAACATTCATTATACTTTACCTATATCACCTATGGAAGCTTTGAGAGGAAGATTTACTTAAAAATCTTCAAGAAATATGTGTGGAGGCTCAAGAATGGAATGAGGGCAGCTTGGTTCTTCTAAGAACAAGAGCAAAAATGGAGAGGAAAAGAGAGGAAAAAGAGAGAGAAAAAGCTAAGGAATGAAAAAGGAAAGAAGGAGTAAATGAAAGAGAGAGAGAAAATGAGTGTATTAAATGTGTTTGAATTAATTGAAGAGAGAAAAAAATAAAACATGGCAGAAAATAGAGGGGGGCGCTGGCGTGAATTTGAGGAGAGAGGGAGAGAGGAAATTTTGTTGAATTTTGACTTGAAATTGTAATGTAATTAATGGTGTGTGTAACTTTTTGAAGAATGATTGAAATATAATTAATTTTAATCAAAATAGGTGTAAATAAAGGACAATGGCAGCCATGAAAGAGTCAAAAATCTGCCATCAATTGTGGGATAATGCGTAGAAAGATTGAAGTGAAAATGAAGTAATATGTGTAAGGTGTACTTGAAGGTATGGGTTGTCAAAGTACTTTATTAATAAAATAAATTAAAATAAAATAAAATTAGAAAATTTATTCCAAATATTTGTAGCAGATTTTTCATATTTAAAATTAAATAATTATTTGAATTATTTTAGTAATTTAACAAATATGTTACCGGTATGATCAAAATACACGAATATGGGCTATAAATGATATTTTTATAACCCGAAAAATTCTAAAAAAATTATTTTATGAAATAAAAATATTTTTAAAATATTTTTCAATTATTAAATTAATTTATTTTATTTTTAGTATCGGGTCTTAAACAGAATCTGATCCCGTAAAGACCCGAAACAAACTAAATTTTAGAAAAACAAAATTTTCTATAACATATAAAATATTTATCTAAAAATATAGGACTTTATAAGAATAATAAAATTTTGTAATAAAATAAAATTGAATAGTGCAAAAGACTAATCAATTACCGATAATAATGGAAATACGATAAAAAGGTTATAACTGTAACTTTTATAACCCGAAAAATTATATAACTGATATATTTGGAAATCTTATGAAATTACGAGTCTAACGGTACTATTGGTATATTTTTTATGTCTCGAGCCCCGGGACATGCTTTTCGAAGTCTGTATCCGAACGGGTTCGAAATAGGTCAAAAATTTACCAATCTGATATTTTTAAACAAACTCATATTACTATGAGCTATGCTACATATTTAAACTATATCTCGGCCTCTAGGGCTAGGGGCGCTAGATTGTCGGACTTAAGCTATTATATGTCGCTTAGGGTTTCCGGGTGATTTTTCCGGTTTAGGTCTTTGCCACTTTGGAAACTGATATTTTATGTTTATACAACATATTTAATTTGAGAAATTTATTTTACATTTTATTTTTGTAAGTATTTAACATCTTTTAACATTTTCGGAATTCTTGAATTGGGTTTCATTTCCGAAAGTTAATCGTTATTTACTTTTTAATAATTTGATTTTGGGGTTCTATATTACCCATTTTTATAAGTCGGGGTTACGTATAGAGTTTGTCATACGTAGTGGTTTTGGAATTGAAGTATGTTGAGTTCTTATTTTATTTTTAAGGATTCTTATTTTTCTCAAGCTTTGGAAATTTCTGGATTCGCTCGTGTTTTTGGACTAGTTGAAATTCGGTTTTAATTTGGAGTGATATTTTGGGTTTATTTTCGAAGTTCATCTTAAAATTATTTATTGAAATTTTCCGGGGCTTACAGATATCTTAAATGAACTTACCCTTAAATGTTTATTACTTTTGATGTAATTTACCCAACAAGTTATATGACATTTCAATAGAAACTAGGTGTTATTGTGGACTAACTAGAGTTGCACAGCTTACCTCATCTATCTAAACCATAGATGAGCGATGCTTCTCTTGCTGTCTAATGAAGTGTCAATGGGTTTTGGTTCCATCTAGCCTGCAAGTCAAAAAGAAAAGGTATTAGATGAGATTGATAAATTAACGAAGACATAAACAAACAATAAGAAATATATCAAGCAATCCAAGGTTGGTATGTTATAATATTTCCCCGTTCCTAGACCTTGTTGGTTCTTATTTGGACAACTCCTCCTATTATGCTTCTATCATCTACAATGACTACATGTGATCTTCTTAAGATAATGCTTGAAGTCCATTTCTATCTTATATCCCTTTGTCTATGACTCTCCCTTTAGATAGGAGGCTTTTAGATTAAGTACTTTGTGATTAAAGTTAGTTGGGATAAGCTAATCCGGCTTGTCATCGAGTGGATAAAAATGTGAATGATAGCATTATAGTCAATGCACTTACCTATACTACGGTCCTACAAAGGCAGTACAGTCCATGTTGGTAAACTTAGCTACCACAATGGCATGTAAACATGAAATCTGAGATATCTAACATTTGTTGCATGTGCAAGTGTGTTTGACAAGGTCTTCATTGTGTGTGCAACCTCCTCTCTTCATGTTGCTTCCCTCTCAATGATTATTCCTTCTCACCTTAAACAATTCCATGTTTCTATAGGAACTAGTCACCTAATGGGAGTTGGCTCTTTCAGACTATAGACCGATTCTTCTTTGCATAAGTTGTGAACACTCGATTCCCTTTTATAGCATAAGTGGCTATTGTAAATCTTTCTTGTCAATATATGATATGGTTGTAGAATTTTTTTTTTTTCACCAATGTTGGCACTGGCAAACCCCTAACCCTTTCAACACAAAGTTATATGTTTTAGCTATGGTACTTGTCATGTAACCAAAATGGTTGAAGCCCTCGAATGCTAGGGTCTATTTCTCCTTAAGCAAACAAGTTCGCCATTAGAGTTGGTTTTTTTGAACCATTCCATCACATCTTTGTTAATATTCTACACAAGCTTCATGTAACTCAAAAACTTGTGCAATTTCCTTGCATTAATGTTACCAGATTCTTTTACCACTAGTTTTTATACACTTTATTGAAATTGTTTGTAATATGTTGAATGTAAAATCAATGCATCGCAAAAGGTAGGTGCTATTCGTTTGATCTCTCATTGACCCCCTTGATGATCCTGACTTCCTTGTTGTTAATAAGATATATGGTCTCTTTGCCTTTATGCCAATTACATCATGCTTTTATTTCCCCAAAAACCAACTGCATGCCTCTAAAGACTCTTTTGGTGCAATATAAAAGGCTAACAGTACAATGTGATTGTCCCCATCCACACTGCATACCACAAGTAAGATGTGCTTATACTTACCATATAGAAATGCTCCATCAACACAAACAACTAGCCTGGAGTTTTTGAAGGCCTCCACATAAGGAACAAATGTCCAAAAAACCTATTTGAGATACAACTCACCTAGTTGAGGCGATCTTGTCCATCTCCATTCAACTTGTGATTTAGGGTTAGTGGCTTTGATGGCACACAATAGCTTAGGGAGTTCATTTATGATTTATCTCGGTCACCAAACATAATGTTATCACCTTTCTCTTACCTTCCCACAGTCATCTGCAAGTAACTATGTAGCTAAACATGACAAAATCATGTAATTGAAGGTTTACAACCTCGGCATCAAGATTATTTCTTGTGAAGTTGAGAAATTTTTAGGTTAATACATTAGAGACTATCTGCAAATTGTCTTGTCCCATCATTAAATTAGTGTACGAATGGGGGTCTTCTAGTCTGGTAATTACAAATAACGCCTCTAATTTTTTCTTGCAAGCCCATAACCTCTTCATACACCCTTGGTCCCTTTTCACACAATATGTCAACTTCAAACTCTTCGTAGATTCATTAACATGGAAATCACAGTGCGTCTTGATATGGAATGATTTCATAGCCTGGATAACATCATCTCTTGTGTTGAACATCATTTGCTTGTCTAGGTCTTGACTATCACATAAATTACTACGCATTATGTCGACATTTTCCTCAAATTGTTCTTAATAATTTTTTTCAAAAACTTAGACAAGCTCGTTGCGAATTTTTAAAGTACTAATATTAAGGATTTCTTCAAGAATTTAACTAAGTAGATAAACATTCTCTTTTCAAAATAGTAACATGAAATTTATTAAAACCTTAGTGTTGATAATTCCTTATTATGCAATTTTTTCATAAAAACTTATCTATAAGATTTTTACCAACTTCATAATAAAAACCAAGAACTAAACAAGTTTTCAAAATCAAGATAGAAATCAACTCACTAGTTTATAAACCAACTTAGAGAAATAAAATTTGCCAGCAACCTAAAAAAGTAAGTTTTTGAAATAATAAACTTATTTGCTAAGAAGTACGAAAATATAAATATGAAGAGAAAATATATATGTACAACTGAAAACCTTAGATACCACCAACAACTTAAAATAAAATTTGAAAACTTTATTTTTCAATCAATAAAAATAAAATTGGTAGATATCCTAAAAAGACTAAGCTTCTGAAAATTAATTTATCTTTTCAAAATTTAGGAATGAAATTATAATAAAAAAAGTGCTCACTCATGATAACTCAAGAATTTTTAAGCTTTCTTCCCAACAACTTAAAGAGACTTTTAAAATATCAATCTTTCCAACTCTAAAAACAAATTGTTTTATGAAAAATCAATGCTGAGACAACACCACTAAAATCATGCATACAATATGAGACTATATATATATTCAAAGAATTTTTCAACCATATAAATATCTATATGTTTATTTAAGGATTTTTGGATGAAGAAAAGTTTGCAAAATTATATTTTTAGGGTTAAGAAAATTCGTGACTATTCTCTAACTGAGTGTTCCGTGACATAAACAACTTTTTATGACAAAAATAACCTTAGAAATGATCTTTTCAAGTAGGTAGAAAACAACATATAATATATGAGATTCCAAGTTAAAATGAGCCAAATATGACCATTTTAAGTTGGAATTTCACTCTACACGATTTTTGACGAACTTAGTGAAATAGAATTAGCAATTTAAGTAGAACTTCCATGAAACACTCATTTTAGGTATTTCTCTTATTTAGGTGACGTGGAGACCAAGTTCCTGTACCCTGAAGACTACTACGACTTGAAGTTTGTCTACACAATAGCCGAATGAGTTTATTTCCTACATTCTTGTACTTATGTTTTTGCTTGTAGAATAGTGACACATAATTAGAAAAAGATAAAATGGGAAAGTGATTGTGCTTTACATATATGGGTGAATTTATGTTAAGTATATTGAGGTGGAAATTGTCTATAATCAATATCTGATTTAGTATAGAAAATGATATGTCTACAAATTTTATGATCACTTTTAAAATATCTCATATTATGCCATAAGTACTTAATTAAATTGATTAATGTCTATCACATAGTGAGTAAGATTGGATTAACTACTATACCCTTAGTAAGATAAGGGCATAGGAGTGAGGTCCGTAGAGCCTGAAACTCTACATAACAAGGAATAGTCACCTAAATTAATTTAACGGTGAGTAGACACCTGAATGAACTATATTTTAGCGACTAATAGTGGCTTGCATAAACTACAAAAACCTTATTTGCGAATAGCAGTCTATATGGCCTAAAACACCTAACCCCAAATGGAGGGATAAATCCATTCAACACATAATTTTCCATGAAGTCATGTATATTTTTTACTCATGTGCTTGTTGCATTTCACATGTTTATCTTAAATAATTTGTTTAATATTTGGTTGTGTGAGTACTTGATTGTGGAAATGATTTTCACTAAGCATATAAGCTTATATCCCCTTAGATATCTTTTGCAACATACATACTTTTGGTTGAAGCCTGAGGGCTACTTCACCCAAGTATTACCTTTTTAGTCAGGAGCTTTAGATAGAAGTCAAGATCTTAATGTAGACGTAGACTTCTAAGTAAAACTTCAATGTATTTATTTCAGAGAGATAGACTCTGATGGACTAAGTTGTTTTGATGGGAGTATTCCTCTCTTAATATTTGTAAGACTCTATATATTTTTATTAAGTTGAACTGTTATGATTTTTATTCTTAATTGCTATTTGTATATCTTCTAAGATAGCTTGTTTCAAAGTTTGGTCCTCTATGATCATGAGCACACGCCGTACATTAGATATCAAGGCTTTTAGGATGAGTAAGGGTATCACACTTAAGCCTTAATATTGAGAGTGGCGGACTGTAGTGTTTAGAGTAACCTTTGGGGTGTGACAAGCACCCCATGGAGATTTCGACACTAACAAACCTTAACGCATTTCTAACTAACTCAATCCCACTCGGGGATTTGACTCACTCAAGAACTCAATTAAGATGACAACTTCCATATTCAAGATTAAACATTTCTTGTATTCATCAAAATTATTGCGTTGCTTATTGTGCATGGCATGGTGGTGCTTCTACGAAATACAAGTTACGTTAGTGATTGCCTTTGGTGTGGTGTGTCCATGTAGGTAGAGGAAACGAGAGAAGGAAGAAGGAAATGAAATTAATTAAAAGTGAAAATGATGAAGGGTTAGTGTTTTCTAAAATCAAAGAATGGAACTGGAGGAACACATTAAGTTTTCTTATGGCATTTGATTCCTTAACCAGTAAGGGAGAGGGTAATAATTATCATGTGTGTCCTTCTTTAGATTGCTTAGAAAGTAATCAAATTACTTATCATCCATGTAACACTCATCCAGTGATAGAAGTTGATGGTGGAAGATGCTTTTGGGCTGACATTGGGAATGGGTCAACAAGACGTCTCCAAGTTTGGCAATGGCTTCGGTTCTACTTTAGTTTGGTTTCGCATGGCTCAGTGTCGATGTTGGAGGAGAGCTTGCAAGATTTGGAGGTTGTAGATTGGTAGGTATTTTGGTGGATGGGTCTTGGTTTGTGTTTTTGGGAGAGGGGTTAGAGAGAGAAAATAGAATTGGGAAGAAAAAGATCGAGGAGGAAGAAGATAGATATTTTTTATTGTTTTTTTTTTTATTCAATCCCATAAAGAGCAAGAAGAAGAAGAAGAGAGGAGAGGCACAATAAAGAAAGAGAGAGAAAGTAAAAAGAAAAAAATAAATATGCTCACTTAGAAATTAAAAAAAAATTAATATAAATATCTTACCAAGTGTTAGATTTTTTTGCTAGATTCCGACTAAAATGATCATGGGTATAAAGTTTAAAAAATTTAAATATTTTTATGAGTAAAAATTTTATTTAGGTATGAAATTGATATATTCAAAAAATTCAGATGCTATGAATGAAATTAACTTCCATGAAGTGTTGGAAGTTGACATGTTAGAACAAACTTCTCACTTGCCGAGGAAAAAATATTAGATGAGTGATAAAAGCAATATGAATGTACACTTGGTGTGCAACTCCCAACTACATGCTAACGTATGAATAATATAGTGGATAGTTTTAACCACCACCCTCGTGTCTACGTGATAGAATACGATTCTTCCAATTTCCCCAACTTTGGCAAAAACTTCTGCTTCTTCACAATTAATGCATTTCAAATGGAAATTGAGCCTACATCATTACCACAATATTCTTTGCAACCTTTAATTTCAAAGAAAAACATGTAGATCAAACAATGCAGTCGCACAATTACTTACATTATCTCACCCACGTTCAATTTCATAAATTATTTCATCTGCATGTACTGGACCAGAGCCATTTTCGGCAACAAGACCCATTAATTTTTTTACAGATTTCAACATATAACACAAAAGACAAGGACAAGGAGGAGTGCTGACATTACCTGAGATTAGAGGGGAAGAATGAGTGTTGGAGGAGGTTGGTTTGTGTGGGGAGTTGACGAAGTTGGTACAGCGGTAGAGAGAATGCTAAGAGAGGGGAGTGAATTTGGATATTGGCTTTGCATATGGGGGATTCTGCTCTCCTGTGCGGATAAACATCACCTTTAAAAAAATTAAAAAAAAAAAGTTTGAAGAAATGATAATTTTTTTAAAACAGTAGAAAATCGCCTCTACTGAAAGGGCTAGCATCCATACTACAAAATTTGAGGCACTTCTAATAATAGCGCTTTGTGCCATTTTAGGAATTTAAAAAAAAAAAAAAAAATTCTTCTACAACCGATTTTCCTCAATCTCTAGGGAAAGTGAGAATTGGAAAGAAAAAAGGGGGGGGCTAGTTCAAGACCTCCAGGTTTTGTGCCTTTTAGATAGTAATAATGACGATGAAGTGATTTTGCTGATTAATGGGTTGTCTATTGATTTGTGAAGTTTGAACTTTTTGCAATTAATACAGGCTTAGTTGGTGTTGGAGTGTCTTATGGTGTCCTGTCAAAGTCACCAGAATGCTGAAATGTTTCAAGAAGGTTTGGGTTGTCATTTTATTGTTGGAGTTGATTATTATTTGCTCAGGAAAGTTTTGAGTTTTGGGCAGTTGATACCTGTTTGGCATGTGTCGGACATCGTGTTTGGAATCATCAGAATTCTAAGCTGAATGTACTGGAAGTGTTCGAGGGTTTTGGATTTTCAATTTGCTATCAGAATAGTGTTTACTGTTTGGTAGGTTGGTACCTCTTTTGTGTGTGTGTGTGTGTAAAAGATTGAATTAAAGGCAACTGGATGCTGTTTACAATCATGGTGGTGATTGCTGTCATCCCATCACATTGAGTTCTCATGCTAATGTTGATTTGCCTTGGAGCTGTAAAATTGTTTTAGGATAGTATTCGATTTGGTTATTGTGTACTGTTATGTGGAAGCTATGAAAATAATGCTATGAGGTTAATGGAATAGTTGAAAGTTAAATGTCATTTCAGATGGGCTCTGGCTTTGATTCTATTTGTGGCTTCAACCATATGCGTTATTGCCTGCTAAATGTTACTGGTTTACTAAATTCACACCAGCACTAAGTTAGATGAACCCATTGTGTTTCAAGAATTTGGGTTTACCTGTTGCCAATTTATCTTTGTGAAGCCCATCGTTATGGTGTTTATTAGTGTTTGCCTCTAGTCCTGTTATGCAAACTTCAAAATTTTTTAATTAATTTTTTTCCTTACGATAAAAATGGCAGAATTTATTCTGAAAAATTGATCGAATTTTGTACGAATATTAGCTTTTTATCTAAATAGATTGCTACTTAGTTGGATCCAAGTATATGTAAACTAGTGTTTGCTCAATGTTGCAAGACCATATGCATGGGTTAAGTATGTTCCAGGAGAGCCCATGCTTCCAAACCAACCTAATGAAATGTTAAGGGAAGGAATAGAAAGCAGCGTTTTAGACTGCACCGTGCATTTGTATGACTGATTTCTTTTTTTCTTTACTTTGTGGAGAATTTCCTTCATATGGGTGAGTATTCTTTCTCTTTGCTTTGTGGAGAATTCCAAACTAAAAGGAGGGGAAAAAATGCATCTTATAGCTTAAAGATACGTCCCCCTATTTTACAAAATTATTCAATTGGGATGTTGGTTCTGAATGCTAGGATAATAACTGAGATGATAGGCAACAACTGTGCGTTCTCACTATTTTTATAACAACACCACAGTTTGACTTTCATTTCTGAAAGCTTTTCTTGAATGATGGTTCCTTTTGAGCCTTCATTTGTCTTTATTGTTGTTGGGCATGCACAGGCTGAAGCAAAGAAAAGAAAAGCTCAATTACAAGAGGCTAAAAGGAAGAAGATGAATAATCTATTTGGATGGTTTGTTTTTCATTTATATTTATATCTGTATCGAAACGATAGTATAAACATGTTCGATTTGCATCTATATTTTATCTATATTTAATCTATTTTATCTTTTCATGAGAACTACTAATTTTTTTTATCTGTATTTATTTCTTGATAAACAATTTGTTAGAAAAAAAAAGTTAAAAAATATATATATGTGTATTTACCAGAAAAAGCTAGGCAAACAGACCCAAGAGGGAGGATCGAAAATTGGTTGTGGCTGCTAGGGAAATTGCACGGCCTCAACGATTTGTTGAGCTAAAAAAGCAAGAAGAAGAGAGAAAAATTTGCAGCATGATGAAAATTCTTTTTGGGGTTCCAATGGATGGAAATTGTACTTCTTTCATCTTTCAACACAACATGAGAGGAATTTAGAAGCATATCGTATTCTATGCCCTCCATTTTTGGGCATGGTCATCTAACAGTAGTTGGATGATGCTGAATTTTGTTTTCGGCCACCACAAGGTTCACTTCAAATGAATCTTAGTTAACACAGATCCTATCTTAATAAATTCCTCCCAATTTTGCAGACTGCTACATTTTAGATAATAAGACACCCAATAAGATTAGGAGAGGGGTTGTACTTTTGTTCCATTTGGTGGTGCAATGGTTTGAGAATTATGAAATGATCACCTCTTTTGTTGAGGAAATGATCATAACTTTGGAAAACATTGGTTACGTTTTTGAACCAATTATATGGATGTGGAACTAGAGTCGCATTTTCAGGGTAAAGTGTCCAATTTGGTTGCAGGGGATTTAACAAATTGTATAACTATCACCATTCTTGTTTAGAATAGCCTCTGAAATAGCAAGTACTTGGAAGTTGTTCTCCTTCATTACTCCCATATGATTCTCGGGAACTCTAAATATATTATTTCTTATGGAGCCAACTGCGATTTCAATTTGTCTAAAACCATCGCTATAGTACCCACGGTGGACCCCTTGTCTATTAGCTATCGAAGCTAGTCAACTTTAGCTTGACAATTTTGGTACAAGCACAACAGCAACTTCATGGTGTGTATACTTTTAACTTTTAAGTACGTTTCTAAGTAAGTTGGACCTACTTTAGCTACTTGTGAATTATTTAACTGCGATTCAATGATAACTTGATGATTTAACTTTAATCAAGTTGAGTTTATATTCAAATTATTTAAATAACTATCAAGTTCGTGATCTAAAATACTCAATTTAAATATTTTGTAAACCTATTCGAGCTTTTTATTTCTATTAAAACATTGATACAACACGAGTTTGCAAGCCACCAGTTTAGACTAAGGATTATATCACAAAGAGACTTACGAATACATGCAAATCACAGATTGTAACTAGATTGTAACTAGAATATAGTGTTAGTTACAAAATAGAATAACAGATTCAACAGTTGGAATAGATCTAAAAATAAACAATTGAAATAGATCTGGGAAACAATATACATAAATACAAGATATCAAGGCAGAAAAGGTAGCTTTTACCCTGCTGAGCAAAGACTTGTGTCTTGGAGCTTTGTTAAGCTCGAATTAGCATTCATCTTCCTCCTGTTACCTTGCAAAATAAACAGAACATATTAGATCTAGCTAGGGTTTCATAGGTTAGCTCGTTGAGAGGAAAACACAAGTGATAGAGAGTGATTCTGACCTTGTGATTGGAGGCGCGAGGAAGAGAGAGAGAGAGCTAGCGTGAGGGTTGTATTAGGCATTCAAGTGGGCTAGGCCGTAATTGTATTAAAGGCCTAACATTTGGTGTGCTCATCCCAGCATCAATGGCGACAACAAGAACACAAGCATCTCAACAGGAGGAATTCGCCAAATTACAGTCATTAGTGTTTTCTATTGCAGAGTCAGTCAACAAGATGCAACAGCAGGTGCAAGAACAGTCAAATGCAAACAAAGATATGCAACATTCTATTCAACAATTACAGGAACAGATACAGATAACTACTTTGAATCAGAATCATAATACTACATCTCAAGATCAAAATTTCCATGGTTCATCACTTTCAGTGACAGAGAATATGCTTAAGGAATGAAATTAGAGACTCCAACTTTTGAAGGAGACGATCCTTTAGGATGGATATTTCAAGTATCATTGAAATCACAAATGTAAAGCTAAATTTTTTATCATGATGAGTGACATTGAGGATGAATTTGTTTTAGAGGACATGTCACAACTTGACCAACAGTCCACCCCTATTATTAGTACAAATGATTGTACTATCAGTTATCATGCAATGTCTGGCACTAATATCCCCAGAACAATACATTTTAAGGGTATTATTAACAATAAATCAGTTGCTACCCTAGTGGATTCTGGGAGTACACATAATTTTGTACAATCCGGATTGGTCAAGTATTTGAATTAACAGTCACTCAATCACCTTCGTTTAATGTACTTATTGGTGATGGTACGAAGATGGCCAGTGAGGGTACTTGTGAGGATGTGCAGTTTCATATTCAAGGGGTGTTATTCACGGACACATTCCATGTGTTACCTATACAAGGGGCTGAATTGGTTTTGGGAGTGCAATGTTGCAGCTTTTGGGGCCTGCCACCATTGATTATAGTCAGTTGACTATGCAATTCAATTATCAGGGTATTCTAGTTTCATTACAAGGTAAACAGGAGACACTAATGGGTATTAATCAGCATCAATTCAAGCGATTAGTGTAAACTGATGCCATTTTAGCTTGTTTTCAATTTATGGCTCAGGAGTCTGTTAGTAACACATCTGGGAATTTCACCAGCAGCCAAGCCTTACGAGACTTGTTGGGCAAATATTCCTAAGTGTTTGAAGCACCTACATCATTGCCACCACTCAGGGATATTCAACACCAGATATACATTGAGGAAGGCAAAGGACCAGTAAATGTCAAAGCTTACAGATACCCACATTTCCAAAAGACAGAAATTGAAAAGCAAGTCAATGACATTCTACAACAGGGAATCATCCAGCATAGTATTAGCCCTTATTCTTCCCTAGTGTTACTAGTGAAGAAAAAAGATGGCACATGGCAATTTTTGTATTGATTATAGAGCTCTCAGTCATATTGCTGTGAAGGATCAATTTCCTATTACAACCATTGATGAGCTCTTAGATGAGTTACATGGTGCTTCGGTTTTCTCAAAATTGGATCTCCGAGTTGGGTATCATCAGATTAGGATGCATCTTAAAGATATTGAGAAAACTGCTTTTCGGACACATGAAGGTCATTAGGAGTTCCTTGTAATGCCATTTGGTTTAAACAATGCTCCTGCTACTTTTCAAAGTATCATGAACAAAATTTTTCGGCCATTTTTGAGACAGTTTATTATAGTGTTTTTGTATGATATTTTAGTTTACAGTATGACAGAAGCACAGCATTTGGATCACTTAGATAAGGTCCTTTACATATTGCTTGACAATCATTTTTATCTCAAGCAATCCAAATGCAGTTTTGGAGTGGCCACAATTGAGTATCTTGGCCATATTGTGTCTGTCAATGGGGTACAACCTAGGATCAAAAGATTCAAGCTGTGATAAAATGGCCCATCCTACTTCATTGATGCAACTTATAGCTTTTTTGGGACTTTCTGGGTATTATCGTTGGTTTATTAGAGGATATGCAGCAATAGCAAGTCCTTTAACCGACTTATTGCAGAAGGATTCTTTTCATTGGACTTATACAACTACAACATCTTTTGAGGAATCAAAGCAAGCTTTAGTCCAAGCTTCCATTTTAGCTTTGCTTAATTTTAAGGAGCCTTTTGTATTAAAGATGGATACCTCTGGCTTAGGAGTTGGGGCTGTGATGTTGCAACACAATAAGCCAGTAGCTTTCTTTGGTAAGAAGATGCCCACTCATCTACAAAAAGCATCAGCTTATGTTCGGGAATTATATGCAGTAGTGGAAGCAGTAAGAAAATGGAGACAATATTTGCTGGGGTCTCATTTTCTTATCAAGACTGATCATTGTAGTTTGAAGGATCTTTTAATGCAAGTGATCCAAACACCTGAGCAACAAAAGTATTTGACTAAATTGCTTGGGTATGATTACACTATTGTTTACAAGAAAAGGGTAGACAATAGAGTTGCTGATGCTTTATCCAGACAGTATGCTTCAGAAGGGTCTTATTTTTCTTGGAGCACACCTACTTTTCAATGGGTTTATACATTGAAATCTGAATACAAGAGTTTGAATGAATTTCAGGATGTTATTTCTGCCTTAGAACAAGAGAACACATTCAAATATAATCTATCATGGAAGAATGGTATGTTATATTCTTATCACAGAGTATTTTTAATCCCTCAATCGGCTCTTATTCAACCATTATTGATAGAATATCATGTTTCTCCTAGTTCTGGGCATTTTGGTTTTTTGAAGACACTCAAACAAATTTCTTCGGATTTTTTTGGGAGGGTATGCGGTCGATGGTAGAGCAATTTGTTCGAAACTGTCAGACTTGTCAACAAGTCAAGTATTCTACCATAAGTCCATCTGGACTCTTACAACCATTGCCAATTCCTGATCGAATATAGGAAGACATTAGCATGGATGTTATCACTAGTCTTCCTAAATCCCAAGGCTTTACTGTGATATTGGTAGTGGTAGATCGGCTCACTAAATATTGTCATTTAGGAGCATTGGATACTCACTACACAGCACCTAAAGTAGCCTCATTGTTCTTACAAATGGTGGTCAAGTTACATGGTTATCCCCGATCTATAGTATCCGACAGAGACTCGGTATTCATGAGTTCTTTTTGGAGAGAACTCTTTACATTGAGTGGTACTCAACTCAGGGTCAACAGTGCATATCATCCCCAGAGTGATGGTTAGACCGAGGTCATGAATAGAACTTTACAACGGTATTTGCAATGCTACACTATGGATTGTCCATCTCAGTGGGTGACTTAGTTACCTTGGGCAGAATTCGCTTATAATATTTCTTATCATGAAGGATCAGGAACTACACCATTCGAATTGGTGTATGGTAGGCCACCTCCCTCTATTTCATCTTATATACAAGGTGCTTCTAAATTAGATGCTATTGATTAGGAGTTGCATTCTCGGGATGAGCTTTTGAAAAAGCTCAAAACCAACCTACTTCAAGCTCAAGCGAAGATGAAGTTTTATGTAGACCGACATCGGACATATGTTGAGTTTCAGATTGGAGACCTGGTTTTTGTTCAGTTACAACCTTATCAACAGTTGTCAGTAGCCTTAAAGAAGACGCATAAACTATCTCTAAGATATTATGGTCCCTTTGATATAGTTCAGAAGATTGGTACTTGTGCTTACAAGCTACAATTACCAGATTATGCCAAGATTCATGATGCGTTTCATGTTTCTTTACTTAAGAAGGCTCACGGATCTGAGTCTCCTGCTTTGGCTTTACCAAAGGAAGCTGTGGGTAGTCAACCAGTGTTGACACCTCTTACTATACTGGGATCTATAACTATTTTCCGACATAGAAACCCTATTAAACAAGTTCAAGTCCAGTGGAGTGGTTTACCACAGGAAGAAACCTCATGGGAAGATTGGTCTTCTTTTTCTAGGTTATATTCATCTTATAACCTTGAGGACAAGGTTATTTTTGAAGAGGGGGAGACATCTGATACAACACGAGTTCGCAAGCCACCAGTTTAGACTAAGGATTATATCACAAAGGGACTTACGAATATATGCAAATCACAGATTGTAACTAGATTGTAAATAGAATATAGTGTTAGTTACAAAATAGAATAACAAATTCAACAGTTGAAACAGATCTGGAAATAAACAGTTGAAACAGATCTGAGAAACAATATACATAAATACAAGATATCAAGGCAGAAAATGTAGCTTTTACCCTATCGAGCAAAGACTTGTGTCTTGGAGCCTTGCTAAGCTCGAATTAGCATTCATCTTCCTCCTGTTACCTTGCGAAATAAACAAAATGTATTAGATCTAGCTAGGGTTTCACAGGTTAGCTCGTAGAGAGGAAAACACGAGTGATAGAGAGTGATTTTGACCTTGTGATTGGAGGCAAGAGGAAGAGAGAGAGAGAGAGCTAGCGTGAGGGTTGAATTAGGTATTCAAGTGGGCTGGGCTATAATTGTACTAAAGGCCTAACAAACATTGACAAAACTTATGATTTTATTTTTTTTATTTTTAAGGCCTATTATTATACTTTTTTTTTTCTTCATATCCAATGATTTACATTTGTCATAATTTAAGATTAAATCAATTAAAAATCTATTTTATTACCAAATCTCAGCTTATATACTTATATTTTAATCTAAATGATTTTCTTTTTCATAAAAATCATAAAGTCTAATTAAGTGGGTTCAAACTTGTGATTTCAGCTAAGATTATTAGACTCAATTGAGTTCAAGTTGAGTTCAAATTTTAAAATTTTCATGTGATTCAAGTTCAAATTTGACATTATATCATCTCTAACTCTACTAGTTTATAACTTTACTTGTAAGTACTGTTGTCAAGCTTCTTGGTAGTTGATTTATGTCTGGCCATTTGTCATTTAGGTCCTGTTTGGTACTCCATTTTAGTGTTCACGTGGCCTCAGCAATGTGTTAGTTCTGCAATTGGTGTTGGACGACAAAATTAAAGTAAACTGAAGACAAAATATGACATTACTATTCCAACTTTAAACATGTAATTCCCGATATACCCCTCAAACACCCAACCCTACCCTTCCCCCCCGGGGTCACAGTTAACATTCATCATTTGCCAAAGAAAACAAACCCAGTGAATCTCGTGTCATTCCTTATAGTCAACCACATTTTTCTCACTGATAGCAACAAATAGAGGAAGATGGACACAACATCTCGTCGTCTCTTGCTGTCCACTTTGTATGACCATTGACAATCTCGATCGCCTCATTCGTGGTCATATGGTAAGGTGGATGGATGTGCTTCCCGAAATTTCTTTTTCTTTTTTTCCTTCATTTGTCTTTGTTCTGTTTCTATCAATCTGTAAGGCTATTGTAGGTATGGTCATAGATCATAGTAAATGAGAACGGTTGCATATGTGTTCGGCGTGTCAACAAGTACCAATCCCTTGAGTGAGTCAGTATAGTCGAGTCATGGTGGAATTAGGGAGGAACATGATGAGTGTATTTTCTTTGCACCTTCTAGCCATTTCCCTATATGATAAGTCATTTTCCTAAACACCCATTTTCCAATAAACACAAATCCAAAATAGATCAGATACAAATACAGATATCAGTGAAAAATAGACCATCTAAACATACCTTTAATGTATGAATGCAATGCTTTTAATTATGCTTAAACAATTTCAAGTGTTTTTGGAGTTCATCTTACTGGAATTTTTTGGGTTGTGTCTCCCACAAAATTAGCCAATTACTAGTAGTTGGTTTAAGGAAAAAAAAGAAACAAACACACACTGTAAGCCCCTAGATTTTCGGTATTCTTAGATAAGAATCCTAAAGCTAGTACCAAAACTAGAACCCTAAAACCAACGCAAGTTAAAACCGAACTCTAGAAATCTTAGACAAGATCAGATAAAGAATTAATAACCCTAGGATATCAGATAAATTAAGCAAAGCTTAAAACCCTAAAGATAAGTAATTTAATAAAAGCATATCACCATCAAAATAATTTTGTATACTATAACCTAATCAATTCAAGTCGACCCTAAAACCAAGAAACCTTAGAATTGATCCAAACCAATCACAAGCTTTGGAAATCCTAGGCAATGTTAATATTGAACCCTAAGAAAACAAGTACCTTTGAAAACAAAATATAAAATTGGATAATCATTTGACTCAAAAACCCTACGCTAAATGATTCATCTATTTGACCTCTAATACGCAAATTGAGACAATATATCCAAGTAATATTTAATAATAAAAAAATAATTCCCTCTAATTGAAAACCCCTAGAATACTACGATAATCTTATAGGCGAAACCTTAGAATCGATAACAGAATGGAACCATAAAGTCGAATCGAGCAAACCTTAAATCATTGGAACCTAAGATTCTATCAGATAGCTTCTAAAACCCTAAAATACTGAATAAATTAGAAAAATAATATGAACTTGAAATATGAACCAAACAAATAGCATATGCCCTAAAACGAACAGATTCGGCTAAACTTTGATTGTTTCGAATCTTTATAGGATCAGTTTCTATATCCAACTCTAGACACGCAAAATGAGTCGAAATATCCCGAAAAACAATCTATGCAAGACAGATATTAAGATATTCATAAAATATTAGATATAATTTTATCGGATCATAAATACGACAAACATAGCTTTTAAATGAGTATTTTTATTTTTATCAGTAATTTATTTGTTTTGTCTACTATTCATTTACGATTCACTACTATTCACCTTACTCTATTTTTTCTTACAACTATTGTTACACCTATTCTTACATCTCTTGCAAAATTACATTTCCCATAAAACTTTTATTACATAACTTCTTCTTTGCTTTTCTTATTCTTCTCTCTCTCTCTCTCTCTCTCTTCTCTCTCTCTCTCTTCTATGCATGTTGTACCACTAGCTACCCTCTTTCTTTCTCCCTAATTTCAATTCCTTTTTCTTTTTCATTTTCTTTTCATACTTTAATTCATCTAATTTTCCTCTATAAAAACCACCACATCCCCCTCTCATTTTCATACTTTTTCTTACTTATAACAAAACTCTACCAAATTCTCTCATTAACTTTTCTCTCTAAAAATTCCTCTCAAACTTTCTTCCACTCTTTCATCCATACAAAAAATCTCATCACTTGTTTTAGGTAAAAAACTAAACACTGGCTTCATATTTTGTTATGACATGAGTATGTCTATGTCTTAATGCCCTGCATGAAAATCTTTTTATTTATGTTACTAACTTAACTTTATATATGTTAACGTGTATATATAGTATTTATAATCTTTAAGAGCCTAACATTCACTAATCTAATTCTTTCATGTCATGCTTTTTATTTTATGATTCTTTATTTATTTCGTGATTATATAAGACTAGTTAATTTCTAGACTTGGACTAGTCCATATTCAAATCTGAAGGAGATTGGAATAATTTAAGTCTTGGGGAACCTTGAATATAACATAAGACTCTAATGCTTTTCTATTTAACTATCTTGATTTTTATTTATGAGATATGAAATATTTTAAGTTTCGGAAAGCCTTGATAAAAATCTAAGAATTTCATTTTTTTTTTTTATGCTTTGATTTTTTTTATTATTAATCATGTTGATTGGATTATTTCAAGTCCCGAGAAGCCTTAACCATAATCTAAGACTTCCATATTTCTATTTTTATTTTCTTGTATTTTCATTCATGTTCATGTTTATTTCTTATTTTTAGTTGAGCTTGCTAAAATTAAAAACTAACAAGTGTAGTTAGGTTCATTTACATAGATGCCCATAGTGATGTTGATAAAGAAAATCCTTCAGACTTAAATGTCTATAATTCTTTATTATGCAAATGATTTTCTATGTTCTATTTTCAAAGCCTGGGGAATCATTAAGCAAAAGAAAATTTTGAAAATCGACCTCTTACATATAGTTTTTCAAAGTGTCATCACCCCTATGTAATGCTTGGAAAAAAAAAAAAACTTACAACTTGAAATTCTTTTTTAAAAAATACATGACAATCAATATTTTGATAATCAAGCATACAATAAAAATATTGAACGAGGAATCTAAGATATTAAATAAAGAATGGCATTTGATTTTCCAATTTCAATTTATTTATTTTGAAGTATTAAGAAGTAAGAGTTCACTACAAATTTTCAAAATTGAATTTTTGGTAAACTTAAAAAAATTACTATTTCTACGAACCTATTTAATGAATAAATTTCTTTGGAACAACATCATTAATATCATATTTGTATTTGAACCATCTTTAAAGTCCCTAATATGTTTTAAGTCTAGGAATAAATTATAGGCAAGTCCTAAAATGTCTAAATGAGATAAAAATTGTAAAGATGTTAGGAATTAAAACTGGAACGGTTTAGATGTGATTTGTACCATACTATTTTGAGACCCATATGATCTTAAATATTAAAAATAACCTTAGAAAAAAATAAAGCATTTGAAATAGATGAAAAATGGCTACTCATATGCAAAATTCCAAGTTAAAATAAGCAAATTATGGTCATTTTAAGTTGGAACATTCAAAACTAGAAAAGATGATGCAAATAGAATAAATGGAGTTAAAAATTTAAGCAAAACCTCTATGAAATACTCATTTCGAGTATTTCTTTTGTTCAGGTGATGAAGAATTTGATGTACCATTTCTTGAAGATTATTTCGATTATAAATTGCTCTAATAAATGATTGAGTTTTTCCTCTAAAATTTGTTATCTTATTTGCGCTTGTAAACTAGTTGTACTAGCATGTTAAGAAAAGATAAAAATAGATATATATTGGGGTTATCAACGGTTAAGCATGTGTTTCTTTGCTTGTGTGAATGAGAAGATACTAAACATATCGCAACCCTAAAACATTTGTTTAAATGTTTGTACATTTACATGTTTGGTTGCTATGAGTGTTCAAACTGTTTAATTGCCCTTAATGAACCATAATACAGGTTGGTGTGAACAAAAGAAATCATCGTGTATAGCATTTGTCGAATCACATTCGGAAGGCTGCTACTCCTACATATAAAGCTAGATGCGCTGTAATCATGGTGGGACATGGACGCTGCTCCGTCCAAGAGAATCCACATTGCTCAGGGAATGTGACTCTTGGTTTAGAGCCACACTAGCCGAATGCTATGGGCAAGTGCCTGTGGACTAGCAGTACAGGATCACAAAGACCTTCAGAAACAATTCATTAACCCTTGACATGGAGGATGTAAATCCATTCTATGTATAGATTTTAGATAACTATACATATTTGTGACTTTCATGGGATTGCTGCATGAGCATAGCATATATTTTATCTAACGAACTTATTTGCCTATTTATGATGGTGCGAGTAGGGAGAAAATATCTCACTAAGTATGTTGTAGCTTATGCCCATAGAGATTTTTTATGAAATAAAAATACTTGAGGCTTTACTCAATGGACATGATATTAGGGAAATTACTAGTGGAACATGGAGCTTCAATGAATGATTTGAGAGAATAGAATGAAGATTTCCATGGAAGTACTTTTATGAAATATATTATTAATTTTGAGTCTACTATGAATGACTATGATGTCTTAATAGTTTGATGATATTAGCGAGGGTATGCCCTATGAATTGTAATTGACTTTGTTCAAGTTTATTAATATATAGATCTTTTGCATTACTATTAATTGCTATAATCACAAATTGAGCAACTCCAATGTGTTCCCTTATTGTGAAGTACGTCTTGTGCATAATATGGAAGTGTTTGTATGACTAAGGTAGTCATTCATAGGCTTTAATATTATGTATGGTGAACTGTCACATTTAGGATATCCCTCGGGCATGATAGTTAAAGTTAGGATCAAAGCACCAAGATTTTAGAAATTTGTGAGAACATATTGGAAGATTAGAAGTACTAGAATTTGACCTTAGAAGCAAGAAGTGGATAATAGATGGCCTTTTAAGTCAACTTAGGTGCTAACCTTACCTCTATGACCCATAAGATCTCACTTTTGATGTTTTAAGAATAGACTACATGGAGATATTAGAAAGGTAGACAATTTATATATAAGACTTAGGGAATCTCCAGGAGGTTACCAATAGTAGATGAGAATACGACATAGAGAAGTTGCCCTAAAATGTCGACCCAAACCTTGGAGGAAAGTGATAACAGGTAAAAAATATCCCTAAGGAGACAATATGGAAGAAACATGTAGGAAGCAAGAATTGAGATGCTGGATGGATAGAGTGACTCTATCTTAGCACTACTAAAGAACTTAATGAATGGTTACCATGCCTAGTCCTTTAATGTCTTTTCGTTACCCCAATCAACTAGAAAGAAAACAATGTACTACACTTTTTGTCAACATGACTGTTAGACGGACAATACCTATTCATGTGCCTTCATCAACTTTCTAGCAAACAAATGAAAACAATTGATAAAGTGTTTCATTTCACTCCTTTCCTAACCCCTTGCCACCTTATTTAACATATGGGTATAATATGATCAAGATAAAAAGAGATCTAATGCGATTGTCCCACTTTGTTCTAAGAGAGTACATGAGGAAATCATGTAACGATCGGTCATCCCTGCTAAGGAACGATAAGAACAAGGATCACCCGTAGTATAAGATCGAACTCAAGAAATTCTAACCGCTTTAAGACACCTAGAAGATATGTTAGAAGCTTACATATGACAAGTCCCTACCATACTTGGGCCTATTCGATTCATGGTACCCCAATTGGAGACAATACAAAAAGCTCAAACCCTATCCATGGCAGCTAGTTTAAATCCCAAAGCCATAAGACTCAAGCCGCTCAATTCTCCCATCAAGAAGAAGATCTCCATGAGGCCTAATGGTCGATGTTGGAAATGCAAAGGGAAATACTACCCCAAATCATGCCTAAGATTGCAGAACAAATGTTACTTTTGTGGCAACCTTTATCAAAAGATTCGTGACTGCCTAAAAAAGACCATCATCTAAAGCTAAAAGGGACACCTTACTAACAAATGCCACAAGAGACTAAATCTATTTGTCTAATCGTTACATCAAATAAGAGGAGATCATCCTTTCAAGAAAGGTAATGAGGAAGAAAAATGATTGGAAGCCTCTACATTAGTACCTCGCAACTTAAGAGAAGAATGGTTTCTTATAAATACTAATAATAATGCTAAGAATCTACAAGATCAAACCATCGAGGAGATACTCCTCTACCATGAAGAGCCACTTGAAACAAGAATGGAAGAAAGGCCTTTCGTACACTATTAGGTAGTGTTTTTATGTCTAGATCTTATGATCAACGATGCCTTCACGATGTTTGATTGACTATTTAGTTGTTGACTCGATATAATGTTAGCTATGGGGACTTGGTTGATTAGGATGATGTAATCATGCTTTTGCATCTTTTCTTTTGATTTTGTAATGGAGGATTTAACAAACCTTCCTCCTACCACAATGTTTTTGCTTTAATGAAATGAAATTCCTTTTTATTACTTGATTTCAACAAGTTTTCAATGTTTCTTATATATATGTATGTATGTATGTATGTATGTATTTTCCGTATTCGATGGCTTTTAGCGTGCTTTCTTTCTTAAATTTTCCTGAATGCTTAAAACTTAATAATAAAGGACAAAAATCTCACACAAACTTAATAAAATTATAGATTGCGTAGGAGACACACCTGTATGCAATGAGAACCAGTTACACCCCCTATAGAACTTAAAAACTGAGAAGTACCCCAACGATTGAGCCAACAAGGAGAAGTTTTTGTTGCTATTGGACAACTTGCCAACATGCTACGAAATTACATGCAACAAACTCATAATGTACCAGCACATGTACCAACTACACATACACGAGAAGTCACACCAAGGGTTCAAATACCACTTGTTGCAACTACACTGGTTGTACCATCAACACCTAGACCGTATCGGAGTACCTTGCCCTACTTTATAAAGTGCAATCAATAATTTGATGAATTGTTTGCAAAACCTGGTGAGGCTAAAGATTGGTTAGCACAGATAGAGCGATCCTTTCATGCTTTTGAAGTACCACATCACCTTAAACTCGCATATGGCACATATATGCTATCGTTTAATGCAAAAGTATGGTGGGAATCTAAGAATAGAGAGATGCTATCGCCAATCACGTGAGAAACATTTAGGCATAAGTTCCTAGTGAACTTCTTCCTCAGAAGCTTAAGAGTTCAATATAGTGTGGATTTCATTCGCGTCTCTCAAGGAGGTCATAGCCTTAAACAACAGAGGATTAGATGAAGGCCTTCGTATAATCATATTAAATTGGAAGAGTTCGATGTCAGGAGTTTTTCAGAATTAGTGAAAAGAGCGCAGATCGTGGAAAATGCCAAGAAAAGAAAGACAACAGAAAAGAAGATCATAATTTTTGAGAACCCATAGGTGGATCTAGCTCAAGCCTTAAGACCAAGGAGTTCAAACCTTTAAGCAATTCAAATAGAAAGAAGAGCATAACAACATCAAATATTTGATGTTGGAAGTGTAAAGGAGTATACTATTCGAAACAATGCCCAAAGCTACAACATAAATGCTACTCTTGTAAAGCCTAAATCACAGTATCCAAGGTTGTCTAAGGAAAATCGCTATTGTCTATCTTATATGTAAGAAGCTAAGACACATTACTAAAAAGTGTCCCAAGAAGAAGGGCACCACATCAATCCAAAGGAGGAACAAATAACGATAAGAATGAGAACGACAACGCTAATTAGGGAGCTGCTTGAAGACACCTCCACAAAGAATATGTGTATACAACATGCAAGGACATTAGGTTTGTGGAAAAGTTAATGATGATGAGGTCAAGTTCGTTGCTATAGAAGAGGATAATAACCACGATTGTGACTTAGTAACAAGTTAGTCTTGTATATTTAAGTTGTTTAAATATCCTCATGTTTTGATTAAACTAGAAATAAATCCTCTTCAAATAATATTGATAGTATAAATGATTGCAAGGACTATCACAATTAATAGCCTATCATAGGACGAGTGGATGTAGTATCTTCCAAGTAGAAATTAGTACAAGTCAAGCTTAGAATCAAATCAAACCACATATACCTCGTTGACTTAAGAACACCCACTCGTTCATTAATAACAATATGGCTAGGAAGCTAGGATTACCTATAACCACCACGGCATAGGCCCCCATGAGTAGTATATCAATGACAAAGGAAGGATGTGCATGGAAGTTAGCTGCTATCTTAAAAAGAATCATCAATTTTGAAGAACACTCGATACAAGTTCTTTCAAGATGAAGTCCAACGAAGAAGTCTAATGAAGAACACTCGGTGAAAGAAGTGAGTCACATGTAGTGTCAAAAGGCAAAAAGAAGAAATCTAAGTTAGAAGATATATCAATAGTAAACGAGTTTTCAAATGTCTTGTCTAACAAGTTGCTTGGACTATCATTGGATATAAAAACCAAATACGTTATCAACCTAATATCGAAACAAAACCAGTACCTAAAGGCCCAACCTAATGACCTTAAATCGTATTGAACGTGTTAAATAAGTAGACGTCGTCACAGTTCAATTCGAGTTTAGAACCGAACCTGAACCCGAACCCGAACCCGAATCGTCGGATCCTGGTTCCAAAAATGGTAGAACTGAAACCAGACCTATGGGAGCCAGTCCAGTTCTTAGGAACCACCAGTTTCCATGGTTTGGTTTTGGTTCTAGAGGAATCAGGAACCATGAAATAAAAAAATAAAAAACCAATTAAATAATTTACTTAATTTAACTAAGAAAAATGCAAAATAAATTTTTAACTTGAAATAACATTGAGCCTAATAATAATTGTTCATAGCATTAGTTAAAAAAATTCTATAATTATGCATTTATTTATGTATAATTACTTGCACTTTTTTAGTTGTTATATTAGTAATGTGACACTATAAAATATTCAAGATACAAATAATTCCCAATAATAAAAAACAAATCACACATTGTTAAAAAAAAAAGTCTACTTTGGTTAGAAGTCTACATAAATTTAACAATATATGATTTCAAATGTATTTATTACTTGTGTTATTAATAATAACACTTTAAATATTGTAAATAGGAAATAATTTTTTTAATATTTATGCGAAAGTAGTTTTAAATATGTGTTTTATAATTACAATTTTTTTATAATTTTCTTTTCTTTTTTCTTTCTTTTTTTTAATAATTTTTATTATGTAGAACCGCCAGATCTGCTGGTTCTTGAACCGGCGGTTCCAAAACCATCGGGTCATGCGATTTTTAGGGATGGAATCGTAAGGACCCGTAGGAACTATAAAACTTGCCATAATCAGTTCAGACCCACTATTCCCGAGCCAGTTTCCAGTTCAGGAACCGCTGGTGACTGATCAAGTCGATTTCCCGGTTCATAACCGACCCGTGATGATCTCTGTAAATAAGTGACTATTATGATTGCTAAAAGTTAACTTAATTTTCGAATAAGATAAGAGTAGGGAATACCATCGGCTGAGGGACGAGTTGGAATGCACTCAAGATGATGATTCGTGACCCAAGATCATAAGTAATACCCTCAAGCATAACGAGCAATAGCACGCATAACCTAAGGTATGTAGTAATGATAGGAAGGTTATCACTCCTTGAATTGGCTTAAAGACACGTCTAATCCTCCACGCATAACACTTAGGCGCTATACACTAAGGTTAACCTAGTCTACAGTTTATTATGATCGTTGCTAAACATATTTTAGATTTTAAGATCATTGAATTAGTTTATGGAAACAACTGAAATTTTTTTAGCGGAAAATAAATTTCTCAAAACATTTCCCAAATAGGTTATTTTAGAGAGTAGACCAATATATATAGAACTCAGTACCATATCAGCAGGCATTTCAAAATAAAGAGTTTTAAGTATTTCAAAATATAAACCATGGGCTCACAAATAGGCTTTTAGTAAACATAAGTTTGATAGTGAAGTTTATAAAATAAAAACAAGAAAATTATCCAATAGATCCTAGTCACTGTACTCGTCGAGGGACTTCTCAAAGTCCGTGCCATAACCCATGTAATCATAGATATCATCATCATAATCATCAACACTTGAAAAAGGTTGGAATGAGCCGAAGCCTAGCAAGACAGCAATATAAGCACACACGAAATAGGCACACCCACCTGTTCTAAATGCAATGCAACTATCAATACTTTATATATTTAAATTAAAGTGTAGCAAACAACAATGGAGAGCTCACACTCCGCATCATGCTGAGAATCTGAGGATATTGAGTAGTAGCAGCAACTACTCGAGAGTTGATATAGGCAGCTCGAGTACTTATATCTCCTATAGGAACGTCTAGTAAATAGCCTCGTTTAGGAGTTATAGCCGTTACTCATCTTTATCCATAATAGTCCATAATGATTAAGTAGAGTAACAGAGCCCATATATTAAACTGCTTAATACAACTTCTTTCCAATATGAATAAATGTTATCCCGATATCGTTCCCCCTATTAGCTTCCTGTCGAGCTACTGATAACCATCATTTGTCCAGTGTTAATGATGGGGGGTGGCTTAAGCGCCTAACTACCGTATTGGCACCGTCTAGCAGGGTTGTCACCCCACGGACCGAGTTAAACGACCACACACAAGCAGCAAGCAATTAGTAAGGCCATCTTTAAGTATTAATTCATTGATGATGTCCATCCTAGCAAGCAACACATAAGGCATTACGTACTTGATACAAAATCTGTAGTCTAAACAAATGGATGATAGACCAAAAGGTAATTTAGAAGATAAAGCGAACTCATAGTGTGTAAATATCTACTTAAGACATTAATTTGCATAAGCATTTAAATAATTTATTGACTTACATTAAACTCATATAAAATACTCATGTTTTTAGTGAATATTCATTTGAAATAACATAATCACCTTATTATTCATAGTCTATCTTAAGCCATTTACAAATTAATATGGTCTTATAGGAGTTCACTAGTTTGAGTAATAATTAAGTGTAAATTGTTGGTTCTGAAGAATTTACTAAGCCAATATTAGTTGATAAATCTATATTAGCTTAATTTAGCCAAGTTGAATAGAATTAATCAACCAAGCTTATTTTATATCAAACTTAGTCTACTAAGCTCATTTTATGGTAATTAGGTCATTAATTAATATTTTAAATGGCATATCATATGTTAAATCTAATACTTTTATTAAGTAAAATCACTCATTTAAAATATAATTATTTCATTTATATCATTTATAATCTATTTTCAAATATAAATATGCTAATAAATCTAAACTAATTTCCTATTATGTTTATACTATCTTATAATGCCATATTTATACCTATTTTATTAAATAATTTCCTAAAATCAAAATAATTAATTATTTATACTAAAATTTATATTTTAATATGTGAACACATTATTTAAATTTAGTTCATATTTATTTGCTTAGAATTAATTTACCTTAAATTCCAATATTTCATTTCTTATAAAAAACTATTGTACACCCTAATTTTAATAAATCGGTTCGCTATCTTAAACACGAGTTCTTAAGCTCAAATTCTTATGTAAACTCCTTAACACATATATTTATATGTTTATAAGTTCATTTAGCCTAAACTAATTAGTTAATTATGGTTTTAATTTTAATTAATTCAAAACTATCCAAAAATAGGTATACATAGTGACAACCAATTGGTTTAGGCCGATTTGACCATCAATTTGGCTGGTTTTTTACAAAAAATTAAAGTAGACTTCTTAAGCTTTCAAACCGTTAAGGTCTTGCCCACAAAGAAGAAAAAGTCACCGATTCAGCCCTAAATATTCACGTCATCGCCACTGGCCAAACACTATTTTGCTATTTTGTAATTAATTTTTTTAAATAGTAAATGTATTTCAAAAATCACAAAAAAATTTCATTTTATATATAGACATGTTAAACTATCATTTTTATAAATTTCATCCAAAAATAAATTCATTTAATATTTTATTTAAATTTTGATAACCTAAGATATCTATATTGCATATAAATTGATTCTCCAGCATATTAAATAATATAAAACATGTTTATTCTATATTATCTTATGTATTATATTCATATATCTATATCTTATAATTAAAATCACAAATCGTGATTCAAACCATCATCATCTACAGTAATTTCACAATTTCCAGCATATAAGTAAGGAATTCATACTTGCATATATATATATATAGTTGATAATTTGATTTCAATAAAGCACATAAATCCAACATAATCATAAATTTATAAACATGTTTCAACATGCATATATATAAACATACTTATGGTTTCACTAATCAACAACTATTATAACATAGATATATACACATGCTCAATCCAATTTTCACGCATACATATACATATATTAATCAATACTTAGGTCTAAGCTTGTTTTAAGTAATTTACATGCATATATATGTCATTAACATAATCGAAATATTAATTAAAATTACTTGATTTATCAAATGAACCTTAGAAATGTCTACTACTACTCCTACTACTTCAAGAGGTTGATGATGCTTCTACTGCTAATCGCCAATTTAATCATTGGTTTTGTCTTCAAATTTCACCTCATAATCAATTGAAGTAGAGATTAGATTTTAGGAAAGAAATTGAATGGTTAAATGATGGAAAAAGAATGGATTTCCTTACCCATTAGAAGCTTGATTTGAAGGGAAGTTGTTGTAGGATTTTGTGTGTTTTGAGAGGATTTTTGAGAGGATTTTGATGGTTTGGGGGCTATTACAAATGGGATAAAAATTAGGGTTTTCTAAACTCTATATTTATATTATTTGATTTTTTTGTAATTTCCATTAGGATTATGGGCATTTTTGTACTTTTGCTTGATTAATTGAGGGCATTTTGGTTTTTTCCTAGGTGTAGAAACCTTCAAGAGTTGGCTAAGGTCAATTTGGTCT
The DNA here is from genome assembly GCA_024138025.1 of Combretum micranthum. Taxonomy (NCBI): domain Eukaryota; kingdom Viridiplantae; phylum Streptophyta; class Magnoliopsida; order Myrtales; family Combretaceae; genus Combretum; species Combretum micranthum. Next base: position 642,388 of record JAMXBD010000427.1, on the reverse strand, counting down.
TTTTACTTATTAGATTTTTCTAGACATTAGCGAATTTTAATATGTGTGAAGATGTACATTAGTTAATCTGGTCTTAAGGGCTTATGGACTTAGGTTTAGGGGCTTGACCTTTTATGTGTTGGAATGGGCTTTAGGTTATGAGCTTCTGGGCATTTAGAATAGAAATTAAGAAGTAAGAAAGAGAATTAGCTAATTCACATTAGAAATTGATTCTAGGAAATCTAATAGAAAGAAAACTAATATCTTATTTGAATTTAGAAGTTTAGGGACTTAGGAATTGAGATTTGAATGAAAATATTTAGTTTTAAATTTCTAAGATTTAAGGACTTAGAATTTAGGCTTAAATGACTAAATCGATGATTTAAGGGTTTATGCAATTGAATTGGACAAACAAAATTTAGTTTAATAATTATAAGGTATTGAATAAATTCAAATATTTTGAAATGGATGATTTAAGTAGTTTAATGAGTTAAATAGAGTATTTATGGTATTAAAATCTCCATTTTCAATTAAATTCATTTACTAGCTCAATTAGGTTAAACTATCTAATTATATCCTATGGTTTACAAAACCCAACTAGCTAAATCATTTAAAATAAATCTCTAAACTAAATTTAAGTTAAGGTTCAAAATTACCCTTATTTTTATACTAATCGTCTAATAATATCTAATTAACTTAAACAGAAATTTAAGGTATTGCAAAGGTACTATCCCTACAAGTAGAAATGTGAGATCCACGTCAACCACAAGAGTTTTGAGTTTTGATTTGCTATTTGAATAAGAGGAACGGATATGTGAATCTAAAAAGTAGAATACTAAGGTCCTTAAACATGAGGAGAATATAAGGATGATTGCCGATCATGTGACTTCAACAAACAAGTTATAAGAACCAATGTCAGGACGAAGCCTTATGAACGAACACATCGGAATAGCAAAAGTACCTACACCGACGTCGTCGTATAATGTTGTACGTCTAACAGAAAGTATATAAACACAGAGCGAATAAAAGCTACTGAAGGAGGTTATACAAGAAACGATGAACCCTACATATAAGGAACACCAACAAGATAGAACACAATATGAGATATTGAATATATCAAATGTCTTATGAAGGAATCACGACCTTGACAAGCAATAGGATGAAACTAAAGACAAAGTATGACATAAGTACTCGCACCAATTTGATGAATCAAGTACATGTAGCAAGCTTTGAGGACAAAACTTTCTTTGGGGGTTAGGTTGTAAGCTCTTAGATTTTTCGATATTCTTAAATAAGAATCCTATAGCTAGTATCGAAACTAGAATCCTAAAACCAACCCAAGTTAAAACCGAACTCTAGAAACCCTAGATGGGATTAGATAAAGAATTAATAACTACAAGATATCAGATAAATTAAACAAAGCCTGAAACCCTAAAGATAAATAATTTAACAAAAGCATGTCGCCATCAAAACAATGTTGTATAATATAACTTGATCAATCTAGTTCGTTCCAAAAACCAAGAAACCCTAGAATTGATTCGAACCAATCATAAGTTCTGGAAGTCTTAGACAATGTCGGGTAAGTCGGATAAACCTAAATGTCTAATGAGTAATATGAGAATAGAAAATGCTGAATAGGGAACCCTAAAAAAACAAGTACCTTTGAAAACAAAATAAAATTTGGACAATCATTCGATACGGAAACCCTACGCTAAACAATTTATCTATTTGACCTCTAGCATGCAAATCAAGGCATCATATCCAAGTAATATTCAATAATAAAATAATAAGAAATAATTTCCTACAATTGAAAATCCTTAGAATATTACGGTAATCTTATAAGCAAGATCTTTGAGTTGATAAAGGAGCCAGAATCCTAAAGTCAAATCGAGTCAATCTTAAATCAGAGGAACCTGAGACTCGATTAGACAGCTTCTAAAACCCTAAAATATTGAATAAATTAGAAAAATAGTATGAACTTGAAATATGAACCAAACAAATAACATACGCCCTAAAACGATCAAATTTAGCTAAACTTTGATCATTTCGAACCTTTATGGGATTAGTTTCCATATCCAACCCTTGATACGTAAAATAAGGTGAAATATCATGAAAAACAATCTAGACTAGAAATATATTAAGATATTCATAAAATATTAGATACAAATTTATCGAATCATAAAAACGTTAGATATAATTTTTATACACGTTATCTCTACCGGTAATTTATTTGTCTTGTCTACTATTCATTTACAATTAACTACTATTCATCTTACTTTAATTTTTCTTCTAACTACTCTTACACCTATTCTTACATCTCTTACAAAATTATATTTTCCATAAAAATTTTATTACATAACTTCTTCTTTACTTTTCTTTTTCTTCTCTCTCTCTGCCCCTCCCTCCCTCCATCTACAGCCAGCTGCCCTCTCTCTTTCTTCTTAATTTATTTTTTCTTTTTCATTTTCTTTTCATACTTTAATTCATCTAATTTTCTCTATAAATATCACTACATCCCCTCTCGTTTTCATACTTTTCCTTACTCATAACAAAACTTTACCAAATTCTCTCCTCAACTTTTCTCTCTAAAAATTTCTCTCAAACTTTCTTCCCCTCTTTCACCATGCACAAAGTCCCATATTTTGTTTTAGGAACAATACTAAACACCCTCTTCATATTTTGTTACGACATGAGTATGTGTATATCTTAATAACATCCATGAAAATCTCCATAATGCATGATGCTAGGGAAATAGAAATAAAAAGGAAACACATTTAGATTCATGTCACAATGTTATGTTAATATTCATGTTCATAATATGTTCATTTTATTTATATTGCTAACTTAACTTTCTATATGTTAAGATGTACATATAGTATTTATAATCTTTAAGAGCCTAATGCTCACTAACATTATTCTTTCATTTCATGCTCTTTGTTTTATTATTCTTTATTTATTTCATAATTATATAAGACTAGTTAATTTCTAGTTTTAGACTTGTCCATGTTCAAGTCCAAAGGAGATTGGAACAATTCAAGTCTCAGGGAGCCTTAAATATAACCTAAGACTCTCATGCTTTTTTATTTAACTATCTTGATTTTTACTTATGAGACTAGATATATTTCAAGTCTTGAGAAGCCTTGATAAAAATCTAAAACTTTCATTTTTTTTCTTTTATTTATGCTTTGATTTTTTATTATTAATCATGGTGACTGGATTATGTCAAGTCCCATGAAGCCTTGATCATAATCTAAGACTTCTATATTTCTATTTTTTTTTCTTGTATTTACATCCATGTTCATGTTTATTTCTTATTTTTAGTTGAGCTTGCTAAAATTTAAAAAAAAAAACTAATAAGTGTAGTTAGGTTCATGTACATAGATGCCCATAGTGATGTTGAAAAAGAAAGTTCTTCAAACTTTAGTGTTGATAATTCTTTGTTATGCAAATAATTTTCTAAATTCTATTTTCAAAGCCTTGGGAATCATTAAGCAGAAGCAAATTTTGAAAAAAAAAAAAATCAACCTCTTATATATTTTTTTAAAATGCCGTGACCCCCATGTAATACTTGGAAAAAAAAATTTACAACTTAAAATTCTTTTGAGAAAAATACAAATCAATGTTTTGATAATCAAGCATACAACATGAATATTGAACAAGGAATATAAGATATTAAATAAAGAATGACATTTTATTTTTTAAGTTCAATTTATTTAGTTTAAAGTATTAAGAAGTAAGAGCTCACTACAAATTTTCAAAATTGAATTTTTAGTAAACTTAAAAAAATTAATATTTCTATGAACCTATTTAATGAATAAATTTCTCTTGAGCAACATCACTAGGATCATATTTGTATTTGAACCATCTTTAAAGTTCCCAATGTGTTTAAGTTTAGAAATAAATTGTAGGCATATACTAGAAAAGTCTAAATGAGATAAAAAAAAAATGTAAAGATGTTAAAATTGGAATGGTTTGGATGTGATCTATACCGTACTATTACGAGATCCATATGATCTTAAATATTAAAAATAACCTTAGAAATGGATAAAGCATTTAGAGTAGATAGAAAACGACTACTCATATGTGAATTCTGAGTTAAAATGAGCAAATTATTGTCCTTTTAAGTTAGAACCTTCACAACTAGAAAAAATGACGCGAATAAAATAAAAAGAGTTAGAAATTTAAGTAAAACATCTATGGAATACTCATTCCATGTATTTCTTTTATTAAGATGACGAAGAATTTGACGCATCGCTTCCCGAAGATTATTTCAACTAGGAACTGCTCTAATAGACTAGTGAATTTTTCCTCTAAAATTCGTTATTTTGTTTATGCTTATAAAGTACTTGCACTGGCATGTTAAGAAAAGATAAAAATGGATATGTATGAGGGTTATCAAAGGTTAAGCATGTGTTTCTTTGCTTGTGTGAATGAGTGGATACTAAGCATATCACAACCCTAAAACGTCTGTTTAAGTATGTGTATACATTTATATGCTTGGTTGCTATAAATGTTCAAATTGTTTGATCACCCTTAATGAACCTTGATACGGGTTGGTGTTAATAAAATAAATGGTCACGCATGGCATTTGTCGAATCACATTCAGAAGGTTGTTACTCCTATGCTAGAGCCAGATGGATTGTAATTGTGGTGGGACACGAGCCATGCTCCTTCCAAGAGAATCTAAATTGCTTGGAAAATGTGACTCTTAGTTCAAAGCCACACTAGTTGTACACTATGGACGCGTGCCTAGGGACTAGCAGTAGAGGATCGCAGAAACCCTTAGAAACAATTCCCTAACCCTTGAGATGGAGGGCATAATCCGTTTTATGTATAAGTTCTGGATAACTATACATATTTGTGACTTTCATGTGATTATTGTATGAGCATATGATAACTCCTTTTGCTCTATTCTATTCATAGAAATTTAGGCTTAATTTGATGCATCTTTTGATAAATTCCTATGAATCTTATGTTTTAATGTTCAAATGTTGTTTTTCAGCTCCCAGAATCAAAGGAAGAAGAATTAAAGTGTTTTGAATCAGATTTGAAGCAAAACAACAATAGAACTCAAAGATAGATTTCTATCGAGCTCTGCAAAAGTGCTTGTTGAGGCCTAAACACTAAGACAAATTAGTCTGTCGCGCTTTGCATCGAGCCATTAATGTGATCCTCAACATGTGTTTTGAGGCGATTGAGCCTCGAATTTGAAGAATAGCTTCTATCGTGCCACACTATCGAACCCTAGACTCAACCACAATGGATGCTGGATGAAGATAAGATCTTTGCTTAGAAGTACAACTTAAGTCTAGCTCAAGTGTCGAGCCCTGATGTACTTAATTTATCCCTCAGTTAAAGAATGGACAAAAACTTGAGCGTTTTAGTAGAATGACCAAGCTTAGGTCGAGGCCTGACTGTCATTTATCATTTGAGCGCTTGACCTATCACGCAACAAGTGACTTTATGAGCTGACATTTATGATGCGGCGTGAAAATAAAGGATGAATTCCATTATAAAAAGTCTGCCACATCAGTGAATAAAATTGTCATGATTTCTGTTCCTCTAACCTATGAATAAACATGCACATGCATGCGAAAAAAATATGTGTAGCATATGTAACAAATTCCTAACATAGTATAGAGAGAGAATTCTTTGGAAAAAGAACTGTTTTTTCTTGCTAAGAAATCTCGAGCTTTCTGAGTAAAGTTATTTTAACCTATTATTTGTATTTTTTGCAAGACTCTGAACTTAATTTGTAGTATTATTCATTAATTCCATATTATTTCTTTAGAATTCGTGCTTAATGCCTACATTCATGGATAAATAATCTCCTACAGCTTAGGGTTTGTGAGCCCAAATCCCAATTCATGTGATTTCAAATGTGCTTTCAAGTAAACATTGACTGGGTATTGTAATTAGTAGCTTGAACTTATTTTCGTGAGTCTAAACGTGTGGCGCATCGTTTAGATCCATGTTTGATTTCAACTGAATAGATTAAAAGATCATTTTTTTTAATAGATTTGGGGCTACTAATAGAGTTGCTCATAATCACCTTGAGAAAAGGATGATGAAACTTTATGTTGCTTGTTTTTGAAATTCATTAGGTTGGTTTTAAAACAAAAGATTCTTAAACTTTATGTGGATCTAGATTGTTGATAACCTGTGAAGAGATTCCGATGGTCTAGCCTAAATCTAGAGTTATTGACCTTGAAAGAAGCTTTAACTTACTCTAATGAATCCGATAATGCAAATACAATAGCAAACAACTCTCTCTCTGAGTTTGTTAAGAAATCACATTATAAGGAATTGGAGAAGCAAACCTTGGGCTTCCATCTTGCATTTTTACAAACTCATCCTTAATTTTGCCTTGAAAACATGTGCATATCAACTAACCATAACTTAGCTTCTATTTTTATCATGATCTTCTAAATTTTTTTTTGCTAGATTGTCATGCCCCGAGGGGTACCCTAAACGTGGCAGTCCACCGTACACAATACTAAAGCCTAAGAATGACTACCTTAGTCACGCAAAGGCTTCATATCATGTACAAGGAGTACATCACAATCCAAGGGAACGCATCGGACTAACGCAATTTAGATTGATAATAAATAAGTAACAAGGCAAAGAAAATACTTATCATAAAATGTATATATTGCATTTCAATTCTTAAAGGCATATCCTACTTCAAATAAATATACATCACTTATCATATAGGTCATTTCATAGAAAGATCCTTACAACATTACTTCATCTTATGATCCCATTTCCTTCGTAGAAGCTCAACCATCCATCCATGACTTCCTTAATGTCATGATCCTCAATTTAAGCCACTGGTATACCTGTTTCAACAAATCTGTAGGGGTATAAGCTACAACTAGCTTAGTGAGATATTCCTTTTCATTCGCACCACATTTTCAAACAAGTTTATTTATTTAATCACACATATGCTATGCATACAATGCAACAATCACGTGATTACGCGAATATATATAGTCATCCGGAAACCATATATAGAATGGATTTACCCCTCCGTATCAAAGGTTAGGGAATCGGGGTTGAAGGTCCTCGACCTTGTACTGCTAGTCCCCAGGTCCTCACCCACAGCGTTCGGTTGGCTCGGCTCGGAACCTAGAGTCGCTTTCCCCGAGCGATTTGGATTCTCCAGAAAGGAACATGGCCCGTGGCACCACACGATCACAGCCAATCCAACTCTACGCGTAGGAGTAGCAACCTTCCAAATAGATGTGACTCGATGGATGCTATGCGTGAACATTTTATTGTTCTTAGGCCAAACCTTATTAAGGTTTATTAAGGGCGATCAGTCAATTTAGCAAACAATAAACAATCATACAAGTAAGTAAACAAAATTATTTAAACAAGCAGTTTGAAGTTGCGATATTCTTAATTCCCATTTCACACATAAACATAGAATCACATATATGCACATAATCCCGAATTCCCCCAAACACATCCATTTTTATCTTTTCTTAGTATACTAATGCTACTACTTTACAAGCACAAGCAGGGTAACGAAATTAGGAGGAATAACTCACTCGTTCATTTCGCTATCTTCTTAGTCGTAGTAATCCTCGGGTAGGGTGTTCTCGTATCATTCGTCACCTAGACAAAAGAAATACCCGGGGTAAGTCTTTCATGAATTTCTATTCTTGGAGATTCTAAACTTTTCTTAAAATCGCGGTAAAATCGTATAAGAAGAAACTCCAACTTAAAATGGTCATAACTTGCCCATTTTAACTCGGAATTTCGCATATAATATACCGTTTTCTACCTATTCGAAAAGATCTATTCATTTCTAAGGTTATCTTTGTCATATAAGGTCATTTGGGTTCCGAAAACGTTGGGTACAGATTTAAAACGAAAATTGTCAAGCTTTTACAAATCCGTTTTCTAACTCAACTCCATTTTTAAAAAGAAAATCCTTTTGTAACAGTATATGTGTATAAATATATAGTTGATAAACACTTCGAATATGTAGATAAGCTCACTTTATATGCAAAAATCCTAATGGTAGTGTCTCAACAATAAATTCATTTAAACTTTAACTTTGAAAATTTCTTTTTTAAGTATTTTAAAGAAACTTTATATTTTCCTATGTTGTTATAAATGTGTATATTCTTATTTTATTTTCTTCATTCTTTTTCCAAGGAAAAAAATAAATTTTCTTGTAACCTTAGCTTTCCATAAGTTTTATTTTAAAAATCAAATTTATCACAATTATATTAAGTTGATGAAAACCTTTTTCATAATTTTGTTTTTAGGATAGTTTAAGAAAATGAGTCTTGTCTTCTTATATTCATAAGCTTTTGTTTTCTAAAACTTTTTATTTCTTTTGAAAAGAATCATCTTTATTGATAAAATCCGTTATTGTTAATCTTACTTTATTTATATTCTTTTGAAAATAAGTTCTTTCTTTTTAGAAATTAAAAATCATTACTTTTCCTAAGTGGGTTCATAACTTTATGAGTTGATTTTTATATTACCTTTGAAAACTAGTTTGTTTCTTAGTTTAGAAAAGAGTTTAAGTCCTAAATATCGACGATTTATTTTTCTTAAAACTTATATTACCATAAAGAAAATATTTATTTCTTATGTTTTCTTGGTAAAAATATCTTTATTATTTAAGAAAACTTGAGAAAATTTGCATTACTCTATTTATAGGTTGTTGATAGTAACTTCATGATTTTGTGATAAATCATTTAATCGAAATTCTAGCTTTGAGTTTATTTAGTAAAGTAAAATTCTATTTTTAGATTAGTTGAGACCTTAACATTATGTAATTACAAGTATTATGAGCATATAAATTAATAGGAATATAAGAAAATACTAGAAATAAATAATGAGCAAGAAAATAAAATATCAAGCATTGGGAACCTTAACTTCATCAAGGAATCTCGATCAAGTATTGGAGCCTTAGCTTCATCAAGGCATCCCGGGACTAAGAATGGACTAGTCCCGAAAGATTAAAGAAAATAAAAGATTGTTTTGACTTGATATGAACAAGTCTAAGACTAGAAAGACTAGTCTTAATAATAACATGAAATAAATAAATTGCATAACTTGAAAGTAAATAAATAACAAATGAGCTTATATACTCTAAATAAATATATATACATAATATAAGTTAGATTAGAAGCAAATAATAACAATAACAATAACAACATAATAAAATAGACAGCTTATGTACAAGAACAAAACATGAACATGTTGTTACTTTTACTACTCATGTGAGTTTCAAAACAACACCATAGTCATGCTAAGTTACATGACATGAATAGATAAATGGTTGAAAGAAATTTTTACCTAAGGTATTTGTGTGGTATGAAGATGGTAGTCAATGTATGGTTATGTGGTTATGGAGAGATGGTAGTTGTATTGCATAAAGAGAAATTCTTGTGGGTATTTGGTGAAAGAGAGTTTTGGTAGAGGAAATGTTGTAGAGAGAGTTTGTGTAGTGAATTTAAGAGAGTTTTGGTAGTGTAAAGCATCATGTGAAAGAATGAAAGAGGAAATGGGTATTTATAGAATTTTTAGAGTGAATTTTGGATGTAATAAAATAATTGAAAAAGAAAATAAATGAGAGGGAAATGGGGGATGAATGGCGCCAGTTTTGCTCCTTGTAAGGGGAGAAATTGATTTTGTTTTATTTGTTTGTGTAATAAAAAAGTAATGTATAAAGTTGATGTGAATAAAGTTGTATTGGAAATGAAAAAAGTAAGAAAATAGATGTGTAGGTGTAAGAAATAGGTGTAAAAAAAAGTAGAGATAGTGAAATAGTAATGAATAGTAGAAAAGTACTATGAATAGTAGACTAGACAATTAAAGTACCGGTAGTAATAAAAATACGCGTAATAATGCGATATTTGTAATTTTTAGCTACCGAAAAATTCTAAAACTGATATTTCTGGAATCCTTATATTTTTACAAGTCTATTGGTATAAACGGAATATTTTTAATATTCCAAGCTCCGGAACACGTGTTTCAAGAACCGATCCCGTTTGAGTCCGAAGGACACTCGAAATTCGCGAATCTGATATTTTTATGTTATCCTATGTTATTACGAACTATTCTAGGCCATTAACTTAATTTCGTTTTCTAGGGTTTGAAAACGCGGGATTGCCGGATCTTAAACACTAGGGTTCGCTATAGGCTTGTTGACTTTTAGGGTTCCGTTTTGATTTCCGATTTTGTTGAAATATTTGTAAAATCGTATAATTTTCGAGTTTTGATCGTTTTAAAACTTTAGCTCGAAATTTATGTTTTATTTTATTTTATTTGTGATTATTTAATAGTTTCTCAGGATCGTTTAACCGAGTCTAGGGTTATGAGTTGACTCAGTTTGACTTTTGGTAAAAATTTGAAATTTGTGATTTCTGAAATTTATCGAAAGTTTTAAGCTGTTGATCGTTATTTGGATATATTGTCTTGATTTGCGTGTTAAGAAACAGTTAGGTGATTTAATTGATGTACGGACGTTGATTAATTGGACTTTATATTTCGTTTCAAGGGTTCTCGTTTTCTCAAGATTGAGAAAACTCGTTTTTGATCTTTATTTAGAATTAGGTCTTAACTTGGTTCGCTTTTTAGGGTTTCGTTTCTGGCGCTTGTCTTGATTTAGAGTTTAGTTTTAACTTGAGTCGATTTTTGGGATTTAAATTCTAAACTTTTAGAATTATTTTCTATAAATTATGAAAATTTTTGGGGGTTTACATAGATAATGGAAATGCGAGTAAGGCAGATGCCAACAATCCTTTGAGATGCGACCTAATATTTTTTAAGCTACTTTAGTAGGTGCATTTGCCTGATATCAGTAGTTGCTTTCGAAGTTGAACATAACCTATTAGTTTTATAAATTTTTGAAAACTTCAACTTTGTGTTCTTTAAAATTGTTTTTAAATCCGAAGAACTACATGATCGACAACCAGCATAGCATATGTTTTATCTAAAGTACTTTTTTTGCTTATTTATGATAGTGCGAACAACAAGAAAATATCTCACTAAGCATGTTGTAGCTTACGTTCATATAGATTTCTAATGATATAAGAATACTCAGAGCTTTTATAGACATGACAGCAAGGAAATTACTAGTTGAGCTTGAAGCTTCAAGGAAAGATTTGAGAGAATAAAACGAAGATTTCATTAGAAATGCTTTTATGAAATATATTATTAATTTGAAGACTACTATGAATGATTATAATACCTTAATCATTTGACGATATTAAAGGGTATTGCCCCTAAGAATTGTAATCGACTTTATATACATTTATTAATATATAATTCTCTTGCATTGCTATTTAATTACTATCAACTAAATTATACTACTCCAATATGTTTCCTTGTTGTCAAGTACGTCTTGTGCATAATATAAAAGCCTTTGTATGATTAAGATAGTCATTTTTAGGCTTTAATATTGTATACGACGAATTGTCAAGTTTAAGATATCTCTCTGAGCATGACACACACTGATATTAGTGGATATAAAGCAGAGTTGGGTAATGTTTAGCCGATGTAAAGATGTGCTTGGCCTAATCCAATGAGACTGCTCCAACCTTCTTCTAGTTCATACAACAGCTCGTTGTTAACTAACTACATAAGAAAACAGGAATTCACATGATAAATGGGGTGCGTTTATATTAACTTATCCAAAGCAAACAAGCCATGACATCCCCCAATAAACATCTAGCATGGCCTCCGGCGAATGTCAATCATATAATAATTTGACAAGATAGTTCCCCTATCCACCACGGGAAAGCATACATGATTCTTAACAACTAAAAGAAATAGGAAAGCTACAAATTAGTCGTCATGGAAGTAAAAAAAATGCCTAGAGAGGCTTCTTCAATCCAACTTCCGACTAAGAGAACCAGTTGTCTCTACTTTTTAACCTATCAAACTGTCTGATGTGTTCCGACTATGGCATTGCTTTTTGTACCAAAGACATTATCTACCTAGCAGACTGTATAGACAAGATTGCTTTAGACAACAGATGTTCTCCTCTTTGAGCATATGGAAATTTAAAAGATTGTTTTACATGAAAACTAATAGTCAATGTGCCAAATCATTGTCAAGCACTGCTTTCAAGGGCAACCAACCGTTCCACATCTGTATTGTAAAATGAACTTAGTTTAGTTATACCAAGAGCTTCCCCAAAAAGTGATGCCCTAGTTGATTTTGTTATGCGAACCTCTACATAGTCACCGACTGTAGGATTTCTCTCAGTGATAGAATCACCCCCACGATCAATGACTGGCACATTTACAAATGAAACCCTGTGGAATCGATCAGTTTTGCCTATAAGTTCAGTATCTGGAGCTCTTTTATTTGGTCCTTCAACCAACACAAGTTGGACGGTTCCAACCTGTGAGTCATAGCAATGTCCTGTACTTTCTCGAAAAGCCTCAATAAGTTCAGTCAGCCTTCTTTGCTTCACATCCTCAGGGACATCATCAACATAATTCCTATGAGCATGAGTTTTGTCCCTCATACTATAGGCAAACATGTAAGCCATATCATAACCTACAGTTTTCATAAGGCTAAGTGTGTCCTTGTGCTCATCTTCTGTCTCCCCACAGAAACCTACAGAAGACGATATGGTATACCATGTAAGATAGCAACCAGAAAGGAGGTAAAAGATACCAGAATTTTGACAATCACCAAGACAAATGGATCATATAAATGCAAATAAAACATATTTCGGCTCGGTGACTAGCAATTTATAGACTGACATGGGTTGACACTAAAAATATATATATATTTTTTTAATTTTTGAGAAACCAGCATGTTTACTTGGAAAAAGGCATCTGCTGATCTGATTGGGAGGAGGAGGTTCAAAATATCAGATGGTAAAGCTTCATACTTGAGCTCAAGCAGAAGTAAATGAGCCATTGATGGCCAAGAATAGAGTCTTGGCTGCCCTTTGCCGGTCACTGGCATGGAAAACAAAATTTTAATTCGACAGACCAATGAAATTCACAATAAATCCAATGTCAACAAATGACAGTTAATAATAGATGTTTTGCAGTTTAAAATAGGCACTTGAGAAATCCAAAGCAAAGTCAAGGTGGTTATCTCTTCATTGCCAACTCATTGCCATTGCAGCTTCACTGGAGACTAGACAAAGCTCTATCAGATTACTGGCCATATTGAATGTACATAAAGATCTAGCTTAGAATATTAAAATCAGAACTAGAAAAGAAAAGTAGATTTCTTACCACAAATAAAGTCGCTGCTTATTCCTATGTCTGGTATAACAGTTCGTATCTTTTTCACAAGTTCTAAGTAAGCCTCACGAGTATATCCACGACGCATTCTCTCAAGGACTGTGCTACTCCCGGTTTGTGCTGGCAGATGGATAAACTTGCAGACATTATGTCTGTCCCGCATAACATATAATAACTCATCAGGAAAATCCTTAGGATGCGGGGATGTGTATCTAAATCTTATCTCAGGGAATTCTGTGGATAGACAATCCAGAAGATCAGCAAAACGGAGACCCATTTTTTTCACCTTACACATGCTAGAAAACCCTTCACTAAACTTCCAGTTACTACCTGGTTCAACTTCTTCAAGCCCAGATGTGTCATTGTAGCTGTTAACATTTTGGCCTAAAAGTGTAACCTCTTTCACACCTTCCTTTGATAGCTCTGCAACCTCCCTCACAATAGATTCCACATGCCGTGAGCGTTCTCTGCCTCTGGTAAAAGGTACAATACAGAATGAGCACATGTTATTACAACCCCTCATTACTGACACAAAAGCAGTAACGGAGTTTTTTGATATCCTGACTGGATTAATGTCAGCATATGTCTCCTCCAGGGATAGAAGGGTATTAATTCCTTTCTGACCATCCTCAACCTCATCTAGTAAACGAGGCAAATCGCGATAAGCATCAGGGCCACAAACCACGTCAACCATCTTATCCGCATCAAGTATCTTATCCTTTAACCTCTCTGCCATACATCCTAAGACAACTACCTTTGGAGGTCGCAAGGATTGTGCCCTTCCTATTTTAACATTACTCTTCCAATGCCTCTTAAGAAACCAAAAATAATTAAGCCTTTGCCACACCTTCTGCTCAGCATTGTCCCGAATGGCACAGGTATTTATGAAAATAATCTCTGCACTTTCAGGTACACCCACAATTTCACTATATCCCGCATTCTTCATGATGGAAAGAACAATCTCCATATCATTAATGTTCATTTGACAACCATATGTTTCATGGTATATTCGACCTCTTGGAGCAGGTTCAGCTGGTAAGTCAACACTAGCAGAAAAAAGGAATGATGAAATAAGCATAAGAAAGGAAGAAATACAGTTACAAAAACAGAATTCACGGTTTCCAGAATTTGAATTAGACATGTATTTATTAAAGAGACAATTCCATAAGCATTGAAAAATGAGTTTTTACCTTCCTAAACGTGAAATAATATTTTCCAAAATTCTTTGAACATCAAATACCCACTACAAACTACGACCACTTCACACCTCAACTTCCTTAAATTTGACATTGATCAACAAGTTAATGTTGTTTTTCTTTAAGAAAAGAGAAGCACATAAATGGCCGATTGCAGAATGCAGTCAAACGATACTTCGACTCAGAATAGGTTCCTTCCATCCATTTCGTGTCATTACAAATTAAGAATCAATAAGATGAACCTAAAAACATCACATCTATACGAATTATAAATTATATGCAAATGACAATTGTTTAATTTATGTTATCGAAGCATTATCCCAATATACAAAACCGTTAAATACGAAAATTAATTTGAAAAACCAGGCAATTTAAATGACATATTGCTTCGCCGACGTAAGACTTCTTACTCGGGCTGTGTTTCGAGGGCAGTTGAAGCAGGAGCGTTAGCAGTACTAGAAGCAGATTGCGCGATAAGGTGATGGAGGCTTGGAATGTCGGAGTCCTTGGTTGCGGGGTTTTGGGGAGAGGGAGAGAAGTTTCTCGAGAAAGTGAGGGGAAGTGCGCGGCGGAATGGTGGCGGTGGAGAGAAGTGAGAGAGTGAAGAAGAGGAGAAGGAGAGGAGTATGAGGGGGCTTTCAGAAGAAAGTATTCGAGCCGTAGACAACGGTATCGCCGTGGAATTCTGCTAGAAGAGAGCGAGGCGAGAGAAGACGCCATAAGAATGACGAGAGATAGAAGGCAGGGAGTAGGGAGATAGGCTGATAGGGGTTAGTCCAAAGCTCAGTTTACATTTCTTCCCTTCCAGTTGGAAATATTTCTCAATATCTAGATATTTTTATCCTGCTCGTGAAAATTCGAGTGCCAGCCATCTGCAGTTACTTATATAATAAAATAGATTATTTATAGAGTTGCTTAATCATAAAAATTATAATAATAGATTGAGAATTATAAACTAGTAAGAGCATTGATTCTTGTATACATTATATAAGCTATTATAATTAAAAAAAAAAGTTATTATAACATCGATTTTTGACAATAGTGAAGTTGAAGTATTTCAAAAATTTATAAAATATTAATAAGTTCTATTTAACTTTAATTGCAATCATCAACATAGTCTGCAATCGCCGATATAGATAATCGCACCTATCGAAGTAGCATATAAAATATTAGGTTATATTTTTGTAGGATCGTTAACATCTATCGTATTCGTTTTTTATCTATTATCTAGAAAAAAAACATCCACAAGAATATGGTAAGGAACAAAAGGCTGAGCTAAGGTTAAGATTAATTATATATACGTTTTTAAGGTACACTATGGACATAAATTTGTTAATGCAAGACATGACTTAGGATTTGCTTTAACAATTCCTTATCATGTGATTTCTTAACAAACTCAAAGAGTTGTTTGTTGGGTATGTTTGCACTGTCAGATTCACTAAGATAAGTAAAGTTTCTCTCAAGGTTAGAAAATTTAAATCTATGGTAGACCATTGGAATCTCTTCATAAGCTATTAGCAACCTAGATCCGCATAAAATATAAGAATCTTTTGATTAAAACCCACTTTAATGAATTTAAAATCAAATGACAGAAAGTTTCATCATCTCTATCTCTAGGTGATTATAAGCAACTTCATTAGCAACCTAGATCTATTTAAAAAAATGATCTCTCAAGCTATCCATTTAAAATCAAACATGGATCTAAAAGATGCACCACATAATTAGATCCATGAAATTAAATTTGAGTTGCTAATTAGAAACACCCAATCAATATTCAACTAAAACACATTTAAAATCACATGAATCAAGTCTTTGATTTACAAACCTTAAGTTAGGATAATTATTTCTTCATAGATATAAACATTAAGCATAAATTCAAGAGAAATAAAATGAAATTAGAGATGAAAATTGCAAATTAAGAACAAAAATCTTGTAAGAACAAACATCGGGTTTAATATGAATTTACTTAGAAAACTTGGAATTCCTTACAAAAGAAGAATTTCTCTCACTAAGAATTCTTTCACTCCTCTATTATAGGGTTAAGAATTTGTTACATATGGTACAACATATTATTGCACGTCTGTGCACATTTATTTATAGCGACAAGGCACAGAATTCATGAAGATTTTGTTCGTTGACGTGACAGATTCTTAATAATGAATTTTGTCCTTATCTTCACGCACTTTTATTTAGGGTAACATGTCTATGATAATGAGGAATAGGTCACTTTTCGCGGGCTAGATCCCGGGCTTGATGTTGACCATGATCTATGCTATGTCTTTTCTTTAGAGGTGCGATCGGGGGTCATTTTGAACCGTAGGTGCAATAGGAGTTTGTCAAGGTGCAATTGTCTCAATGTAGACAATAGGGTAGATCGAGGATGCAGTTGAGGGTGCGATTTGCACTTTTCTTTTGTTTTCTTATCCTCGGTTGAGGTCTTTGGCAATCACAGTTGAGTTTGTCTTTACTTATTTATGTTGTTTTGCTCCAAATCTTATTTAAATAGCTTTTTTTCTTCTTTTCTTTATCTTAGGAGATTAAAAAAAAAAACAACATTTTCAAACTATAAAAGCACAAAATCATAGGAATTTCCTAGAAATGAGTCATATTAAGTATGATTTTCAGATTAGATACTTTTGTTACACTCTATTCTGTTCGCAAGAAATCATACTTGGTATGACTCATCTCTAGGAAATTCCAATCACACCCGCGATTTCGCCTGCAATTCATAATGACCCTCAATCACGCCTTTGGAGAAAAGACACAGCTTAGATTGTAGCTAACATTCGAGCCCATAATCCAACCCATGAAAAGTGACCCTGTCCTCACTATCATGGACATGTTGCCTTAAATGAAAGCGTGTGAAGATAAGAACAAAATTCATCATAAAGAATATGCTACGTCAGTGAATAAAATTTTCATGATTTCTATGCCTTGTCGCTAAAAACAAACATGCACAAACGTACAATAACATGTTGTACCATATGTAACAAATTCCTAACCCTAGAATAGAGTAGTGCAATAATTCTTAGTGAGACAAATTCTTCTTTTCTACGGAATTCCAAGTTTTCTAGGCAAATTCATATTGAACCCGAAGTTTGTTCTTGCACGATTTTTGTACTTAGCAATACTCATCTTTAATTTCATTTTATTTCTCTTGAATTCATGCTTAATGTTTACATCTATGGAGAAATAATTATCTTAACTTAGGGTTTGTGAATTCAAGACTTGATTCATGTGATTTCAAATGCATTTTAATCGAATATTGACTGGGTATTTGTAATTGGTAGCCTGAATTTAATTTCGTGGTGCACCTTTTAAATTCATGTTTGATTTTAATTGAATAGATTGAGAAATCATTCTTTTGAATAAATCGTGAAATCATTTTTTTGAATAGATCTAGGTTACTAAAGAAGTTGCTCATAATCACCTAGAGATAGGGAAGGTGAAACTTTTTGTCACTTGGTTTTAAATTCATTAAAATGAGTTTTAATAAAAAGATTCTCAAACTTTGTGCTAATTTAGGTTACTAATAGCTTGTAAAGAGATTCCAGTGGTCTGACTTTGATCTAGAGTTTTTGACATTGAGAGAGGCTTTAGCTTACCTTAGTTAATTTAACACTGCAAACATACCCAGCAAACAACTCTTTGAGTTTGTTAAGAAATCACATGATAATGAATTGGTGAAGCAAATCCTAAGTCCTATCTTGCATTAACAAACTTATATTCTTAATTTGCCTTGAAAATGTGTATATAATTAATCTTAATCTTAGCTTATCTTTTTGTTCTTTACCATGTTCTTTTAAATCTTTCTTTATCTAGATAATAGATGAAAAGCGAGTATGGTAGATACTAATGATCCCTAAGGATTACAACATGATACTTTCTATGTTATTTCAGTAGTTGTGCTTACCTATGTTGGTGATTGCAACCGAAGTTGAACAAAACTAATAAGCATTTTATAAAATTCTCAAATACTTTAGCTTCATGTTTTGTAGAATGAACCAACCAAGTCATCGAATGATCGATGAAGAAAAGGAAAAGGCCCCAAAGAAAAAGGTGCCTTCAACGAGGCACGTCACTCAAGTCAACGGGCAAAATCAAAACGCTCCAATTTCTATTACTAATTTAAGTGTTCAAATTGTGCAAAGCCCACCATACCATCTAATGTACCTAAAATGCTAGACACAATGATCGCAATTGAGGATCGAATCAAACATAATAAAAATGATATTCTTAGGGTTTTTAATTTTGGATGCAAAGAAAATAAAGGGATATGATCGATGTTGATAGCAAATATGATGCACTGAATCAACTTGAAATACACGCACTCTCTCTTGATATGACTCACAAGAAAGATTGAATGGTTGTTTGCCACAATCTATATGATTGATAAGAACAGAAAAAACTCGCCACAATCACAATTTGATTGATAAGAGAAATTAAGAGAAAATTCTTTAAAAAAAAATCAAATGACTAAAAGCTATTTAGGGTTCCTTACAAAAGAAGTATTTATATCAATACCCTACAATTAAATAAAAGAAATACATAACAAATGAAAATCAACATTTTGGGTCGAGGTCGGCAAGTACACCACCGGCATTGAGGACATACGTCGCCGGCATTGAGCCGATGCACTCAAAAATCCGAGGCTTCCACGTTTCTCTTTACGCCCGTGACTTTTAGCTCCTAAAATGTTACACCGCCAGCGTTGATTAAGATGATGCCAGCCTTCGATTGTTCTTTAATTGAAGTATGTTTCTTTGGATCTGTTTGTTTTGGCTTTTTTTCGGCAGATACAGACACTTTTTTAAACTTTTTCTAACAAATTATTTATCAAGAAATAGATATAGATAAAAAGAAGTTAACAGTTCTCATCAAAAGATCAAATAAAACAAATATAGATAAAATTTAGATGCAAATCAAATATATTTGCACATATCATTTTAAAAAAGATACAGATACAGATGAAAAACAGACAATCCAAACAGACCCTTTGTTTTCTTCATCAATTGTAAACTTATCCTCATCAGCCTTGGAAAAACTTCCTTTGCACACGTTATTTGATTCCCATGAGTTTTGAATGAGTTTTTGACTTCTTTTAGAAATAGATATCATGGATCAATTCCTATCATCTTCCCAGGCTTATTGAAGATTTGTCCTCAAAGCTTGATGGAAGTATATCCACTAGGATCAAAGACAAACTGCAAAACTCAAACCATATGAAATAAAAGTGTTCATCAAGGATTGGCTCATAAACTGTCTCCAAGGCTTGATCTATGAACCCCTCTTAACCAATGATTCTCATAGAAGCACAGCATCAAGTCCTAACACCTCAACCACATGTTGCCATATTAGTTGCCCATAATTAAAGGCTTTCCAGAAAGTTCGAACCACTCATCATGAATCCGATCAATGGAATGCTTAGGAACTCTATGACAAGTGTCTAGCAAATATAACTCTTGCAGCTTCAGTAGCTTTTGTTCCCACACTTGCCCCCTTTGAAGTAAACAACACAAAACTCCTCATTGTCATCTATAGATCCTTCATCAGTTAATTCAAGAATCACAGAACCCAATAGTATGAGTTTAGAATCTTTGAGACAACAATGAACATATCCATTTACTGAGTCAACATCATGTCTGTCTTTAACAACCAACTCACAAACAGGCAATACATAGAACATGGTATACACTGATATGCTATCACACCACATTATAATACTCCTCCAATATATGTAATCATCAATAATTTCTCAAGCTCCTTCATAAGCAAAAGATGATTACAATATTCATAGATGCTTCTCAACTCAAGTGATGGATCAAAATAACTAATATGTAAATAAGGAACAAGAATATGATATGATATGGAATTTGTAGCTTCTGGTGTGGGTGGAAGAGGCAAGAAGTTAGGCAATTAAGGGTCATCTTGTATCTCATCAATTGCTTCTCTTAACACAAAAGATTGTGATTTGGCTTCTACACCACATACTACTCCATTTTGACCATTAGCCTTTTCAATGAAATCATTCTCTTTACATTCTTCACGGATCTGATCTCCTTCTTCCCTAACTTTCTCTTCAACTGCAAAATTTTTTTGTTGATCCACCTTGCTCTCAAGTTCATCCTCTATAAGGAATATAGGAACTCCATTAACAAGCTTCACTACATATTCATTTGGACATTGGTATGCAATATGTCCACGGCCTAAACATCATGTGCGTTCCAATTTCCAATCATCATCATCATCTTCATCAATCTCAATGGATTGAATTTCCTTCTTCTTAATGACAACATTAATCGGTTATGAACTCCACTAATTGGTCATGGCTAGAAGCTTATCCAATTGATCATCAAGAGATCCTTCAAAACTTCTCATCCCCATCGACCCAAGATTTTAAGCAATATAATTAATCAAAAACATGTAAATAAATAAATAAATAAAACCTAGAATTTCATTCACCACAATCTTCAATTCAAAAGGTAGTTCAGGAAATATATCAAACACTTGATGGGTAGAACTCACACACAATTCACACCCCATTCAACACAACCATAACTCAATCCTCCAATTCAATCTCACACACTTTCAATTCATTTTCAACACACATAAAGCTTAATTGCTCAATCTTAGCAGAATCCAGCAATAATATCA
The DNA here is from genome assembly GCA_024138025.1 of Combretum micranthum. Lineage (NCBI taxonomy): Eukaryota > Viridiplantae > Streptophyta > Magnoliopsida > Myrtales > Combretaceae > Combretum > Combretum micranthum. The sequence goes on along the minus strand of JAMXBD010000427.1, from coordinate 621,321 downwards.
CCAACAATTTACAATCGGCAAAACAACTCAATGATAATGTAAAAGATTACAACTTTACACTTATCGATCACCCCGTTGTCACAACTGAGCTCTAATACCAAATTATGCTGTGCCTAAAATGCTAGACACAATGATTACGATTGTAAACCCTTGAATTAAAACATCGAATCAAAACCCTAAAAGCCGTCCTAAGTTAAAAACAAACCCTAAACAATATCAAACATGAAATTTCATGGTCTTAAGAAAAAGAGAACCTTCAAGGAACAAAAAAAGAAATTCAATAATCGTTCGACTCAAAACCCGAACATGAGATAATTCATTTATCCGATCCCTAACACATAAATCGAGATGGAATATCCATATAATATTCAACAAAAAAATTATAGAACCTTAAGCCTTTCGGTTAATTTTGGAATAAAAAATCTAAATTAATACCAAAAGTCAAATTGAGTCATCATACAACCCTAGACTTGATTAAACAATCTCGGTAACTGAAAAATATTAAATAAATCATAAAAATAAAGTAATACATAAATTTTGAATAAAAAATATAATACGGTCAAAAACCCCAAAATTTTATGATCTTACGAATAAATCAAAAAGCCGAAAGTCAAATCGAAACCCTAAAAGTCAACAAAGTCTACAACAAACTCTAGTGTTTAGATTCGACAATCCGGCGCTCTTAAATCCTAAACAACGGAATCGAGATAATTTTAGATAATAGTTCGTAATGATATAGGGAAGCTTAAAAATATCAGATTCGCTAATTTTAGTATATTTCGAATCCAAACGGGATCAGTATCGAAAAATGTGTCTCGATACACCGGACAATAAAAATATTCCGATAACGCCTTTAGACTTGTAATAATGTAAGGAATCCAAAATATCAATTTCATAATTTTTTGTTAACTAAAAATATTAAATATCGCATTTACATGCGTATTTTTTTTACTACCGATAAATTATTAGTTTTGTTTATTATTCATTGTCCTTTTGTACTATTCATTACTATTCATCTATTTCTACTTATTCTTACTACCTATACACCTATTTTCTTACTTTTTACCTTCCTCATACATCTTATATCACATCATATCTTATATATTACTTACTCTTCTTTGCAAAATATAAATTAATTAATTTCTTCCCCTCTGCACAACCAAAACCGGCACCTCCCCTCTCTCTCTCTATCCATTATTTTTCTTTTTCATTTTATTTTATTACACTTAATTTTCCTTAATCTTCAACTATAAATACCTTATTTCCCTCCACTATTTTCACACACTCACTTATCATAACAAAACTCTCCCAAAATCACTCATCAAATCCTCTCCAAAAATCTCTTCTCACTTTTCCAAAATTCCTACATTTCATCCACTCACATACTACCAAAACCTCTCTTTAACTACCCATATATTCCTACATCCACCACTTTCTATCTTCAACAAATATATACCTTAGGTAAAGATCTCCTATATCTATTTTCCCATGTCATGTAACCTAGCATGACCATGGTGTTGTTTTTTAAAGCTCATGTGAGTTATGAAAGCAACAACAAGTTCATATTTTGTTTTTGCACATGCCAAGAATTCTGATTTTTTTTATTATATTATTATGTTGATATTATTGTTATTATGCTTCTAATTTAATTTTGTATATACATTATTAAATATATGTATATCTATATATTTCATAGAGCCTAAATGCTCACTAACTCTTACTAACATGCTCTTATTATTATGATTTTTCTTTTCTTTTTTTTATTATTTTCTTTTTGGGACTAGTCTATTTTTAGTCTCGGGAAGCCTTGATAAAGCTAAGGCTCCCAATACTTGATCAAGATCCTTGATGAAGCTATTGTTCCCAATACTTGACTTTTATTATGTGCTTATTTAATTTCTATGTCTTTTATCTTTTATATGAATTATTTTGTTCATGGTACTTAACTACAAGTTCATATTCATGCATAATCATCCTGTTGTTGTATTAATAAAATAAAAGGATTTCTTTCTTTAATAAAGAAAATAAGAATTAAACTCTTTATAAGAAAATGATATTTGTTACTTAGGAAAGGCTCCCATTAAAACTTAGATCTATATTTTAACATAATTCTTTTCAAAAGTTTAGACAACTTCATCATAGATTTAGTGTTGTTATTATGACTTTTTTTTCAAAATTTAACTAACGTAGATCTCTAATCTCTTTTCAAACTACCAAGATAAAATTTTCATCTAAAACTTAAAGGTTGATAATTCTTTATTATATGAATTTTTCTTAAGAACTTATTCATAAGATTATCATCAATACTTTAACAAACACTAAGAACCAAACAACTTTTCTAAGTCAATTTTAAAATCAACTCACTAATTAAAAATCCACTTAGGAATGAATCAGTATGCAACTTAAAGAACTAAGTTTTAAGAGATAAAAATCCATTTTCTTCTATTAAATAAATAGTTATCATAGATAAACACTCACTTGTAATAAACTAAATTTTTTTCAATAAAGGTTCATGTATTGAAAAATTATAGATTTAGAAAAGAGTTATTATGAGAATAAAAATTTAAAACAAGCTATCCCTTTAAATTTTCCTCATAAGCTAAAACTTAAAACATTTTCTTTACAACTTAGAATGATTTTCTTCACAACCATATAAAGTTTCATGCTTTGGAAAATAATTAGTTAAAAGAAGCTAGTATGAAAGTAAAACATTCATGAATTCCAAATAAATATGAAATCACGATTTTCCTTAATTGAGTGTCACATTTACAAAATATAAGAATTTAAAATTTTGTTTAAAGAATCAAACCTAGAAATTTTTTTTTAAAAGAGAACTATGCTTGGGTTTTATGTTATAAATAAATAAAGCCATGCTTTATAAAATAAATTGTTAAACAAGAATTTGTGAACAACTATAAAACTTTTAAAGATTTTAAAAATATAAATATATATCAAATTATAATTTTCTTGATTGCTAAGTCACAAATTTACAAAATAACAATTTAATTACAAGTCAAAGAATAACCTTTCACTAAACTCTAACTTCCACAAAGATTGTTCACAAATTTTATCGTTAAGACAACATCACTAGAATCATGCATATAATATGAGTCTATGTACGTATTAAAAGAAATTTTCTATAAATATCTATGTGCTTGATATAGAATTTTGGATAAAATAAAATTGAGAAAAAATAACCAATTGAGACTAGAATTTTCGTGCTAAAGCTGTATCAAAGTCAAACGACTTCAAAAGCTCAAAATAACCCTAGAAATAGATATATCTCTTTAATTCGTTAGAAAACGACATATAATATGCGAAATTCCGAGTTAAAATGAGCAAATTATGGCCATTTTAAGTTGGAATTTCCCATAATCTAATTTTTGACAAAAATCATAAAATAAAATTATAAAGTTTGAGTAGAACTTCCATGAAATCTCATCCCAGGTATTTCTCTTATCTAGATGACGAAGAATACAAGATTTCCCATCTAAAGGACTACTTCGGCTAAGAAGTTGCGATATAAATGAGTGAGTTTTTCCTTACGTTTTATGTATTTGTGCATATGCTTGTAGAATAAAGCACTAGATGTTAGGAAAAGATAAAAATTGATATGTATGCGGTTATTATGGGTAGTATGTATGTGATTCGTTATGTGTGATCAATAAATGATAAGCATATCGAAGCTCGATTGGTTGATTAATATAAATGATCATTATGTATATTGTTGCGTGTGTGCAAATATTGATTGATCATCTTAACTGGATAAATATCGAATTGGAAATTTCTTATAACTAAATTGCTCATGAATATCACTTAGAATATCATCTTTGCATTTTGTTACTATTCCTTAGCATGGGACCATAAAGGCAAACTGCCTAGCTACATCTTAAGGAATTAGGACATTTGAGGAATATGGCCTCATTGTATAGTCGAGCCGAATCGATTGCTTTGGGTAAGGAAAGCCTGAAGACTAGTAGTACGGTTGATTGGAACCTCAAGACGCACGCAAATTTCTAGGAGGTTGATGATGACCTATTTAAAACATTCCTTAACCCTCAACGGAGGGGTAAATCCATTCTGCATACAAAATCGGATAGTCGTATGTATTGTTTGATCATATGGTTGTTGCATTTCATATGCTTCCTTAATGGACTTGTTTGATTGTCTTTATATGAGTACTTTTATGTAAGTAATGTCTCACTAAGCTAGTTATACTTACCCCTTAATAGATTTCTGATGTTGCAAGACTATTGTTTTTGAACCCGAAACCACCATGACCATCCAGGTAGAATCTACGTTTTTTTGGAGCTTTTGAAGAATTCTATTTTGAAGACTTTAGATTAGATTTTCTTCAAAAATCTTTTAGTTTTAGTTATTTGATTTAGTAAAACTATGTTATTATGGAGGTTTATTAAGGGAATGCCCTGTAGAAATTATAAAACCTTATATTTTGATGAATCATAATAGTATTACTTTGATTGTTCCGCTGCCATTATCTTAAAATGCATAACTCCATCGGCCTTCCTTGGTTGTGAATGTATGCCTTGTACCACTATGAAAGCTTCCCAGTGACTAAGGTAGTCATTCTCAAGCTTTAATACCATGTGCAACGGGCTGTCACGTTTAGGATACCCGTTGGGGCGTGACAACAATTGAGGATCAGATCAAATATAATAAAAACGATATTTTTAGGGTTTTTAATTTTGGATGCAAAGAAAATAAAGGGATATGATTGATGTTGATAGTGGATATGACGCACCCAATCAACTCGAAATACACACACACTCTCTCTCTTGATATGACTCACAAGAAATTTGAATGGTTGTTCGCCACAATCTATACGATTGATAAGAATATAAAAACTCACCACAATCACAATTTGATTGATAAGAGAAATTGAGAGAAAATTCTCAAAAAAAAGTTTCCAAATGACCAAAAGCTATCTAGTGTTCCTTACAAAAGGAGTATTTATTTCCAAACCCTATGAAAAGAAATACGTAATAAATGGAAATCAACGTTTCGGGTCAAAGGCCGGCAAGTACACTACTGGCCTATGTTTCAACGCCACCGACATTGAGAACATGCACCACCTGCGTTGAGCTGGAGCACTTGAAAATCCAAGGCTTCCACATTTCCCTTCACTCCCATGACTTTTAGCTCCTAAAATGGTATAAAGCCAGCGTCGATTAAAATGATGCTACCCATCAATTGTTTTGTGATTGATGTATGTTTCTTTGTTTTCTTCATCAATTGCAAACTTATCCTTATCAAACTTGAAAAAACTTCCTTTGCACATGATATTTGATTCCCATGAGTTTTGAATGAGTTCTTGACTTCTTTTAGCAATAGATATCATAGATCGATTCCTATCACCCTTAGTCTCCTGAGGTGTAGAGTTTCCCTCGACCTTTTGTAAAGCTCTAGATTTTATGCTGAGTTTATGATGTGATCCTAGAAGCATCAAATTTAAATCCAACTAAGATCAAGTCCAAAGCTTTCCTTCAAGGGATTGGAGATTCAATAGCTAAAGTTTCAATGCTGAAACCCGAGTCAAGCGAACCAAGAATGTTTACGAAATAGTTTGGGACTTGAAAGATTGAAATTGTGGAGCTGCTGCACAGTACACCGCCAACCTTCATTGATTAATCTGCTGGCCTCCATTATAATTTGATGACTTTTGGAATTTCTTTTGTGGCTTTTCAAATTTCTTTATTTTTATCGATATAGGATTAATTATAATTATTTTTTTCAGTTACATTATCAGTTATATAACTATCATAATTATGTTTTCAGTTACGATTATATAACTGCCTTGTAATATCCTATATATTAAGGCTAGTAGACACTCAATGTAATAATCAGATTATGGGATCATTTCTATAAATGAAATTGAGAGTTTCTCTCTTAAGCTCTTTGATGAACTTGTATTGAACTTACCGAGAGTTTCTTGTGGCATTCAACCATCGACTTATCAATCGGTTTACCATCATCGATTGTAGTGTCTTCGACTATACCAAGGTTTCTGCTTCGTTATAAGCAGCAGGTCGCAGTTTCCACCAGAATTCTTAGACGGTCCTTGGGTTCAAATTCCATCATTGATCACTAAGTCTTAGGTTTCACATACCTAGGGTTCTTATTTCGCATCAGTTTATGCTTAAACCCTAGAATCGAAAGTCAACTAGAAACGTTAAAGTCAACTAGGTTAGTAGCAAACCCTAGTGAGTTTAGATCCGTCAATCTGGCATTCTAAACCATAAAATAATAAAAATGAGATAATCATAGATTATAGTCCATGATAATGTAATACAACCTAAAAAGATCAAATTCGTCAAAATTTAGTTCGTTTCAGACCCAAACAGGATCAGTTTTCAAAATCAGGGTCCAGACACACAAAATGGTAAAATTTTCCGATAATACCTTTAGACTCATAATAATATGAGGATTCATGAAATAATAGTTTTAGAATTTTTCGATATTTAAAAATATCAGATATAGCTCATTTAAGCGTATTTTATTTACTACTAGTATTAATTTGTCATGTCTAATATTCAAGTTACTATTCTACACTATTCATTACTATTTCACTATCTCTATTTTTTCTTACTATCTATTCTTATACTCTTACACACCTATCTCTTATATTTTCATTTCCCATAAAACTTTATACATATCATATCTTACACTTCAATTACTTTTCATTACAAAAATATAAAATAAATCAATTCTTTCCCTCTCTTTTTCCAAAATCGGCGCCTCCCCCTCTCTCACTATCTAATTTTTTTTTCTTTTTCATTTTATTTAATTGCATCTAATTTGCCTCCATGTTTATCTATAAATACCACATCTTCTTCCATTTCTTACACATATCTCATTTACATACCAAAACTCTCTCAAAATCACTCCATAACTCTCCTCTCCAAAATTCTCTTCCTAACGCTCTCTTTTTTCCATACAATAACTATCTCCAAACAACCATCAACACACCATTTCTTCTTCCATCCACACTTAACCTTAGATAAAAGTTCTAAAACCTTCCTCATATTCATGTTAACATAACATGACCATATTTTATGTTTGATTTCTAAACCCCATGAGCATTATTGTTGTTGTTATATTATGTTCATGTCTTGCTCAATATTATGTTCATACATAATTATTGTTGTTATGTTGTTTTGTTTTATTACTGCTCATAATCTAACTCCTATATGTTATTAAGTATAGCTATGTGTGTGTATATATATATATATATATATTCTCGGAGCCTATAAGCTCACTAACATAACCTTTTATTTATGCTTTTATGTTTCTTGTAATTTATTTATTTATTTCATACAATTTATTTAAACTAGTCATTTTAGTCTGAGACTTATTCTCATTAAGTCAAAACAATTTTTTTTTTCTTTTTATAGGCTTGTCCATAATCTAAGTCTAAGGAGCTTTGACACCAATTTAAGACTCCCATGATTTTTTTATTTTATTTTCTCGCTTTTCTTTACGAGACTTGTCCATCTTTTAGTCTGGGAAACCTTGATGCAAGCTAAGACTTCCCAATACTTGACTTTACATGTATGCTTATTTAATTTTTTTATATCTCTTATATTCCATATGAGTTATTTTTCTTTTATTATACAATATAGCTATAAGTTCATATTCATGCAAAATTATAATGTTGTTGTCTTAGTAAAAGGAGTTCCTTATTTTCATGAAAATTAAGACTAAAACTCTTTATCAAAATAATTTTTGGCACTTAGGAAAAAATTTTATTTAAAACTTAGGATTATGATTTGACAACATTTTTAAATAGGTTCATCATAAATTTTTAGTGTTGTAATTATGCAAGATTTTTTTCAAGACTTAATTATGTGGTTCCATTATTTTCTTTTACTAAAATAAATTTATTATTAAATCTTAATATTGATAATTCTTTGTTGTGCAATTTTTTTCTTGAAAACTTATTTATAAGACTTATACCAACACTCTAATGAACACTAAGAACAAAACAAATTTTTAAGTTAAGTTAAAATCAACTTACTAGTTAAGAAACCACTTAGAAAATAATATTGGTAAACAACCTAAAGTAACAAGTTTTGAAGAATATAAAAGCTTATTTTTATGAAGTCTAGAAAGTAGGAAAAAGAATATTTATGATAGTAAAAGCACTTATTTGAAATAAACTAAAAATCTTAGTTTTCATAAAACAACTTGAAAAAGAAACTTGTAAACTCCATTCTTTAAACTTCTAAAGAAATTATTTTATGAAAAATCATAGTTTGAACAACAACACTAGAATCATGTATGTAATGTGAGTTTATATGTATACAAAAATGATTTTTCAACTATATAAATATCTATATGCTTGCTATAGGATTTTTGGCTAATGAAAAGCTTAGAAAATTTTCATTTTTAGGGTTGGGAATTTCGTAACAATTCTGTACAAAACCATTCTGGAACCCAAAGAGCTTTATATGATAAAAATATCCTTAGAAATAGATAGATATTTTTGAGTAGGTATAAAAAGACATATAATATGCGAAATTCCGAGTTGAAATGAGCAAGTTATATCCATTTTAAGTTGGAATTTCACACCATCCAAATTTTGACGAACACAATAAGCTAGAATTAACAAGTTAAAGTAGAATTTCCATGAGATACTCATTTTAGGTATTTCTCTTATTTAAGTGACATGGAGGGCGACTTTCCCTATCCAAACGATTATTACGACTAGTGGATTATTGGATTATGCTGAGTGAGTTTGTTTTCTACATTTCGTACTTATATTCTTCTTGTAGAATATTGGCATTAGAATTAGGAAAAGATAAAAAAGGAAAATTCATGTGCTTTGTATAAGTGATTGAATTTATGTTAAGTATATCAAGGCAAGAATTGTCTATAATCAAATAATTGATTTAGTATAGTATTAATATGTCAGCTAATTTTATGATCACCCTTAAAATATATAATGCCATGCTATGAGCCCTTAATTAAATGGATTCATGCGTAACACCAAGTGAGTCACATTGCATTCATTACTATACACTTTGTGGGACAAGAGCAAAAAAGTAAGGTAAGTAGGGGCCCGAAAATCTACATTAATTTTAACGGCTAGTAATAGCTCGAATAAGCTACATTTTAATGGCTAGTAGTAGCCTGAATGAACTACAAAAACTTTTTTTGCAAACTACGATCTCATGGGGCCCTAAACACCTAATCCCTATTGGAGGGCGTAAATCCATTTAACATATGATTTCTAGTTAATCATTTGTATTATTTACTCACGTGCTTGTTGCATTTCATATGCTTATATAATTAACTTGTTTGATTTTAGCTGTACGAGTACTTTATTAAATATTTCTCACTAAGTAAATAAGCTTACACCCCTTTAAATACCTTTTGTAGCTCCCTTTTCTATGGTTGAAGCCTTGGTGATATTTTATACAGGTATTGCCCTTTTAGCGTGTAGGAGCTTTTGAAAGAAGTTGTGGCCTAAAAAGTAAACTTAGACTTCCAAGAAAAACTCCTTCATATTTATTTTTGAAGAATTAGTTTACAGACTAAAGTGTATATTTTGATAGGGATATGCCCCCTTGATTTCTATAAGACTCCTTATATTATGAATTAAGTTGTAATGTTGTGATTTCCATTCTTAATCACTATTATGCATATCTCCTTAAACTACTTATTTCAAAGTATGGTTCTCTGTGATCGTGAAAGTATACCTTACACTCGGTATCAAAGCTTTCTCATGACTAAGATAGTCATATTTAAGCTTTAATATTAAGTGTAACAGACTATCGCGTTTAGGGTACCCTTTGAGTTGTGACATCTTCTTCAGTTGCTTTTTTGCCAAATGTTCAAGCGTCTCCTAAGACCGAAGCCACTGGAAGCAGCATCAACTTTCTTGGTGACCCGACCAGTAGGGGATTAGTAAGGACCGACCTGGTATGGCCGATGGTAGAGGTACGCTCAACCTCATTGGAGGCAAGGCCATGAAGTGGAACAATTTTCCTATCTATTGGAGTTTGTTTGAGGAGATTACTGTTATCTAAGGTAAGAATAAGATGGGAACTTTGTTGAGCGAGCTGAATTTCAGAGAACAGGCATTGGATATCTTACCGTGTAAGATGTATGGGGTAATTTCCTTATTTTCTTTGAATTGTGGCAAGCTTTATAATATGGCCTCATTTGTTCGTTATGCGTTTCAAGCTATGGTGACTATCTCTGAGGCTATGAGGTCTGCAAGAGGGAATTATGGAATGGTAAGTCAACCCTTTTATTCACTAAGTTCTTTTTGTAGGTTTCTTTTATGATCAAGCTTAATGTCTTATGACTAGGGTCCTAAGGAGGTTAGGGAATTAAAAGCTGGTTTAAAGAAGGAGCTCATTAAGGCAAAACAAGAGGGGGTTAGGCTAAAGAGTGACTTGAGTGTTGCTCTTGAGGAAAAGGAAAAATTGCTGCGTGACATGGAGGTCAAAGTCCCCCAATGCTAGGGTGTGGTTACCAAAGCCAAGAAGTAGGAGTCTTTGCTTAAGGTTGTTGCTAATGAGTTTGAGAAAAGGTGGAAGGATGTGAAGCAAAAATGAGACTTTTTGTCTCACCCATTGAAAGAGGCCACCTCAGAGCTCAATAAACTAAAGAAGGACGTTAATGTATTCAACTTGGGGTAAGAGGCATTTAAGGTAGTTTTTTTTTATATATATCTAGCATGTTGTGTTTTCTTCCTTTTCTTCTTTCTTTGACAAGTGTTTTCTCTTCGTGTATAAGCTCGTGTGTCGAGCTTAGAAAGTGGGCAGATTGTGAGCGATGTGGCTAAGAAGTGAGTCCTCAAGGAGCTCTTTAAGAGTGATGAGTGGACTGATCTTCAAACGAAGCTCATAAAGGATAACACTAAGGTAGCATGAGACACGAGGTGCTTAAGAGGTATGTAGATTTGGACCTCAACTTTCTTGTTGTCTGGATCGATAAAGCCCATTTAGAGGTTGAAGAGGAGGAGGTGGCCGATGATGATGAAGGTGAGGACGAAGGTGATGAAGCCACAGAGATTGAGAAGGCATGGAGACTGGAGAAGATGTCGTTACAAAGTTTAGGGGTTTTTACTTCTATTGTTATTCAAGTGAAGGATCACCAAACCCCTCTTATTGTGGCATTTGAGCCCACCATGGCTTCTGAAGGTCAAGCTGAGGTTCTTGTAGAAGCCCTTGCTACAGGCCCAACTCAGGTCGTTCTCAATGCCTCTTAACCTACTGCTAAGGAGGAGATCTTTCATGATTGTGAGACTGTAGAGAGGGTAATGTAAGTCATTCTTCTTCCATTTTTTTTTGTGGTCCCCGAGGTGGCTTATATTTGCAACTCCTTGATTGATGAATGAAAAGGACTTTGCTCACAAATTGTCTTCCTTGCACATGTTCTTTTTATTTTCATTTTGACGTGATCGTGCGAACCCTAGGTATGAAAATCTTAAGACTTAGGGTCTGTTTGTTTTGGCTTTTTTCCGGCAGATACAGACACTTTTTCAAACTTTTTGCTAACAAATTATTTATCAAGAAATAGATATAGATAAAATAAAGTTGATAGTTCTCATCAAAAAATCAAATAGAACAAATATAGATAAAATTAGATGCAAATCGGATATATTTACACATATCATTCTAAAAAAGATACAGATACAGATAAAAAACAGACAATCCAAACAGACTTTTAATCGTTCGCTACTGGAAATTGAACCCCAGGATCGTCTTAAAATGAGTGAATAGCAACTCGACCCCAATTGAACCCGTTAATTGAAACTGTAGTTATCAAGATTGCAAATGGAACTTGACCCCAACAAAACCTATCAATTGGAACCATAATTATCATAAGAGGAACTTGACCTTAATCAAACCTATTGATTGGAACCAAAGTTATCATAAATAATTATTGTCACAATAACCAAATCGAAAGCTCTCATGATGAAGCAGCATCTAAGGATCCGCTATACATTCCAGTCGGACCGGTCACGCGAGCTAAAGCTAAGGAGATGAGGGAGGTGTTAGGAGCATTCATTGAGAAAACATGGAAGAAACAAGCTTTGTATGGAGATTTCATCACAGATCTGTCATTGGACGATGATATGGACATTGTAAACGTTATATAAGCCTTTGAAGATTCTTCAATGAAATCAGAATTGGAATTGCGCTTACAGGAGGCCAACGCTGGCCCTATGCTGCCGGCGTTCCATCGTAACACCACCAGCATATGTTGCCGGCATATGTTATGCATGAGAATTATTTAAAACTTTTCAGTTTCATTATTTAAGACTTTTCAGTTTCCTTCGTTCGTTATATATATTTGGTTTTGGTTTTTGTATGGACAATTAACTTTTGTATGAAGAATATTGAGAGAGTTTTCTCATTTGGTTCCATAGCGAACTAGTGAACTTATCAAGAATTATTTCTTGTGGCATTCTTTCGATCTTATTCCTTTTATTCTAGTCTAAAATACGATTTAGGGTAAAAGGTTCCATCCTTGTATATCTTTGGTTCGGGTTTGAAATACAACTTTGGGTCAAGATCCATCTTTCAATTTGATTTAACTTTCATAATGGCTTGCTTCTGCAAACTAATCGTTGGGTTTCAGGTTATTACATAGAGTTCGCATCAGTTTTTGGTATCAGAGCTTAGGCTCTAAATCAAGTTATCTATCTACCAATTTTTTTCTTTTGTCTTCTTTGTTCTTGTTTATTTTTCTTAGTTTTTGTTTTGTCATTTCTTGTTCCTTCTTGAGGAAATTAAGCCTATAGTTTATTTTGAAAATCTCAAATCTTAAGAATCTATGGTAAAAGAGAAGTCTTTTAGGGTTTCTTTGTTGAAAAAGTTGTGATCTTTAAGATCTAAGGTTGAGTATTAAAAAAAAAAAGGAAAAGAAATTCATAAAAAAAAAGAAAAAAAAAAGAAAAGAAATTTCATAAAGGAAAAAAGAATAAGAACCATACAACAAAAAAAAAAAGAAAAATCATGAAAAAAAATTGTTCTTGAAATTGTTTCTAATATTGTTCGTTCTTGAATTTGATCTTGATTTGTTCGCATCTCATTATTCTCGATCTTCGGATTAGCCTTGAAATTCCTTCTTAACTCTGATGTTCCTATCTATTATCTACTCTTACTTTGAAGGTTGTTCTTTTCTGTTCCATTAAGTCACAAGTGTAGTCTTGATTTAAGAATCACTGAGTTCAATATAGGACTTGGGGAGAAGGACTATCGAGTGGTAAAAGGCAACGAAAGGTGAGTTTATTATCGAGAAAAGCCTAATTGAGTGAGATACGAGAGGAGCGCCATTGATTTGGCGAAACATGTGAGGAAGTGTTGTGAGATGTTATTTTTTTGTTTTACTAACTTTGATTGCAGGTGTTCAAGTAAGATGAATTCCCAATCAAATTATGAAGAGCAACCGAGAGTTGACCCTAAGATGTTTATGGAGTCAACGACAAAATCGTTTGAGCAATTGTTTTGAGCTAATAAGGAATCTAATGAAAGTTAGGAGATACTAGAGAATATGATAGCTGAAATTGAACAACAGCAGCAGCAACCCCAGCCTATATGACAAAATGGGCAAGGAGGGAGGAGGATACAGGAGGAAGAATTAGAAGCTGACTTTGGTGATGAAGGTAGTGATATGGATGAGTACATTGGGAGAGATAGGATGCTCGATAAGAGATATGGGGGGCAAAGGAATGATGGGGTGGATCGGAATGTAGGAAACATCAGGATGAAGATCTCTCCATTCCAAGGTAAAAAATGATCCTGATGCTCACATTGAGTGGGAACGAAAAGTGGAGTTGGTGTTTGACTGTCACCGCTATTCTGAGGAGGAGAAGGTCTACAGTCAAATTTACTGATTATGCGCTTATTTGGTGGGATCTGTTGAATTTGAGTAGGCGACAAAATCATGAAAGGTCGATTGACACATGGGATGAGATGAAGGCCATCATGAGGAAAAGATTTATCCATAACCATTATACTAGGGATTTATTTAATAAATTGCAAAGCCTTACTTAGGGATCTAAGAGCGTAGAGGAGTATCACAAAGAGATGGAGATAGTTAGGATCTGAGCCAATGCGGATGAAGATAGAGAAGTAACAATGGCTAGATTTCTATGTGGCTTGAATCAGGATATAGCTAATGTTGTGGAGTTGCAATAATATGTAGAGCTGGAAGAGATGGTACACGTAGCCATGAAAGTAGAAAAGCAACTTAAGCATAAAGGAGTAGCAAGGTATGGATCTAATTCTAATTGGAATTCTAACCCTTCTTGGAAATCGAATTGTAGTAAAAGGGATGATATCTCTAAGGTTTTTTATAAGGAGAAGGATAAGAAAGTTAGTAAAGAGAAGGATAAATCCAATTCACAAGTTAGTAGGAATCGGGACATCAAATGTTTTAAATGCCTAGGTCATGGGCACATTGCATCTCAATGTCCAAACAGGAGGACCATGGTCATGAGAGAAAGTGGTGATGTTGAGACTAAAAGTGAGCATGAAAGTGAGACTTCTATGCCTCCATTGGAGGATGATGACGACGACATAGAGTATGCAGTTCAAGGTGAATCATTGGTGATCCAACGTGCCTTAAGTGTGCAAATTTAGGAGGTTAACAATGAGGAGCAGCAGGACAACATCTTTCATACCTATTGTCACATCCATAATAAGGTATGTAGCTTGATCATAGATAGTGGTAGTTGTACTAATGTAGCTAGTACCTTATTAGTTGAAAAGTTACGATTGCCTATTGTAAAACATCCTCGACCATATAAGCGTCAATGGTTGGATGAGTATGGAGAAGTGAGGGTGAATAGGCAAGTGTTGGTCTCTTTCTCTATAGGGAAGTATAAAGATGAAGTTTTGTGTGATGTGGTGCCTATGCATGCTAGCCACATTTTGTTAGGGAGACCATGACAATATGATGGAAAGGTTATGCATGATGGATTTAGAAATGTATATTCATTTGTTATGGATGGTAGGAGTGTGAAACTTGCACCCTTGTATCCTAGACAAATCTTTGATGATCGAAAGAAAATTAAAGAGGCACATGAACGGTAAAGAAAAAGTGAGAAAGAGAGTGTGAGTGGAAAAGAAGACAGAAACACGAGTGATAAAAGCTGTGAGAAGAGTGAAAAACACATTTGTGTGAGAAAAGAAAAGGAGAGAAGTGAGAAGCTGGGAGAGAAAAGGAAAGATCTTGATTGTAAAGAAAGAAAAGTGAGTTTTTATGTAAAAGGAAAGGATGTTAAGAGTGCTATGTGTTTGAAGCGGCCCATGATTGTACTTACGTACAAGGAGATTTATTTTCATACTAATGACCTTAATCCCTCTTTTCCTAGTGTTGTTTCTCTAATTTTGCAGGAGTATAGTGATGTGTTTCCTGAAGAAGTACCAGCTGGATTACCGCCTTTAGAGGAATAGAGCATAAGATTGATCTCATTCCAGGAGCTGCCCTTCCGAATAGACCGGCATATAGATGTAATCCAGAAGAAGCCAAGGAGATTTAGAGGCAAGTTGAGGAGTTGATGTCTAAAAGCTATGTGAGAGAGAGCCTTAATCCATGTGTAGTATCGGTGTTGTTAGTACCAAAGAAGGTTGGAAATTGGAGAATGTGCATTGATTGTCGAGCCATTAATAAAATCACTGTAAAGTATAGACATCCAATCCCTAGATTAGATTATATGCTTGATGAATTGTTTAGTTCTTGTATTTTCTCCAAGATTGATTTAAAAAGTAGATACCATCAAATTAGACTAAGAGTTGGTAATGAGTGGAAAATGGCTTTTAAAACGAAATATGATTTGTATGAGTGGTTAGTCATGCCTTTTGATTTAACTAATGCACCTAGCACTTTTATGAGACTTATGAATCATGTTTTGAGAGCCTTTATTGAAAATTTTGTCGTAGTCTATTTTGATGATATTTTAGTCTATAGTAAGAATATTGATGATCATATTCATCATCTGCGTTTGATTCTTCATGTGTTGAGGAGTGAAAAGTTGTTTGCTAACCTTCAAAAGTGTTCTTTTTGCACTTAGCAGATAGTGTTTTTGGGATATGTGGTAAGTGTGAAGGAATACAAGTTGATGAAGAAAAGGTAAAAGCTATTAAGGAATGGCCTAGGCCTAATAGTGCTAGTGAGGGTAGAAGCTTTCATGGTTTAGCTAGTTTTTATAGGAGATTTGTTAGAGATTTTAGTGACATAGCTGCACCATTAACTGAAATCATCAAGAAAAGTGTAGGTTTTAAATGGGAAAGTGAGCAAGAGCATGCCTTTAATTTGCTTAAAGAAAAACTTATTTTGATAGAACATTTGAAATAGAATGTGATGCTTCTGGTTGTGGTATAGGGGCTGTTTTAATGCACGAAATGAAGCAAATTGCCTACTTTAGCAAGAAGTTGAGTGGAGCCACTTTGAACTATCCCGTTTATGACGAGGAGTTATATGCCTTGGTTCGTGCCCTGCAGAATTAGCAACACTATTTGTGTCCCAATGAGTTTGTCATTCATACTAATCACGAGTCTCTGAAGCATCTAAAGGGACAAGACAAGCTAAATTGAAGGCATGCAAAGTGGATGGAGTTCATTGAGACATTTCTGTACGTAATTAAGTACAAACAAGGTAAGGAAAATGTTATAGTTGACGCATTGTCATGAAGGTACACATTAATCTCTACTTTAGAGGCAAAATTATTGGGATTTGAGTACATTAAAGACTTATATCATACAGATCCTGATTTTGCTAATGTGTATGAGGCATGTGAAAAAGGCGCTTTTGGTAAGTTTCATAGGGATGATGGGTATTTATTCAGTTGAGAGAGTTGCTTACAAGGGAGTCACATGGAGGTGGACTGATGGGACACTTTGATGCTAGGAAAACATTAGATGTTTTAGATGAACATTTCTTTTGGCCTCATATGAAACGGGATGTTAAAAGATTGTGTGAGAAATGTATTACTTATAAACAGGCGAAATCTAAGGTTTTACCCCATGGCATGTACACTCCCTTACCTATACCTAGTGAATCTTGGGTAGAAATATCCATGGATTTTGTTTTGGGTTTACCTAGGTCCAAAAAAGGTCATGATTCTGTATTTGTAGTTATTGATAGATTTTCTAAAATGGCTCATTTTATTCCCTGTCATAAAACCGATGATGCCACTCATATTGTTGATTTGTTCTTCAAGAAGTCGTGTGTCTACATGGAGTTCCTGGGAACATCGTTTCTGATAGAGATGCAAAATTTCTGAGTCACTTCTGGAAAATGCTATGGCAAAATTAGGGACTAAACTATTGTTTTCAACTACTTGTCATCCACAAATTGATGGACAAACAGAAGTAGTTGATAGGACTTTGTGTCGATTGTTGAGAGCTATTATTAAAAAGAATTTAAAGAATTGGGAAGAATGCTTGCCACATGTAGAATTTGCATGTGATCCACTAAAAATGTTTTTGAATTTCAAAAGCGAATTCTCTAGCAAGTGTACTAGATCAAATCAAATAGTAGAGTGTTGAATGAGTATCGTTCCCACGAAGAAAGCTTAAATACTAATTATTATTGATTCCAGTTAATATTTAGGCAATGTAATTCAGATTAAATGATAAGTTACACTAACTATTTACTGTCTAATTTAAGTTAATCTACTCAACTAAGTTTTAATAATAGAAATTTATGTAACCCAATAGTGAGAACTAAGATCAAATCCCAAAATTTGCTAATCAAATTGAACTTACGTTATTATAATGATTAGATTCGGGAAAATTCAAGTTAAACTGACAAGATTTAAAACTTTTTCCAAAGTTCTTAAAAATCTTTATAAACCTTAAAACAACCTAGTTGCTTTCGCTACTCAGATTATCAAAGGGATCAAAATTAATTATGAATCTCCCGATTCTATAATTGTCTAATGATCTAAATCGAATTTTCCCTAGTTCTTTAGTTCAAATCCAACTTGAAACATTTCATTAGTGACAAAAAAAGTTTCTATTTGAAAATAATATCTCAGCTTTCGCATTTGGATATTAAAACTCAATTATTAATTCCAACGAAATCAGATGTTTCTCCCAATTCAACTAATTTCTCATTTACAAGATCCTCCCGAATACAAGGCTCATTTCAGGAATTAAACAAGAATTTTTACATGATTCTAACAACCAAATATCATGAATTCAACGATCATTTTAGCAAATATGGTTTTAATCACGTTCTCACCATACAAGATTTAGCACAACATAATGATTACAACTAAGAATAAGATAATTATCACAACTGAGTACATGTTGATCATCAAATACAAAACAATACTCACTTAACTAAAAACAGGTCATAAAATTTAGAATTCAAACCGTACAAAGTGTCCCAAATGCACTATTCAAGTCTTCTACAATTAATCATGAACAAATTTATGCTAGATCTAATCTATGGAGTTATATCTATGTATCTACTCTCTATTTTCTCTCTATTCTAAAAGAAACTAAGAACTAAGAACTGTCCTCTTTTTCCTCCTTTTCACATCTTGTAAACACAGAACAGATACGAAATTTTTTAACTGCCAGCATAAACACCGGCAATTTCTTTTCCTATGCTGGCGGTGTAGAAAGCTAGCATTAAAGAAATGCAATCTGGATAATTGAGAGCATGTTTCAACGCCGGCGGCGTAGGCTCAAAATTTGCCAACATAAAATGAATTTGCAAAGGTTGCATTTCATCAACGAACACTTATTTGCTCTGTTCTTTACTGATTCTTTTCCCAATCACTTACTAATCCTTCCATGACCTGTTTTAGCACAAATAAACTCATCAAAGTACCAAATCATCATATTTATATCCAAAAATTTACACAATTAAGCATCAATTGGAGATGAAAAGTGTATACATTTTGGATTTATCAGCATATAATAAAAGTGTACATTCAACAACTAAGTTTTCCCCTTTTGAAATCGTATATGGGTATAATCATTAACTCCTTTGGATTTGTTGCCCTTACCTACAAATGAATGTGTTAGCCTAGATGGAAGGCGAAAGGCAGAAGTGATTAAGCAGTTGCATGAGAAGGTTTGACAACATATTGACAGGTGAGTGGAACAATATGCTAAGCAAGCTAATAAAGGGTGCAAGAAGGTTGTTTATGGACCAGGCGATTGGGTGTGGGTACATATGTGCAAAGAACGATTCTCACAATAGCGTCGTTCTAAGTTGCAACCAAAAGGAGATGGTCCATTTTAAGTTGTTGCACGGATCAATGATAATGCTTACAAGCTACATCTTCTAGGTGAGTATAACATTAATGTGACTTTCAATATGTCTTATTTGTCTCCTTTTGATGTAGGGGATGCTAATTTAAGGACGAATCCTTTTGAGGAGAGAGGGAATGATGAAGCTGTTAGTGATTGTGCCCTAGGCCAATTACTAGATATTGTCATTTGATATTTATATATATATGAATAAACAGAGGTATTTCTTTTGTATTGTTTGCATATTTATTTTATAATAGAAATCCATGAATAATTTATTATTCTAAATGTTCCTAGATGCTCATTATTATGGGAATAATAATGAATTAAATCTAGTATGAGTTTTTATTTGGTAAACATGGGATATCTATTGGTATGGTGATACAAATGAAACTTATAAGCACATATTAGATGACTGTGTGCTGAACTGACCTACTATGAGATTACTACATGGAATATTGTCATAAGTGATTTTCATAATAATTATGTCAACGTATCCTTAGACCTGAAATCACCATAGGTTCCAACATGAGAAACGTTATGTTTCAACTCAATCAAACATTATCTTTAACCAGATAATTATAAAGGTTAAGTTTGGGCATAATGTATATCATGTAGAGGCAGTTGAGTGATTAAGATGGGATTTGTCCCTCTCGTTATGAGAGAGATATCTCTAGGCCCCTCGATAAGTGAGACTGAGAAATGTATGGCCATACTCAAATGAATTGATAGTGTGATCAATTTCATTTTTATTTTTAGATCACTTGGAAATCAAGAAATGATAAGATTGAACAATATAAGAATGACACTTTCCATGTCTTATGTTCAATCTAGATATCATGTGACAAAAAGGATAATGACATAAATTATAGATCAAACAAAAATCGGATTACTGATATTCACCTAATTTGGGTAGACATAATGTCTTGCTAGAAACCAATGATGTCTTGTAGGTCTAAAATGTGTTTAGGACCTACTACCAACATTAGGTGTACCTACAGGGTCACACACAAAAGAACAAATGAAATATATTATGGGTTTATATTTAAACCTATAGGAATTATTATATTTATTATTCTTAAATAGTTTAAGAATAATAAATGATTGTGACAGATAATTAATATTTAATGAAATAATGTATTTTATTAAATATTAAATAAATATCTTACCATATTTATTTTCTAGGGTTTCCTACTTGTCTATATATATAGATTTATAGACAGCCTTTTAGGTCAGACTCTTTGGATTCGTGTTCTTGAGTGCTAGCAAACAATCGTTCGTGTGTGGATACCGTAGAGGGGATTGCGAGACTGCGGTTCCCACAAATCCGATCTGCTGATCATTTTGAAAGCATCAATATAAGGTATATTGAAGAAACCTTTTTTTTTTTTTTTCAGATCTAATCAAGAAACATGGATACTGGTATAGGGTTTTCGTTTTTCTACTGTGTTTTAACAAAATTTTTGAAATTTTGTATCAATAAAACCCTATAGAAGCAGCATCCAAGGATCCGCTATACATTCCAGTTGGACTAGTCACGGGAGCTAAAGCCAAGAAGATGAGGGAGGTGTTAGGAGCATTCGTTGAAGAAACATGGAGGAAATAAGCTTGACATGGAGATTTCATCACGGATCTATCATTGGACGATGATCTGGACATTGTAAATGTTATACAAGCCTTTGGAGATTCTCCTACGAAATCAGAATTGGAATTGTGCTTGCAGGAGGCCAATGTTGTCCCTACGTTGGCGGCGTTCCATCGAAACACCGCCAGCATATGTTGCCAGCGTATGTTATACGTGAGAATTATTGGAGACATTTCAATTTCATTATTTAAGACTTTTCAATTTCATTATTTAAGACTTTTCAGTTTCATTATTTATGACCTTCCAGCTTCATTATTTGAGACTTTTCAGTTTCCTTCGTTTGTTACATATATTTAGTTTTGGTTTTTGTATGGACAATTAACTTTTGAATGAAGAATATTGAGAGAGTTTTCTCCTTTGGTTCCATAGTGAACTAGTGAACTTATCAAGAATTATTTCTTATGGTGTTCTTTCGATCTTATTCCT